>QXTE01000478.1:53333-255752 GCA_003942145.1 Platysternon megacephalum
TGAAGGAGTCAAGCAGAGGGCTGGGTGTGTGTGAGGGGGGTACAGGGCTCAGGGCAGGGACCTAGGGGGTGTGCAGGGCTCAGGGCAGGGGCCTGGGGTGTGTGCGGGGCACAGGGCTCAAGGCAGAGGGCTGGGTATGTGTGAGGGGGGCTCAGGGGATGGGCCTGGGGGTGTGCGGGGCACAGGGCAGAGGGCTGGGTGTGTGTGAGGGGGGGCTCAGGGGATGGGTCTGGGGGTGTGCGGGGCACAGGGCTCACGGCAGAGGGCTGGGTGTGTGTGAGGGGGTGTCAGGGCAGGGGTGGGGGTCAGGGCAGGGAGCTGGAGGGGATATGCCCCCCATTCCACACACATCCCTTCTCCAAGGCCCTGCCCCCGCGTCTTCTCTGCCTCCGGACGGGAGCAGAGCAGGCTGACTCTGCTCCTTCCTGACCCCCTCCCTCGCACGGGCCATCAGCTGATCAGCTGCAGGGAGGGAGGGACGGAGAGCCGGAGGAGGGGCAGGAACCCAGCACACTGCCGGAAGAGGCAGGGGAGCCGGCAGGACCCAGCTTCTGCCCCCTGCCCCTTTCCCCTTTCCCCCTGCCCCCGCGGGAGGGGGGGGGCGGAGAAGAGCGGGCTGGGCCGGATTTTTAATGGCACGCTGCTGCGCGTGCCATTAAAAATCGGCTCGCGTGCCGTCTTTGGCACACGTGCCATAGGTTGCCAACCCCTGGGTTAGAGCAAGGAGTTCTGGGAACCAGGACTCCTAGGTTCTATTCCCAGCTCTGGTACTGACCTTGGGCATTCCCTTCCCACCCTCGGTACCTCTGTTTCCCCTTCCACCCTGTGTAGGGTGACCAGATGTCCCGATTTTATAGGGACAGTCCCGATATTTGGGGCTTTTTTTTTTACATGGGCTCCTATTACCCTCCACCCCGTCCCAATTTTTCCACACTTGCTGTCTGGTCACCCTAACCCTGTGTCTGTTTAGACTGTGAGTTCACTGGGTCAGGGCCTGTCTTCCACTGTGTATCTGTGCAGCACACGGGGGCCTCTAGGTGCTACCGTAATGCACATAATATATGGGCTGTGCTGCTAGCACAGCACAGGAAGGAGAGAGAAGCTGAGTGGCAGGAAAAGCCCCACCTCAGGGAAGAGGCAAACAGACAGGGCAAGATGGAGAGAGGAGTCTCCATCAGCAAAGAATCAGGACAAGGAGCCCCAAGCAGGAGGAGCCATCTCCATGGGGGCCAGGGGCCTTAAAGCTACAGAAGCAGCAGAGAGAGAATTATGATAAAAGGGTTGCAAAGGAACAAGGGAAGTGTAGCCAGAATTTCCCATAATCATCATTCTCTCCCCAAAGTGATAAACCAGCACAACCCCACCACCACCCTCCCACAACAACACGTGTTGCTTCCGGGCTGGGGCGCTGCACTCACCTTCCTTCACAGTTCTGGCAGCAGGGGAAGTCTGCACCACCTGCTTCACGAAGACCCCATCTTCCGTCTGGTCAATGGTGATTCCGTGAGAGCCGCTTCCTTTCCAGTTGGGGAGCAGGATCTCCCGTGTTTCCTCCTCTTCCTTCTCCATCTAAATGAAACAAAACTAGAACTGAGTTCAAAAAAGAATGAGTTAAGTTTATGGAGGATAGGCCCATCAATGGCTATTAGCCAGGATCAGGGGCGCAACCCCATGCTCTGGGTTTCCCTAACCCTCTGACTGCCAAATGCTAGGATTGGACAACAGGGGATGGATCACTTGATAATTGCCCTGTTCTGTTCATTCCCTTTGAAGCATCTGGCATTGGCCACTATCAGAAGACAGGAAACGGGACTAGATGGACCATTGGTCTGACCCAGTATGGCCGTTCTTATGTTCTTAAAACAACATGGACAGAAAAGTTTTCAGGCCAAAGCTATAATCTTTGGGCCCAGTTCTGTCTTCAGTTACTGGAGTGCAGCCCCATTGAACTCCAGGAGTCAAAGCAAGGGGGCTAGACCAGAGCAGTCACAGCCCTTTGTGTTTATCTCTGTAGTTTAGCTTTGGAGGCTGACAGTCTGGATGGACATGGGCTGGGCACAGTCTCAATGCCTCTAAACCACAAAGCATAAATTGCAGAGGTGAGTCATCCCTATGCAGAGAGCTTGGACAATGGGGATGTAAGTGCTTGCACAGGCTTAGTGCTGGCCTTCTGCACAGGCTGGATTTCACCCAGCAGGGATATTGCGGGAGGTGTAGCAGAGAGAGCAAAAAGAAGCATGTTTTATTGTTTGAGGGATGAATGGGCCGATCCTGTTTGACTGACCTTGTTGGGACTTTGGTCCTGGCTGGAACCGCCCCAGGAATTCCTCTCCTCACTTGCTGACCTTCGGTATCAACTTCCCAGCCTAGCAGAGAATTCAAAGAGTTCTTAATAAACCACCTGTTTGTATGTTTTTTACATTTAGCTTTTTCTGGTCCATTCTAGGATAAGCCCAGTAAGACAGTTGTAGGCTCTAACAAAAAAAGACACTGGTATCTGAACTACAGGTCTGTCTCATCTTAGGCTGGGGTTACGTTCCACGGTCAGCGCGTAAAGCGAAAACCGCGTATAGTCAAAATTCCATTGAGTGTAATGGCGGGCAGAATCGCCCGCACTACAGAAACAGTATTTAAATTGTTATTTTTCTCTTTTGTTTGTTTTGTTTTTGCCGACCGCGTAAAGCTGAAATCGCGCATGTTAAATGCGCGTAAGATGAGACAGACCTGTACTCGTGCTGTTACAGAAAACAATCCAACATAGAAGACACTGAGGTTTGATTGCCAGTTTTTTAATTGCTTCAACGGGGAATGATTTGAAAAGCTGTACATAAGAGCTAAATAGTATTGTTTAAAATTGATAATGTTCATAAAGTGAAAATAAACTTTGAGAGGGAAATCCTGGCCCCACTGAAATCAATGGGAGTTTTGCCTTTGACTTTAATGGATTTCACCCTAAAAGAACAGAGGTGTTTAAAAAAAAAAAGAAAAAAGGAGAGATGCAAAGCCAGGAGATATGCATCACGGTGAAACTTTAAACAAACCCCAACACGTGGACAGGCACGAAATACAAAGTTAAGGTTTTCTGGAGGCTTTAACTCTGCCCACAGAACCTCACCCCAAATTCCTGAGACCAGCCCCTGCCTGCATGCCATGCATTTGTGCACCACGCTGCAGCCAGAGCTTCCCAGCACAGAGTGCAGTATGTGAAGAATGGCACGTCAGAGACGTGAGCCCGGGCGGGGAGCAGGGATTGTGGTGCATGGCCAGCACCAAGGAGCTCAGTAAAAGAAAAGGTTTCTTTGAATGAATTGTTCCTAATCAGGGCAATGGGAATAGCTGGACACCCCCACCACCATGGTCTACAAAACCACTCTTTGGTCAGAGGCTTTGCTGAGCAGGAAGGGGTTAACTAGGGGTGAGGAAAGAGACCTGATGTAACAAGTTGGGGCGGGGGAGGGGGGGAGTTTGCTTGGGCCCGGCTGCCCATGGGACTGTCACCACCAGGGGGCGCTGTGCCTTTGCTAATTCTGCCTGGCTGGTGTTTGTCGGCAACACCCACGGGAGCTGCCCCACCTTTCCTCTTCCCCAGCTAGCAAGGCAAAGAAACTTTCCCGTTTCCAGCAAGCAGAGGTCCCCGGCTGGAAGCACTACAAGGGACCCAAGCCTGTGAGGGACTGAGCGCTCAGTGCTGCGTCAGCTCTTGCAGAATCAAAGGCGTCTGAATTCAGGAGCCAAAATTGCAACCAGAAGCATAACACAATGAAGGGAATGTGCCCCGGAGTGGGGTGCAACCTACAGACCACAGCCCCTTCTGGCTTTAAAATCTATGAGCGGTTTCTGCAGAGCTCAGAAATCAATGGAAGCAACCATGAAGCCGGAGATCTGGTGCTCAGGGCTGCCTGGGGAACATGCAAGGCTAAAGTGGGGACTTCCCACCAGGAGAGCTGCCAAGATGCAAATCTAAAGGAGATTGTGGAATTGAGTAAGCCAAAGGCAGCCCAGACGTTTCGCTTAAAATCCGAAGAGAGGCAATAATGTTAATAACAATGCGAAGGGAGATCGGCTACCACAGAATCTGCTCTCAGATCCATGATTTTGGGTGCTGCTATGTCCTGCCCCCAACCACCTGTCCCAGCGTGCAGCCCCTGGGACACCGCACTCCTCCCTCCCCCTGAACTCCGCTGGAGAGGCCAAAGCTCAGCATCTCTCCAGCTCAGAGCCCTAGATACCACGGGCCGGATGCGCCAGTCCCCTGTTGCCATCTGCAGGGCTGGTAGAACTTTGCATTGGTGGAAACAACTGCCCAAGCTGCAGAGAAGTGGGCCCAAAGTGTTTCCTTGTAAGTCCACAGGTCCTAAATGGCCACCAACAGGAGTCAGTCTATGTCACCAAGGCACAGAGCTGTCTGGGGATTAATCTGTGCTTAAAACAAAACCCACCATCCCCAGCTGCTCCTGAAGAACACAGATCTGAACATGGAGTGTTCAAAAACATCACTAGGGAAAGGCAGCAGCTGTGCAACACATTGTCAAATGTAACCCTGATTGCCCCTCTCCTTTATCTGCCACACCACCCTTGCCAGCCAGGGGCACTGGCCAGCTGGGTCTGGGAGCATCACAGGTAATATTCAGAGCCACTGGACAGCTTTCTAAAGGCAACTGCTTAAACCTGAGCCCCTCCCAGCTCCTCAGACCAGTCCCTAGGTCTCCAGTCCAGATGTACTTTCAATGCACTCCCCAAGTCAGGAGAAGGGCAGCCCAGGGCAGGGGGAACAGTGGCACCACTCGCCATTCCAGCATTTACACATTTTTAAAACAATAATTTAAAGAAAAGTTAATGGGATGTCGTCAGGCAGGTTAGACCCATACTGGATCCACCTCCCTGGCTTAAAACTCAAACCGAGTGAGTCCTCCAGCATCTCAAACACCTGGGGAGGTGGGTTGTCTTTGCAAATCCATAGCCTTGTTGCAGGAAAATAGTAAATAAAAAAAATTGTAGTGGGTCACACACAATGTATGTGTCAGGCTCCCTTTGTAACAAGAATGGCGTGTGCACACACACTCACCCACACACACACACCTGTGCACTGGCAAGGTGTGTGCCCACCTGTGCCTCCATCGCTATACGTCATCCCATTCTGTCACCCTTCCACTGTGCAGCACCTTACTCCAGGGCAGTTGCATGGCTGTTCACAGACTATGCTGCTCTGCACTGTAAGGCGCTCAGATCTGGTACAAGCTTCCTACTGGAGTTCTGACCACGCAGCAAAGCACCCGTCTGGGAGCCCGGCTGAAATGCAAACCAGTCTGCTCTGGGAGGAGCCATGGAGCCAGTGTCTGTTCTCAGGATCATGCTGTAAATCGGAGTCACCTGCACCATTCCCCCTTCCCTCCAGAGCCCAAAGGTGACAGGAAAAAACTATGGTTGGCCAGGCCTGGTACATTGGCTGGTCCCTGGGCCATGCGTTGAGATCGTGCTCTAGTGCAGTGCTTCTCAAAGTCCGGCCGCCGCTTGTTCAGGGAAAGCCCCTGGCGGTCCGGGCCGGTTTGTTTACCTGCCGCATCTGCAGGTTCGGCTGATCGTGGCTCCCACTGGCCGCGGTTCACCGCTCCAGGCCAATGGGAGCTGCGGGAAGGGCAGCCAGCACATCCCTTGGCCCATGCCGCTTCCCAGACCGCCAGGGGCTTTCCCTGAACAAGCAGCGGACCGGCTTTGAGAAGCACTGCTCTAGAGCCCCAGAAAGGCTCTCACTAAGCAGCCTGGTGGCTCTGCTATCCTGCAGGTTCATGCAGGGTGCCCAGACCCGAGAGACAATGTCTGTGCCGCACAGGGTCACACAGGCTGGAACCACTCAACTTGTTTGGTTTCTGAGTAATTTGGAAAACTGCAGTGAAGCGGAGAACAAACTGGTTTGTTCTTCTCAGGTGGCTCAGGAAAGAGGCCTGTGGGGTGGGTGTGGAGGCCTCCGAAGTGACTCAGTGTGCACCAGGGCTGCTATGAATGGAGGGAGAGGCCAGAAGTCTCAGCCAGCCCTCTTGGGCCTTTCAGTCCCAGATGCCAGCCAGCACAGGGCACAAAGTCCAGCCCATCTGGGATCAAAGCAGAGAAAGAATCGCACAGCCGGCTTGTTCTGCCCACTTGGAGGAAAGGCCCCAATGGTCTGTGTGCCTACCCCTCCTCTCTCCCCCACCACAGGCTACCTCCCAGCCCCACCCCACAGCTGCTGTCTTCCCCTCCCTGTAGGCCATGCCCCTGCACTCCGCTCTGCGGGGTGATCTCCCAGCATTACGCTAAGCCTGGTGCTGCAGCACTGGGAGCCCTTGGGGGGCAGGGCACCTCCACATCATGGCATCTTATCCTGCCCATGGCAGCTATAGACAAAATGGCAGGGGAAAGGTTGGGGATTCTTGTGCCCCCAGCAGGGCCCACAGGAGATTTCCCCAGGGAGCCTGGCGTGGAGAAGGCCGTAGGCCATGGTAATACTTGTAGCACCAACACCTGAGAGTTCACAGCCCTATTCACCATGAAACAAGTGGTGGAGGAGTATCCAACTCCCACTAGGGCACTCACTACATGTCAGCTCCACTACAGACCTGGCAAAGGTCAAGCTGCAAGAGGGGAAGGTTTCCAGTGAGCGCAAGAGCGCTTGCCCCTCCAGCCTGGCAAGGGGAAACCCCGCAGGCATCCTGCACAGCAATGCCAGCCATGTAGTCACCAAGCTGCTGGTGCTATTCTCAGGTTCACCACGTGTTTCAGCTCTCGATATTTTTAGATGCATCTGCCCTGCACACAGGCCTTTCACTGGGCACACTCATACTCCGCGAGGAGAGCATTATTCCTCCCCTAGGCGAACAGTACGCACAGCAGCTGTGAAACAAAACCTCCCTCCCGAGTCTTGCTGGGGCTTTGCAAAGGTACAGTCTCTGTCCCTCCAGCTGCAGCTCCCCTACCCACGCGGACACACCTGGGCATGCTGCAGTCCCTC
Source organism: Platysternon megacephalum (assembly GCA_003942145.1). Taxonomy (NCBI): domain Eukaryota; kingdom Metazoa; phylum Chordata; order Testudines; family Platysternidae; genus Platysternon; species Platysternon megacephalum. Next base: position 60,319 of record QXTE01000478.1, read on the forward strand.
TGCCTCACAGGAAAGGTGACAAAGGCTCAGCTCCTAACCCTGGCCTCCAGCCCTGCCTCCCTTGGCTGTTGTGCGCATGTCAGACATTTCAGCTCCTCCTTCCACAAGTCCCAACTCCTGGAGAACCTCGCAAGCGACTGTCTTTATTTCCACACAGGGCTGTGACTGTTCAGATTTCAAAGAAACCCCCAGTGTCCCATCCTCCGGGGACAGGCAGCAGCCAGGCAGCTGGGGTGCTGAGACCATTACCTATCATGCTGACCCACCCCGTTTCCTTGTGTTCCCCTCTTGGTCTGTCTGCATCCACTGCTCGTCCCCAGTCTTATACTTAAGGTGTGAGCTCTCGGGGGCAGGGACCGTTCTTTTGGTCTGTGTTTGTCCAGCAGCTAGCACAGTGGGGCCCTGGCCCCTGACTAGGGCTCCAAGATGCCTCCACAATACACATCCTACAGGAGAAACCTCCAGCAAGGGGAGGCTGAAGGCAGGAAAATGCTTCAGCGACTGTGTGTCTGTTTTAGCCTCTGACTTCAAGCAGAGAGAAAACTGGCTGTGAAGGGATTGTGATCCCTTGTCCCCAGTGAAAGGGTCTCTGCCCCAGCAGCCAGGCACAGGACAGCAGGACAGCTGGAGTTCTTGATGGCTCCCAGTTAGGGCCAGGAAGGTCCCTGAGGATTCCTTCTGTTCGGCAAAGGACGGGCCTGAAGCACAGGGCTCCTCGCCTCTAGATTCTAAACTGGCCAGAACAGAACTTGAAAGGCAGGAGCAGGGGACTTATCCTGGTGTCTCCTGGTATCGATTCCAACAGGGAGAAGCAGAGGCAGGGAGCAAAGCTAGGAAGCTCTGGGCCTAGGGAGACTAACCTGTCATCCCTGCTGTGGCATCACAGCCCAGACCATGGAAGAAGCTGGGACCTTCCTGCAGGACTTGATGGCCCAGGCAGCCCCAAGTTGGGATGGGTGGCACCCCCCCACCCAGGACATTATTCCTCCCCGTATTGCAGAGCTGGGTCTGAGATGGCTCGGAGTGTGCAGCCTGCATGGTCCCACTCTGTGCTCACCCAGTGGCACACACACGAGACTCAGCCCAGCCCGGCCTCATCACTTCTCTGTTCTTGCACTCAGGTGTCTGCTCAAGGGCCAGTTCCACTCCAGGTCACGGCCGCCTTCATTCCTCCCCCATCTCCAGGCGTTTGGAAAGAGGGAGCAGCTTGTGGCCGAGCTGCTGTGCAGCACGGCTGTGTGCGCCCAGACAGCTGCCCCACCCTCCCCCAGAGGCAGCTGCATTTCCCAGCTGGGTGACATGATCCCTCTGCATCGGTTTGTTATATGTGCAAAGAGCTGGTTTCACAGCTGGCTGATGGCAAATAAGAGAGGCTGCTGCCAGGCCCACATAATCCCTGCTTCGGGGGTTTCCTCCAGACTTCAGTGATCCTTAATGTCCTCTCCTCAGCACCTCCATGGGCTGAAACCCTGCCTGCTGCATAGCCAGATCATTACACCAATTCGCTCCAAACATACTGAGATAATCATCCCCAGGCTTCAAGAAAGAGGAGAGCTGCACACTGCTCCCAGACCAGGGGATAATCTATGATCCCAGGCCACCGGTCAGCACCTCCAGCCTCCAATCTGCAATCAGGAAGGGTCCCGGGCAGCCACCTCCAGTGCTCCAGCTGCCATCACCATCCAAACCATCTCCAGGAGAGGGAGGACTGAAACTGGAGGCAGACCAGAGACAGTTAGGTGTCTAGCACCACAGAGCGTGGGGAAGGCACATGGCAGCAAAAGCACTAATCCCCTTAGGCCCACTGGACACTGTCAGTTACTGTTGTGTGCTGACGCAATCCCAAACTACCACTCAGGGCACAAAGGGAAGATCTGCTGAGCGAAGCTGGGGCTGGAGTGGCAGCTAATCTCAGAAAATCCATGGCCAGCACACAATCAGACAGGTGACCTCTGCCAGCCACTGCACACCCCCAGCATCCAACCTCCCACTCTGCAGCCTCTCGGCTGAGGAAAAATAAAGGCTCAAAAACTCACTTGGGGAGATTCCTGCTCCCCCACGTCCTCTCATGCAGCCCCTTCAGGCTGAGTCTCTGCCAGTGCTGCCAGGGCTCAGGGGGAATTGCTGGCCCCTCAGCCAACTGAACCTACAGGCTCTGCAGGGCAAGGGGTGCAACACCACATGGCCGCCCTAAGCAAGGAAACTTGTGCTGTGGTGGCGGCAGGTGGCCAGTGACCCTCCCAGGCTCCTGTGAGCAAGGCCGGCTGCAGTAACACAGCCTGTGCTAGAACGCTGCCCCACGGCACCACCAGCCCAGACACCCAGGGTCCTGTTCTGGACACCCTTCCCCCACAGTCTGTTTGATCTGTGGGGACTGGCGTTAGCCCAGCTCAGGATGCCACTCCCTCTGGCAGAGCCGCTCTGCTTCATACCGGCTTAATTGTACATGGCAGCAAACACAGATAAATGGCTCCTGCAGCCGCTGCAGCCAGTTCTCAGGAGATTCTCCATCCATCTCCTCCCCAGAGTGTTCCTCCAGCTACATCATGGGTGGTCACATCCCATCACACCCATTCACTGGGGTGCGCATGTGGGCACACACTCACACATGCATGCACACACGCATCCCCAGACAGGTGCATACACACGCACACAGACCGAGGGACGCGTGCATATAAACCCAGAGATAGCTGTACACGTGTGCACACACAGACAGATGTATGTGCGTGCACACCCCCAGAGACAGAAGTATGCACCCACCCACAGATGCACAGACACATATACAGTGAGGTGTACGCGCATGCACACACACAGATGTACACGTGTGCGCACACACCCAGAGACAAATGAATGTGCCCACCCACACACAGATATGCACATGCGCACACACCCACATGTGCACAACCAGACCGATGCACAAACAGAGATGGGCACAAGAAGGAAAATAAAGAACAAGCCCAGGAATGAGGAGACAGACAGGACAAGAAGGGCAAAGGTGGGTGCTGGAGGGTGCTGAAGAAGCTGTTCTGGTGTCGAGGAAGGATGACATGCCCCATATGGCAGCAAGCAGAGGCGGGAGCACCCACCATTGCCCACCAGTGACACATTTCTAGCTCTGCTGCCCACCGAGGTTGGCAGGCTATTGTGGGGTCCGCTCCCGCCCAGCCGCTCCGTGGCGCATGCGAAAGTCCTTCTGTGCTCTTTGCCCAGCGCCCTGCAGATTTCACACATCCGTCTTCGGGTGTGATTGCGAGGGGCGCTGGGCCGAGAACAATGTGCGGCTTTGCTCTCGGCTTGGGACTGGCCTCTGTGAACAAGTGGGTGCCTGTGTTCCCCAGGGACACGCTGCTCTTTCCAATTTGTGCCGAGAGTGAAAGGGGGTGGGTTGTGCGGGAGGCAGAGCAGCAGCCCTCACCAGAGCCCTTGGAACAGCGCCACATCCCTGGTGAGTTAAACAACACCAGAAAGTCACATGACTGCCTTCGAAATCCAGTTACTGACCCAGCCCAGCACGTTGTCTCCAACCACATCAGCATCTGGATCACGAGGCAACCTCGGATTTTCTCTCTATCACCATAGTGACCCATCCATCCAGCCTCCTTACGGGCCCATCTAGCTCTCTATCCCCATTAGCCCCCTCCATCTATCCATCCATCCAGGCATCCCCACACAGCTCGCTCTCTGTGGGTTTTATTCTGCTGACCATCACCCTCGTATCTGAGTACCTGCCATGTAAAATCAATAGTGGGCTTCATGGAGTCTCTGGAGAGTAGGGCTGGAGCAGTGGAGAAGGGTGCGGAGCCTGGGCCTTGGAAGAAGTGGGCTCAAATCTCTGCGCCACAACAGACTTGCTGTGGGACCTTGGCCAAGTGGCTCTCTCTGGGCCTTGGTTCCCATCTGCCCGATGGGGATAACAGCAAGGGTGTGAGGGGATAAATACAGTGTAGCCCAGATGCTACAGGGACAGGGGACAGGTAAGTCTCTAAGGGCACTTCTCTCTTGGGGGGGAGGGGGGGGGATATTCTGCCTAGTGTTGGTGGATTTTTCTGCATCCAAAGAGAATGGGGAAGTGAGGGCACAATGGAGGGGTCGCAACAGGAGACCAGCCACTGGCTGTCCAAAGAGAAGGGATCCCCCTGGCAGCAGGAAAGACTCAGAGGGAGACTCCACCCTGTGCACAAACATCGAGTGCATCATGCCAGCAGCAGCCAGCTTCTTGTTTCACAGAGGGGCCCAGAGCACAGGTTGCTGGGGCAGGCTAACAGTTCTGGTGCCTGCAAGCAGGGCAGAGTCACTCTAAACAGCTGGCAGGGAATGGAGAGGGCGCTGAGCCAGCCCAAGGGTTAACACACAACTGGTTCCCCAAGCATACAAATGAGAAAGAGGTTCCACGCAAGCCCCAATACACCTCCCACCCCACCCCAAACCCCCCATGCACACCCCCACATACACACACCCCAAACCCCTACACACACACACCAACCCTCACACACACACACACACACACCCCAAATCCCTGCACACACCCTGAATCCTTAGTAACACACACTATAAATCCTTACGCACACCACCACCACTAGGCTCCACAAATGCACACACCTTCAAACCCACTCCCCCCTCAACACTATTGCCAACTCCCCACACACAAACACCACCAACTCCCACTCCTCACACACACACACACTACTGCGATAGTCATTTATATAAGAACTTAGACAGACTGACACACACCCATGCTGTGGTGATAGGTGCCTAGATAAGAACCTGGCTAGACCCATATACACACACAGACACACACACTTTGTTGCTCTCACTTGTTGCAGCCTGTCCCACGTTTTGATGGCAAGCTCTCCAGGGCAGGGAACGGGCCTTTATTTCATTTGTCTGTGTAACACTGCGTGAGTTTATGGGTGCTGCAGAAACCATAGTAATTGCTCCTGGGGCTGGCGCTTCCCACAGCACCTAGCTATTTACCTAACCATGTTACAACACTGGGGCAAGCCCACGCAGAGAGATCAGTGCAATACGAATATGAAGCAGCAAGGGAGCTGCAGCCTCTGCCTGTCACGCCCGAGTTCCCAGAACCAGAGAGGGAGCAGAGGGTGATGAGAGAAGACACCTGGCTCCTCCTATGCCCCCTTGTGTGCTCCACCATGTCTCATCTCTCTCTCACACTGGTAAGTCTGCTTGGAAGGGCCCCTGAATTACCTCTCACCAAGCCCTGTCCCCCATTTCCATGAGCTGTGAAAGCCAGGCAGCTTCCAGAGTCTGTCCCATGACATATCGTGCTGCCTTTGTGCCCACTGGGCAGCTCCCTGGTATTTCTTACCCGCCATAGAGCAGCCTGGGCACCCAGACTGCTGCTGTCCGAACAAAGAGTCCATCGTCTAGGGGAGCTGGAACAATTTGTATAGTGGGGGTGCTGAGAGCCACTAAACCAAACTGTAAACACTGTGTATGATGGAAACCACTTCAAGCCAGGGGGAGCCCACCTAGTTCCAGCACCTATGCCATCGTCTAGCATAGGGGTGAGCAAACTACGGCCCGCGGGCCACATCTGGCCCACCAGCCAATTTAATCCAGCCCTCGAGCTCCCGCCGGGGAGCAGGGTCTAGGGCTTGCCCCGCTCCTGCACTCCAGCTGGGGAGTGGGGTCGGGGGCCACTTTGCACGCACGTGCCGCAGTTCCTGGAAGCAGTGGCATGTCCCACTCCGGCTCCTACGTTTAGCCAGGGGATTCTGCACGTTGCCCCGTCTGCAGGCGCTGCCCCCGCAGCTCCCACTGGCCGGGAACTGCGGCCAACGGGAGCTGCAGGGGCAGTGCCTGCGGACGGAGCAGTGCGCAGAGCTGCCTGGTCGCGCCTCCATGTAGGAGCTGGAGGAGGGACATGGCCACTGCTTCCAGGAGCTGCTTGAAGTAAGCGCCGCCCAAAGCCTGCATCCCTGACCCCCTCCCATGCCCCAAACCCCTGCCCCAGACCTGATCCCCCTCCCACCCTCCAAACCCCTCAGTCCCAGCCCGGAGCACCCTCCTACACCCCAAGCCCCTCATCCCCAGCCCCATCTCAGAGTCCGCACCCCCAGCTGGAGCCCTCACCTCCCCCGCACTCTGCTACAGCCCAGAGCCCCCACCCACATCCTGATCTCCTCATTTCTGGCCCCACCCCAGAGTCCGAACCCCCAGCCAGAGCTCTCACCCGCGCCCCCTCCCCCCTGTACTCCTGCCCCAACCCTGATCCCCCTCCCGCCTTCCAAACCCCTCGGTCCCAGCCTGGAGCACCCTCCTACACCCCAAATCCCTCACCCCCAGCCCCACCCCAGAGCCCGCACCTCCAGCCAGAGCCCTCACACACACTCCCACACCCCAACCCCTATTTCGTGAGCATTCATGCCCTGTGATACAGTTTCCATACCCAGATGTGGCCCTCGGGCCAAAAATTTTACCCACCCAGGTCTAGCACATCTCCCCCTACACACAACCCCCACCACCACGGCCTCGCCTGGAGAGGTGGGGAAGATCCCTGTGAATGAACCAAAAAGCCCAATTGTGTCATCCAGACAGTTCCAACATGCATCTAGACCAGGGGTACGGGCTCCAGTTGTGGGGCCAGAAATGAGGAGTTCAGGGTGTTCTGGGCTGGGTGGGGGAGTAGGGTGCGGAGGGGGTGTGAGAGCTCCAGCTGGTGGGGCGGGTTCTAGGGTGGGGCTGGGAATGAGGAGCTTGGGGTGTAGGAGGGTGCTCCCAGCTGGGACCGAGGGGTTCGGAGGGTGGGAGCGGGAGCGGGGCTAGGGCAGGGGGTTGGGGTGCGGGAAGGGGAGCAGGCTCTAGGGTGGGGCTGGGGATGAGGAGTTTGGGGTGCAGGAGGGCGCTCTGGTCTGGGATCGAGCAGTTTGGAAGGCGGGAGGGGAATCAGGGCAGGGGCTTGGGGCACGGGGAGGGGCTCAGGGGTGCAGGCTCTGGGCGGCACTTACCTCAAGCAGCTCCTGGAAGCAGCGGTCATGTCCCCTCTCTGGCTCCTATGCAGAGCTGCAGCCAGGCAGCTCTGCGTGCTGCCCCATCTGCAGGTGCCACCCCTGCAGCTCCCAATGGCTGCAGTTCCCGGCCAATGGGAGCTGCGGGGGTGGCGCTTGGGGCAGGGGGCAGCATGCAGAGTGGAGCCCCCTGGCTGCCCCTATGCATAGGAGCTGGAGCAGGGCCATGCCACAACTTCCGGGAGCCACGTGGCGCGGCCCCTGCTCCCCAACTGGAGGGCCAGAGTGGGGCAAATCCCAGACCCCACTTCCCAGCGGGAGCTCAAGGGCCGGCTTAAAACGGCTGGCGGGCTGGATCCGGCCTGCGGGCCGTAATTTGCCCACCCCTGATCTAGACAATCCATGGGCTCTTTGTCACAAGGAGAGAGGATTTACAGATAAGTTTCCATTCCAAACACAGGCAGGACATGGTCCTGGACTTCGCTGGGGCATCCAGTCTAGTCTCCTCATTGTAGCCCCATTGCACTGGGGTGCACAAGGCAGATAGGCAGGAGCAATGCTGCCCTCACAAAGAAAGCAGCTGAGGAATGGTCCCTGGGTAGCGGTCCATTCTCTGACTGCAAACACTTCCCCTTGTGCTCTGCATCTTCCCCTAAAGGAATCGCTGCTCTTTGCAGGAGGGGAAGAAGGAAGTCAGAGTGGATAGAACTGCAGCACTCTCCGAACGGTCAGGAGATGGTCTCATGCCAGCTGGGGGAACACACACTGCCCCCCGCCCCGATCAGTTTGCCACATGCTTCCAGGGGGTGCAGGGACATCTAAGCTGCCTTGACTCTTGCAAACACCAAGCACAAGATTATACATGTAGCTACCCAAATCCCTCTGTAAATAAGTGTATTGCCTAATAATAGGCCTAGGCACAAAAGAGCTGCAAGGGGATCATGGAAACATATTGTAACTTCTAACAGCCTCGCCCCTCCTTCCCCCGCACACGCACACACACAAACCCGGTATGGCTCGCAGGCCTCCTGACACTCTTTGCAAACTGCCTCAGTGTCATAAGACCACACCAAACAGGCCAGCTCCTATTACAGGGGGTGGGATACCCGGCTGGAAGAGGGACCCTGAGCTGCTCTGAGAACTGCCTTGGGACCTCTAGGCCACAAGTCAAGCTTCTCTGCAACAGCCCCTCTCTGTCACTGACTCTGCCCCACTGCTCTCTCCTCACCTCTCTCAGTGCCCCCTTCTCTCAGGCAACCACCATGGTGGGGGACTGTCTGCTTGTCCCTTCTGTGCCCCTAGACCCCAGCTCAGCACCAACATACTAATTAGTGTCCTCTGGAAAAACATCCCCAGTGCCTGTAATAAAAATAAAAATAACAGCTCTCTAGCCCCTGGCACTTAGAGGGCTAACAGCACTTTATGACTCTTAACCAAGCCACACTTGTGAGCTAGTGCAGAGCTGCCACACTCATTTTATCGATGGCTAAACTGAGGAACAGAGCAGTTGATATCTTTTGGACTAGAACCCAGGAGTTCAGACTCTCAGACACATGCTCTAACCACTAGATACTACTCCCCTCCCACGCTGAGAATAGAACCCAGGTGTCCTGCTCCCAGACCCCCTGCTCTAACCCATTACACCCCACTTCCCTCCCAGAGCTGGGGAAAGAACCCAAGAGTCCTGGCTCCCAGCCTGACTCTCATCCAGTAGGCCCCTCCCAAATATGCCAGTGTTCAGAAGACTGAAGTTACATCTCCCCAAGCTTCAAAAGCCTCAAGAAGAGCTTGTCATTTTATAGACTCCTGGATTTCCAAACCCGCAGGGGCCATACTGCTCATCTAAACTAATCTGACCTCAATAGGACAGGCCAGAGAATTCCACTCAGTAATCTCGCCCTCCAGGGAATGGTACCTCCAGCAAAGAGCGGGCTCCCCACAAGCCCTCCCCATAGTGAGTGACAGCTGCAATGCAAATTATCACTTGGTGCTTAGGCGACCCAGCTGACAACCCACAGGGACCGCGGCACCAACTCCTGAACTCCTGGCTGCCCTGCGCAGAGTTCTCCATCTAACAGTCACACATCAGTCCTTCTGTCTGTCTGATACCTCCCCTTCAGTCTGTCCATCTCTCCAGGCCTTCGGGCCCCACTCATCTCCAGTTTCCCAGCCCAAGTACAAACTGATCCCTGACTTCCAAATACAACTGTCTCTCTGCACAAAAAACAAGTCCCTATGAATTGAACTTGGAGCCTGCTACCAGCCATTCTGGGCCCTTTGCCACAGGAAACATGGAGTTAATCTTGAGTGTCAACAACAGTCAAATAAACTTTTGTAGCGAGTGGAGCCCGAAACAAGCTGCCAGGCCAGGAGCAGCAGAACGGGAGGGGGGCCGGGTCCTTCTCTCCCTGTGAGTGAGGCACAAAGGGACCGGCCCTTCAATCGAGGGCTGGTCAGTGACCAGAAAGGGGTTGTGACGGCCCCACGGGCTGCGCCAAGGCAACACAGCGCTGCTGCCTCCAAACTGGCAGAGAAGGTGCCACACCCTGAGCGCAACTAAGCGCAGCGCCTGAGCTACCCCCCCAGCCCGCAGCGCCCGGAAACCACAGACCTGGGGCTCATCAGCGCCCTGCAGGCTTCCCTACCCCACAGCCACGCGAGTTCCCCAGGCCGGCTCAGAGCTCCCAAGAGGGCACCATGCACTCCAGCATAGGGTGGGGCAGACGCGCGTTACAAGATTGGGGGGCGCTTTGCTCCCAGACTTGAGCAGGGACACAGTTCTTCCCCCACCCCTGCACACACACACCCTGCGTCTCTCACAGGCCTGCCACTGGCGACGCCTGGTTTGAATTAGTCACTCTTTCCAACCACCACATTCCACAGGCGGCTGGAGCGGGTCCAGTGCGGGGGTCCCCACCCATCGGGAGAGGGGGGCTCGGGACAGCTCCAGCACCGCGGCTGCATGGCCACTCAGCAAAGCTCCCCAGTGCAGATTCCAGGCTCCGCAGGCTCCAGCCCCCCACCAAACTGCCCCCAGCCCGAGCCTGGAGCAAGAGAAACTTCAACACGCCCTGTATACAACCGCCACCTACACACACCCCCTGTACACAAACCCTGCCTATACACCCCCTGCATGCACATCCCATATACAACCCCCGCCTATATACACACACAACACCTATACACACCTCATATGCAACCCCACCTATATACACACCTCATAAACACACCCCATATGCAAACGCCAACTATATACAGCCCATATACAACCCCCCACAAATTCCCCCATATACAACTCCCACACACACGCCCCATACAGCCCCCTCACAGCCCCAGCCTTCACCCCCAGCCCCTCCCTCACACACACGCCCCCTGCAGCTGCGGGGACTTTTACCCCCCTGTCGCCCCCCGCAGGCGCAGCGCCCCCAGGGCTCTCAGCGCCAGACCCGACCCGGTCCCTGCCCTACGCGCAGCGAAGGCTCCAGCTCCCGGGACACCAGGCGAGCGCGAACCTCCAGCCCGGGAGGAGGCAGAAAGTTCCGCCGGCCCGGCCCCAGCCCCTGCCCCAGGTTCGGTGCCAAGGGCGGGTCCCCTCTGGCCGAGCGCGCCCGGGGCCGCTGGTCCCTACCTGCGGGTCAGTGGCTCTCAGCTCCCCGGTACAGCCATGCCCGGCAGGGTCCCGGTACTGCCCAGCCCCGAGCCCGCTCCCGGATTCCTGGCGGCGGTGGCTGCTCCCTGGCACGCAGGGTCCGGTCCTGTCCCGGCGGCGGAGCGCACGAAGTGGACGCCGCTCGGCGCAGGGCTGGGCTCTTGTAACTCAGCCCGGGCTGGGTGTGTCTCTCCCCTTCCCAGAGCTGCGCTGCTGGGAGGGAGGGACCAAGAGCCAAGCCAGCCTCGAGCAGAGCGAGCGAGTCACCCTACCGAGCCGGGCCGCGCTGGGGATCCCGGCCGTGCCCGGGGGCGCACACCCCGGCCAGCCCTCTCCCTCCCATGCCCAGGTGCGCCCAGGACAGCAGCACCCTGCTCGGGTCCCCGGGCTGAGAGCCCCTCCCACGGCCAGACATGCATCCACCCCCCAGAAAAGCCCCCCCTCCCCGCTGGGGCCCAAGCCCGAACCCCTGAAAATCTAGAGCAAGCTGGCCCACAGGGTTAGACTTGTGCCACCCTCTCCTGCCCTGTGGGCTCCACCTCCCCGGATCAGAGGGCTGAACAAGAAGCTGGCTGGGACTCTCCCTGCCTGGGCACCCATCAGACTGAGTTCCACTCCCCTGCTCTGGGCTTGAGAGCTGCTCACAGAGAAAAACCACAAAAAATGCAGAGACCCAGCCAAGGTTAGCACCTTCCACCCCATCCCACACACCCTGCCTGCACCAAACTCCACACACCCATGTGAAAAGAGGGCACAACTTCACCGAGAAAAGGGGCTGCAAACCTGCGACAAGATGGCCCCAGGAACAATCAGCCCCCAGAAACGACTGCATCACCTCTGCTCCAGCACAGCACCTGGCACCTCCAGACACGACTGCATCCCCTCTGCTCCAGCACAGCCCCCAGACACGACTGCATCCCCTCTGCAACAGCACAGCAGCCGGCACCTCCAGCCTCCAGACACGACTGCGTCCCCTCTGCTCCAGCACAGCACCTGGCACCTCCAGCCCCAGACACGACTGCGTCCTCTCTGCTCCAGCACAGCCTCCAGACACGACTGCATCCCCTCTGCAACAGCACAGCAGCCGGCACCTCCAGCCCCCAGACACGACTCCGTCCCCTCTGCTCCAGCACAGCCCCCAGACACGACTGCATCCCCTCTGCTCCAGCACAGCACCCGGCACCTCCAGCCTCCAGACACGACTGCGTCCCCTCTGCTCCAGTACAGCACCCGGCACCTCCAGCCTCCAGACACGACTGCATCCCCTCTGCAACAGCACAGCAGCCGGCACCTCCAGCCTCCAGACACGACTGCGTCCCCTCTGCTCCAGCACAGCACCTGGCACCTCCAGCCCCAGACACGACTGCGTCCTCTCTGCTCCAGCACAGCCTCCAGACACGACTGCATCCCCTCTGCAACAGCACAGCAGCCGGCACCTCCAGCCTCCAGACACGACTGCGTCCCCTCTGCTCCAGCACAGCACCCGGCACCTCCAGCCTCCAGACACGACTGCGTCCCCTCTGCTCCAGTACAGCACCCGGCACCTCCAGCCTCCAGACACGACTGCATCCCCTCTGCAACAGCACAGCAGCCGGCACCTCCAGCCTCCAGACACGACTGCGTCCCCTCTGCTCCAGCACAGCACCCGGCACCTCCAGCCCCCAGACACGACTGCGTCCCCTCTGCTCCAGTACAGCACCCGGCACCTCCAGCCTCCAGACACGACTGCATCCCCTCTGCAACAGCACAGCAGCCGGCACCTCCAGCCTCCAGACACGACTGCGTCCCCTCTGCTCCAGCACAGCACCCGGCACCTCCAGCCCCCAGACACGACTGCGTCCCCTCTGCTCCAGCACAGCCCCCAGACACGACTGCATCCCCTCTGCTCCAGCACAGCACCCGGCACCTCCAGCCCCAGACACGACTGCGTCCCCTCTGCTCTAGGGACCCTCTCACACCAAAATGTGGCTGCATCTCAGTATTATAACGTGGTTTCCAGGCAAAGAATATTCCTTCAATATCACAGGGCACGTGGTGTTTAAGTCTCTTCCATCCTGCTTTTTTTTTTTTTTTAATTTGAAACATGACTTTGAAACCTTCTGCTGTCATTCAAGCCCAGACCTGGCTTTTAATAGCCCTTTCCCATTACTCAACTTACCCATCACGTTTTGTGTTAAATACCTAAGTATGGCCTTACATGTCCCAGTGAGTGTCCTGGAGTAAGACATGTACCAAAGACAGCGCTTCTGTGCTGAAGCTTCCTTATTGACTTTTCTCAGAAGTTCATTTCTTCCCCCACTTTCCTGTTTCCCATCTTCTCCCACCTGCCTTCCCCACTCCCCTCTCTCTGCTGTCAATGGTTTGCTAACACTTACTAATGCGCATTTCCAAAATGAACAATCGGGCGGTGTCCGATGGAGAGTGCAGTGCACATGCCTGAAGATCAGGAAGATATTCCTGTGTTACAGACACTGCATTAAGCTAGCAACCTTTTAGTTCAGCCTAGGTACTTACACAGTCCCCTTCTCCATAGCACCTGAGCCCCTCCCAGCTTCCTCCATGGTACTGACAGAGAAATGACTTGCTCCAAATCACACAGGTACCTTAGCAGCACCAGCTACTGAACCCAAGTTCATTGCTTTAACTACAAGACCCTTCCTTCTCCATAACACAGGGTAGATCTGGCTTCTTCTGTTCTGTCCCATATCCAGCTGAAGCCCGGTATTTTGAAAGTGCCTGCAAGGGTCTCCATCCCTGCCTCCCTGGAACTGCTGCATTGGTGACTTTACCAGGCCTTCCCTTAGCACACCACAATAATATCTCGCACCTAGACAGAGCTCTGCATTTCCCAATCCCTGACGATCCACTTGTAAGGCACTGAACTAGCCGCAGGTCAGAAGTGAAGCCAGGATGAGAACTCCAGAGCCCCTGGCTCCCAGCCCAAGCTCCATTCGCTGGCTACTGGTGCTTCATGCCTCAGCCAAAGGACAGCAAAGAGTGGCTGGAGGAGAAAGCTGGGAGTAAGAATTTCTGCTGACACAGGTGAGATCCTGTACTGGGCCCCCAACAAGAGCCTGTGGTCTTCAGGCATGGAGTAGCCTGTGGTTTCAGCCACCAGTCCTTACCCTGCAACCACCAAGTTTGTTTACAAGCTATAATGACCCAGTGAGTCTGGTTTGTTTAGATGCTATAAATATCGCATGAGCCAGGCTCAGCCTCCGTTATAAACACTCCAGCCCTCAGCTTTGTTTATCAGTTACAAACCATCCAGCAACTCTAGTTTGAGAGGTACCCCATGCAGGCTGTTGCAACATAGTGTGTGTGTGTGTGGGAGGAGGGGTGTTGTTTGTTGTAATCCATCTCACTGAACTAGAGAGGGGGCTTAAGTGACTGACCTGCTGCCTTTCAAAGACCAGAGGTCAGCCCCCACCTGCTGCAGGGCAATCCCAGGAATCCCAGCTGGGGAAGCCGCTGGAATTCACACCCAGGAGAGAAGCTGAAGAAAGCAGGTGGGTCACGAAGGGACACAGGGCTCTGAGCCCCCCCATCTCAAGCACAGGGACCCCAGAGGGGCAGCCACATGGCTCCCTGCGGCACCCAGGCACTTTGCGGTGGCCAGGTGGAATCACTTCACTTTATGGCAGGCCCTCGGGTTCAGGAGGCTCAAGGTGTAAAGATCACTCCAGTGATCAAGCCAGCGTCACTTCCTTATGGATGGGTGAGGCAACCTGGGGGTCTGAAAGCACAGCACGGGGAAGCCACTCCCTTAACACAGGAGTGAAATGACACTTTGTGGGTATTTGTCATTCAGCCCCTGGGCCAGTGGAAACATCAGCTAGTTGTACTTACTGGTGCACCCAGAGAGCCAGACAATGGGGCGCACGGTAAAGGGTGCTCTCAGGAGGTGGCAGGTGAATTTAAAGGGGAGGCCGTGTGGTCCAGGTAGTGGTGTACTGGCATGGGAGTCAGCAAACCTGCACCCTGGGCTTCTCTCTCCCACTGACCTGCTGGGTGACCTCAGGCAAGTCCCTTCCTCAGTGCCTCAGTTTCTCCATCTGTGAAAGGGGGTGATGCTGCTGTCACCTTTCCAGTGACATATATCACATGCACAAACTGCATTTAAAGAACATTGTTAAGGTGGCAAAGCCAAGCAGTCCAAAGTGAGGAAATGACAGTATTATCCATATAACCTTAATACAGACCGTTTGTGCACACAGATTACGATACTGCCTGTAATTATATGATCACAGGCTATTTTTTCCACAAGACTCCTGCCTCATGGACAGGATGGACAGTGCTCACTTAATGAGCAGTATTCAATATTTTGTTTTCACCTCATTGGTCAGCATGTGGCTCCAGACCTTGTTTACAGCACACTGTTCAAACGCTGCTCTTAATACAAAAGTATCTATTTCCTCTTTTCTGTGGCATCCACTATCACTATAATTATCGGAGTGCTTCCTGACTATTAATTAAAGTAGCTTCACAATATCTTTGGGAGGTGAGAGAGGTTTATCCTCATTTTACAGATTGGGAACTGAGGCAGAGAGAGATTAAGATCAAAAGTAGCCACTAATTTTGGGTGCCCACTTTGAGACACCTAGGGCCTGATTTTTCAGAGAACTTTGCATCATATACCATGTTATATTTGCAAAGCCCCGCTCCATTAACTTCAGTAGCAGCTGTGAGGGCTGAGCACTTCTGCAAGCGAGATCCCCAAGTCTGACATTGGGAACCCAGGAAATGAGGAACACACAATCAGTGACCACCTGTGAACAGTGATTTGTGCAGTGTGACGACTTGGGACTCTGCCTATACAGGCTATGAATTCGGTGTGAGATGATGGAATTCTCTCTGCAAGGATCTTTACCAAGATGCAAACTCCACTTTGAATGTGCCGCCCCTTTGACTTCTTTATTGGCTGTTTGCTCCCTTCTGGGGCTGAAATTCCAAAGGCTGGTGGCAAAAGGATAAAGGAGGATCCTTGACTTAAAGTGCTCTTCCATTGAAATGGAATAGCTCTAATCAATAGTCTGGCTCCCAGCCAGGAGAATCGATTTGTCAGGGGAGAGGTCACCTTGAAAATAAAGTCACCTGAGGAGGCTGAGCAGGACATCACCTGACAAAGGGAGCTAAAAGTTATAAAAGGGCAGGAGCTGCTGTTCTTCTTTAGGGCACTTTTTCTCCAGCTCAGGATGAAGGAGACACAACCCAGCATCTAGAAGCCCGATGAGGCAGGAAACCCTGTTTACCTACCTGAATATAGCTGGTCTTCCACGGGAAGGGTGAGCTAGTGAGGGGCATCACAGTTAGTATGTTTGTTGTTTCCTATATGATCTGAACTCTCTCATGCTTTATCTGTTAAGTAAAAGGGTAATGGCATGAGACTGAAAAGTATCTGCATGTGTTACATGCTACGTATCCAGGCCTCCTGAGAGAAGAGGCTCACACCTCTGGGTGGAGTTCTGGGAGAGGGGGTGTTTAAGCTACTGGGGGTCAGCACTGAGCCCAGGGGGTAAGCATTTGGATAGCGAGTGCTAGCTCTCAGGAAGGGGTGCCAGTCAGAGGCTCTGTGCCCCAAGAATCTGCCTAGGGATCAATGGCTGGCTTCTGTTCAGGCTCTGGATGCTTAAAACACCCAGGGACCCAGCAGCTAGGTAACCCTCACAGTAGTCTAGTGAGAGGCCAAAAGGGGGCCCTCAACTGGGATCTGTGACACCCAGCATCACACAGGAACTCTGTGGCAGAAGCAGCTAGAGAATCTAGTTCTCCAAGGCACCATTCAGCTGCCTGAACCATAAGACCCTCCTTTCTCTTCCTGAAATCCCCTGCCTCATTCACTGCCCACCTTCCAGCTTCTGCAACAAATGAAGCAGGGGGTCTTACAGACAATAGCCCCCTTTGCCACACATCCCACAGTAGCTCCATCCTGTGCACTGGATAAGGCAGAGGTCCGGTGGAACAATTGTACATGATCAGATAATTAAAAACTGTATCATAACGCGTATGCCCCAGGGGGCTGAATTAGGGTTGCACAGGCAAATTTTCATTCTGGCATTTCCTAACTTTTGAGTGCTTGAATGTGCAACCATAATAGTGTTCTTTTAACTTAGGTTTTTGTGTGTAATGTCCTAGATTTAAAAAAAAAACAAATTGAAAAAAACAGAATTCCCATCATATGTACATCCACATGTGTCATCAGCAGAGATAGAACCTTTTGCCATAGACCTCTATCAGTAACTGAGTAATAATATATGGAGATATACACCTATATCATAGAACTGGAAGGGACCCTGAAAGGTCATGGGAGTCTAGCCCCTGCCTTCACTAGCAGGACTGATTTTTGCCCCAGATCCCTAAGTGGCCCCCTCAAGGATTGAACTCACAACCCTGGGTTTAGGAGGCCAATGCTCAAACCACTGAGCTATCCCTTCCCCCAGACAGATAGCAATAGTAGGTTGTCATCCTCTATGTGGACCAGCATTACAAGAGGCTCAGTCTCATGATTTGGCAGTGGGTTTCACAGTTATTTACTGAGAGCAAAGGAATGGTGAGACTCAGGAATCATAAGATCCATCCCAGGCTTTGGAGGGGAGTGTGTCCTATTGGGCACAGACTCTTCTGCCCGTTCCTCACTTACTAAGGTCAACCCCTTCTGCCCTGACCCCTCAAACTCCTGGTTCCTTCCCCATCCCACCCCCACAGCTTCCAGTCACCCCACTGCAAACATGAATGGAGACTCCATGGGAAACTGGTCAATCTTAGTGTGAGGAATGTGGGAATTTTGGGTAATAGTTTTATGAGCCATGTGTATGCCTCAGTTTACCCACCCACTTTATATTGCTATCCACTGGGTTTAAATGGATTGACTTCTGGTAAAGGAAAGGGAAATGAGGCATGGCCAAATGTCACATATGCTGTCTGGGTTGGGACCAGATACTTTAACAAGAACTGGCTGGATTCAACACATGGATGAAAGGCCTGGAAGAGCCAATGGAAGAGCCAATGACCAGAACATTGACACTTAAGGAATGGAAGCCAAACTAGGCTGGACATGTGAACACCACATCACTGGAGGCAGGAGACCAAAGGGACATGGCATGAGGTGGCTGTGGCCATGTCTACACTACAAACTTTGGTCAACACAAGTTACCTCAGTGTACAGCTGCCACAGTTTGTATGTCACTCGGGCACATGCATAATTAGCTGCTTGCATCAGTGCTGCGTGTGCTCACCAGGTGTGCTTGTGTCAATGTAAAGTGTGGTGCACCACAAATAGGCATTCCAGTGTCCCATTTGCACCCATCAGGCACAATGCCTTTTGGGATACTTTTGCAATGTTTTGTGAGATAGAAATGACTCACCCCGGGATCTCTGGGAGCTAGAGGTCAAGTTCCCAGCACGCTACTTTCTCCATCCCATAATGCCATCCATGTCTAATCATTTTCATGCCATTTTTTTAAATCCCGCATGGCACTTTTCCATGTCCGCTGTCTGACAGAAGCATGGAGCCTGCAGAGTTCTACGCTATTCTCATGAACGCTGTAAATACAGGATGCATGATCCTCTTCTATTTGCACACCTGCAGGAAGTACAGCAACAACAGGGGACATGACTGTTTCTCTGAGGACAGTTTGCTGTGAGCCATAGCAAAAAACAATTCAAGGTTGGCGGTGCTGTTCACAGAGCAGATGCACAAGGTGGAGCGCCGCTTCTGGGTCCGAGAAACAAGCATTGACTGGTGGGACTGCATTGTAGTGCAGGTTTGGAATGACAAGCAGTGGCTGCAGAACTTTTGGATGCGAAAGGCCACATTCCTGGATCTGTGTGTAGAGCTTGACCCAGTTTGTTTCCAGCAGGGACACCAGA
Organism: Platysternon megacephalum; assembly: GCA_003942145.1. Taxonomy (NCBI): domain Eukaryota; kingdom Metazoa; phylum Chordata; order Testudines; family Platysternidae; genus Platysternon; species Platysternon megacephalum. The sequence goes on from QXTE01000478.1 coordinate 78,808, forward strand.
ATGAGAGCTGCATTGACAGTGGAGAAGCAAGGGGCGATCGCGCTCTCAAAGCTTGAAACACTGGATTGCTACCGCTTAGTGGTAAATCATAGAATCATAGAACTGGAAGGGACCTCGAGAGGTCATCTAGTCCAGTCCCCTGCACACAAGACAGGACTAAGTATTATCTAGACCATCCCTGACAGGTGTTTGTCCAACCTGCCCTTAAAAATCCCCAATGATGGAGATTCCACAACCTCCCTAGGCAATTTATTCCAGTGCTTAACCACTCTGACAGTTAGGAAGTTTTTCCTAATGTCCAACCTAAACCGCCCTTGCTGCAATTTGAGCCCATTGCTTCTTGTCTGATCCTCAGAGGTTAAGAACAATTTTTCTCCCTCCTCCTTGTAACAACCTTTTATTTACTTGAAAACTGTTATCATGTCCCCTCTCAGTCTTCTCTTCTCCAGACTAAACAAACCCAATTTTTTCAATCTTCCCTAATAGGTCATGTTTTCTAGCCCTTTAATCATTTTTGTTGCTCTTCTCTGGACTTTCTCCAATTTGTCCACATCTTTCCTGAAATGTGGCACACAGAACTGGACACAATACTCCAGTTGAGGCCTAATCAGCGTGGAGTAGAGTGGAATAATTACTTCTCGTGTCTTGCTTACAGTACTCCTGCTAATACATCTCAGAATTATGTTTGCTTTTTTTGCAACAGCGTTATACTATTGATTCATATTTAGCTTGTGATCCACTATGACCCCCCAGATCCCTTTCCGCAGTACTCCTTCCTAGGCAGTCATTTCCCATTTTGTATATGTGCAACTGATTGTTCCTTCCTAAGTAGAGTACTTTGCATTTGTCCTTATTGAATTTCATCCTATTTACTTCAGACCATTTCTCCAGTTTGTCCAGATCATTTTGAATTTTAATCCTATCCTCCAAAGCACTTGCAACCCCTCCCCGCTTGGTATTGTCCGCAAACTTTATAAGTGTACTCTCTATGCCATTATCTAAATTATTGATCAAGATATTGTACAGAACCGGACCCAGAACCGATCCCTGCGGGACCCCACTCGTTATGGCCTTCCAGCATGACTGTGAACCACTGATAACTACTCTCTGGGAACGATTTTCCAACCAGTTATGCACCCACCTTATAGTAGCTCCATCTAGGTTGTATTTCCCTAGTTTGTTTATGAGAATGTCATGTGAGACAGTATCAAAAGTCTTACTAAAGTCAAGATATATCACATCTACCGTTTCCCCCCTATCCACAAGACTTGTTACGCTGTCAAAGAAAGCTATCAGGTTGGTTTGACACGATTTATCCTTGACAAATCCATGCTGACTGTTATTTATCACCTTATTATCTTCTAGGTGTTTGCAAACTGATTACTTAATTATTTGCTCCATTATCTTTCCGGGTACAGATATTAAGCTAACTGGTCTGTAATTCCCCGGGTTGTCCTTATTTCCCTTTTTATAGATGGGCACTAGATTTGCCCTTTTCAAGTCTTCTGGAATGTCTCCTGTATTCCATGACTTTTCAAAGATAATTGCTAATGGCTCAGATATCTCCTCAGTCAGCTCCTTGAGTATTCTGGGATGCATTTCATCAGGCCCTGGTGATTTGAAGACATCTAACTTGTCTAAGTAAGTTTTGACTTGTTCTTTCCCTATTTTATACTCTGATCCTACCTCATTTTCACTGACATTCACTATGTTAGACGTCCAATCGCCAGCAACTTTCTTGATGAAAACCGAAACAAAGAAGTCATTAAGCACCTCTGCCATTTCCACATTTTCTGTTATTGTCTTTCCCCCCTCATTGAGTAACGGGCCTACTCTGTCCTTGGTCTTCCTCTTGCTTCTAATGTATTTGTAGAATGTTTTCTTGTTTCCTTTTATGTCCCTAGTTATTTTGATCTCGTTTTGTGCCTTGGATTTTCTAATTTTGTCCCTAATACTTGTGTTATTTGTTTATATTCATCCTTTGTAATTTGACCGAGTTTTCACTTTTTGTAGGATCTTGTTTGAGTTTTAGATCATTGAAGATCTCCTGGTTAAGCCAGGGTGGTCTCTTGCCATACTTCCTATCTTTCCTACGCAGTGGGATAGTTTGCTCTTGTGCCCTTAATGATGTCTCTTTTAAAAACTGCCAACTGTCTTCAATTGTTTTTCCCCTTAGACTTTCTTCCCATGGGATTTTACCTACCAACTCCCAGAGTTTGCTAAAGTCTGCCTTCTTGAAATCCATTGTCTTTATTGTGCTGGTCTCCCTCCTACCATTCCTTGGAATCGTGAACCAGCGGCGTATTATCGCCTAGGCCAACAAGGCCTAGGTCTAGGGCGGCAAATTTTTTTGGGGGGCGGCAAATTTGCTCGCTTCCCCCCCACGGCCCCGCCCCAACTCCGCCCCTTCCCCAAATCACCGGCCCGCCTCCTCCCCCGGGCGCGCCACACTTCCCTCCTTCCACCTCCCTCGCAGGCTTGCTGCGCGGAAGCGCTGGGAGGGAGGGTGGAGGAGCGGGTAGCAGCGTGCTCAGAGGAGGAGGTGAGCTGGGGCCAGCGGGCGCGGGGAGCAACCCGGGGGGGGGGTAGGGAACCGCTCCCCCCCCCACCTCACCTCCGCTCCACCGCCGCCATCCTCCGAGCGCGCCGCAGCGCCCCTCCTCCCCCCTCCCTCCCAGGCTTGCCGCGGGGGAACGGAGGTGAGCTGGCGGGGGGGGCAATTTTGTCAGGGCCTAGGGGCGGCAATTTTGTTAATCCGCCCCTGATGTGAACGCTACCATTTCATGATCACTTTCACCCAAGTTGCCTTCCACTTTCAAATTCTCAACCAGTTCTTCCCTATTTGTCAAAATAAAATCTAGAACAGCCTCCTCCCTAGTAGCTTTCTCCACCTTCTGAAATAAAAAATTGTCTCCAATACATTCCAATAACTTGTTGGATAATCTGTGCCCTGCTGTGTTGTTTTCCCAACAGATGTCTGGGTAGTTGAAGTCCCCCATCACAACCAAGTCCTGTGCTTTGGATGATTTTGTTAGTTGTTTAAAAAAAGCCTCATCCACCTCTTCTTCCTGGTTTGGTGGTCTGTAGTAGACCCCCTACCATGACATCACCCTTGTTTTTTACCCCTTTTATCCTTACCCAAAGACTTACAACAAATCTGTCTCTTTTTTTCTATCTCAACCTCAGTCCAAGTGTATACATTTTTAATATATAAGGCAAGACCTCCTCCATTTTTTCCCTGCCTGTCCTTCCTGAGCAAGCTGTACCCTTCTATACCAATATTCCAGTCATGCGTATTATCCCACCAAGTCTCCGTGATGCCAACTATGTCATAGCTGTGTTTATTTACTAGCATTTTGAGTTCTTCCTACTTATTCCCCATACTTCTCGCATTAGTATACAGACATCTACGATACTGATTTGATTCCCCCCACCCCTGCCAGTTCTGTCTTGTCTCTCCCTTATTTCTACTATAACAGCCCATGCTCCCCCCACAGTGGGGGCCATTGTTGTGTAAGTGTGTAGGGCCATTAATCATCTCCTGTTACACAGGACTGATTCTTGGGCAATGTGCAGGAAATAGTGGATGGCTTGCAGCCGTGGGGTTCCCGCACTGAGGTGGGACGATAGACAGCTCATCTTGCCACACGGTACATCAGCTGAAAGGGCTACTTTTCTATGGCTATGCAAGCAGTGATGGTTCACCAGGGATGCTTCACCGATATCAGTGTGGGCTGGTCAGGGACAGTACATGACACCCGCATCTTTAAGAACACAGGGCTGTTCAGAAAGCTGCAAGCAGGGACATTCTTTCCAGCCCAGAGCATTACCAATGGCAATACTCAAATGCCAATTGTGATTCTGGGGGACCCAGCCTACCCCTTGGGCTCATGAAGCCATACACTGGCCTCCTCAGCAGCACCAAGGAAAAATTCAACTACTGGCTCAGCAGCTGCAGAATGCCTGCTGAATGTGCTTTTGATAAATTGAAGGGACTCTGGCAGTGTTTACTCACTAGATTGAGACACGGTGAGAAAAATATCCCCTTGGTTATAGCTGCCTGTTGTGTCCTGCACAATATCTTTAAGGCAAAGGGGGAAAAGCTGCTGCCAGGGTGAAGGGCAAGTGGCTGTCTACTGCCTTTGAACACCCAGACACAAGTGCTATTACAAGAGCCCTGACGCTGCTGCTGGCAGGATGGTGAACATCCCCAAAACCCACAGGACTTACTGCAAGAAATGTGGCAAGAAGCAGCCGCACAAAGTGACCCAGTACAAGAAGGGCAAGGACTCTCTATGCTCAGGGAAAGAGGAGATATGATCAGAAGCAGAGTGGTTATAGTGGTCAGACAAAGCCTATCTTCCGTAAGAAGACCAAGACCACAAAGAAAATTGTGCTGAGGCTTGAGTGTGTGGAGCCCAACTGCAGGTCCAAGAGAATGCTACTGTGCCTAGGGAGGTTGTGGAATCTCCATCTCTGGAGATATTTAAGAGTAGGTTAGATAAATGTCTATCAGGGATGGTCTAGACAGTACTTGGTCCTGCCATGAGGGCAGGGGACTGGACTCGATGACCTCTCGAGGTCCCTTCCAGTCCCAGAATCTATGAATCTATGAATGCTGGCCATTAAGAGGTGCCAGTGCCGTAACAAGGGCGAGGCGAGTGAGGCACTTGCCTCGGGTGCGCAAAGCGGAGGGGCGCAGCTCTACCGCCCAAGAGGGGGCGGCACTTCGGCGGCAACTCTACCGCTGCTGCTTCTTCGGCGGCAATTCGGCGGCGGGTCCCTCAGTCCCTCTCGGAGGGAAGGACCTGCCGCCGAATTGTCGCCGCCGCTTCATTCATTCTTCGGCGGCAATTCGGCGGCGGGTCCTTCCCTCCGAGAGGAACTGAGGGACCCGCCGCCGAATTGCCGCCAAAGAGCCTGGAGCCGGCCCTTGCCTCAGGCGCAAAAATTCCTTGTTACGGCTCTGAGAGGTGCAAGCACTTTGAGCTGGGAGGAGACAAGAAGAGAAAGGGCCAGATGATCCAGTTCTAAACTCCATCTTGTTCATTGTTATGGAATCCATTAAAGAATGTGGAAAGAAAAAAAAATGAAGCTATGCAGTTAATGGAGGCTTTGAAAGAGCACTTTAACAGTCAGCCACAGTAGCATTCTCTGCTGGCATGTTCTCTGGGCCTGGAGCTTTGGGTGTCACTTAAGAATTGTATAGTGCTTGCTTTACATTTATAAATGTGGCTGGGTGTATTCCTGAAGCTATGAATTCTGTGGTGCTTGGTGTGCACTTACAAGTACTGTTTGCTTTGAGTACCACTGTGCATTCTGCAATATTTATTGTGAAGTAATAAAGATAATAGAGTGTTTGTATTTAGGAAAAAACAGTGCAGAAAATCAATGTGCAAACCCCAAAACAAACCACATGCAATGTTATACAATTTTTAACATAACTTAATGGGGGTGAAAATTTAAAATTAGAAAGGGAGTAAACATTTCTGTTCATTTGAGTGCACAAATTTAGTCTGTTATCGCTACACATATACACCTGTGAGAACCACGGTTGGTGTGTGAAGCTGTGGTTTTCTTTCTTGAGGAGTGTCAGGATAATCATACACGCTGTGATGCCAAGTGGTATGTTGGGGGACGTAGGGAGTGGTGACCAGGGAGTTCTCCAAGGATGCAAAGGGTGGAAAGTCCAGGATTTTGGACCTGTAGGCCAACCAGGGTCTGAAGCATTTGGATTTGCTGCCTGAGAAGACTCACTATGTCCTGTTGCATTTCCCACTCCTTGTCCTGCTGTGACTCCTGGGCCTTTTTCCTATCCTCTCTCCTTTCTCCATGCTGTCAGTCATATTGGCCCTCCAGGCCCCTTTGTTTACAGTCAGATCCAGCACTGGCTTGCAGGATCTCACTGAACATGTCCTCCCTCGTTTTCTTTCTCCTTCTCATCAGGGTCACGTGCTCTGGGAGTGTGGAGGGGGCACACTTGAAGGCCATAATGCCCAAATGTGCTGATGAAAACAGTCAGCTGCACTACTGGGTTTACAGTCACCGCAGAAAGGGAAATACACATTTCAAAACTCCCTTCTCTTAGACTAGGGTGACCAGATGTCCCGATTTTATAGGGACAGTCCCGATTTTTGGAGCTTTTTCTTACATAGGCACCTATTACTCCCCACCGTCTGTCCCGATTTTTCACACTTGCTATCTGGTCACCCTGTCTTAGACCCATTAACACTTTGAATAAAGCATGCTTCTTGACACTGCACCTTGGCACAGCACCGCTCTCCAGCTGCAGCCATGGTGAGTACAGCCTGCCAGGGGTGAAAGGGAAAAGGCTAATCTGTTGCATGAAGCTATCAATGTTGGTCCGTATGAGTGTAGGGCAATGGCAGCGAATATTGGCACTATTTCCACAGGCGGTGGTGATTTTAGCGGAGATCTCACTCTTGAGGGTCACAAAGGCACAGAGAATACAGCTGCTACTGGCATCCACAAGCCGCCCTGGCCCGTATGCTGCTAGCCTGTTTACTGCAATGGTTCCAGCGGAGGTCTTTGCAGAATGGCATGGGGGAGTGTCCTACCGCAGAGGAAGACATAAGGCAGCCATCCCTAGAAACCCTTGGGAGAGGACTGCAGAGTATCTCCATGAAAGTTTCAAGATCTCTCAGGAGGATAAACGGGACACTCCTATGTACATCAACAAAGTGCTCCACATACCCCCTCATACATCTAACTCAAGAGGTGAATGAAAAGCAGATTGCAACTCTGCCTCTGTTTGTTGTACCTCTCTCTCCTCTCATGCAAGTAAAACAATGAAAAGTCAATACTTTTGTCTTGTTAACTTGGAGATGAGGTGGGTACCACCTTTAAATGTAAACACTGTAAGGAAAAATGCATGGACATGCTTACCTGACTTCCCTTCCCCTTCATCAGGCTCATTCGTGCTCACCTGGTGGGACCGAGTCTCAAACAGGTCCTGGCTCACAGCATGGCTGGAGTCCCTCACTGCATCTGCCCCCCTCCTCCTCGCTGTTCATGGCAGGGTTCTCTGTCTCAGACTAGGTGGCCCCTTACGCATTCCTGGAATACCAGACTTTCTGGCACTTCGGAGAACAGCATGGGCCCTCCCCTGCCTGCATGATGGTCATGCCACATGGGGGAAGCCATTTTGAAGAGCGCGCCACTCTGCCCCCCACCAGTCTGCGCTTGCATGCAGTGTGCCTGCAAGATCAGGCTGGTGGGGGTGAAGTAGCATGCTCTTCAAAATGGCATCCCATGTGATACCAGACAGGAGACAAACCAGCCAAAACGAGAAGTGTCCGATTTTGGCCTCCCTATCTCAGGCTCCTCCAAGGTATCGAGTGGTCTGCAGGGTGCTGGTGGAGTCTCCACCACGTATGCCAGGCAGTTCATTGTACCCATGACAGGTCTGTGGCACAGCACCAGATCTATTGTGTGCTCCCTGGCCTTGTGGTATCCCTGGTAAAATTCATTCATTTTCACACAGCACTGCTGCTGTTCCCTGTCAGACCCCTTCACCTGTATCTCCCATGCAATCTGCTTGTAGATGTCCACATTTCTACTGCTGATCCATAGCTGTGCTTGCACAGCCTCTTCTGCCCACAGGCCCAGGGGATCCAATACATCCTGTCTGCCCCAGGCAGGACTGCATGTAGTACCTCTCCGTGTGTGTGGAGCTGGCATGGTCGGTTGGGCATTTGCACACAACTAGGGAGACCTGCCAGGTGTGCTTCCCAAGGTGGGCAATCAGGAAAAGGCATTTAAAAAACACACAAGTAGGAGTATAAAGGGGAGGTGATGGAAGGTGGCATTCTGTCTCTGTGACCCCTGGGCAATGGAATTTAAAATTGTGACCAAAGCGGTCACCATCACTGAGAATGGGGCATTGTGGGACAGCTGCTGGAGGACTGTTAGGGTTGAGACAGGTCATGCAGTGTCTACACTCACACTGCATTGCCCTAAGTAGGTCAACCATGACTCCATGCCAATCGGGGACATGGCTTTACTGCGTCGCCGTAATGGGGCACTTACATTGGCCAGAGACAAATCTGAGCGTAGACACATTCACAGATAGGTCGGCACAAGGTGCCTGATGCTGGCCTAACTTTGTATTGTAGAGCAGGCCCATGCTAAAAACTGGGCTCACAGACACAGCGCTTCTAACAGACACGGAGATGAGGAGACAAGATGGACCTCAGAGGAGCTTGGCATGTTGGGGGCCATTGCTTCTACCAATATGGACTCTGACTTGAGCCTGACTTTTCCATGCTAACCTAAGGACTTCCCAATGCTGGATTCCAGAGGACTAATACATGCCACCTCGTTTTGAAAAGGCTTCCCTGTATCGCTAAAGATATTCACTGTTTGCATTGCTCCTCAAAGGTACAGAGTCTCTACAGGCCTTTGAACGAAGGTGGACTCATTGCAGGAGCTCATGATGAGAAATGGAGGTACTAGAGTCCCCAGGCTCAGTCTTGGAGCGGAGAGCTGCAGAGCTCACACTGGTAAAAAGTATGGACCCCTAGGCTCTGGCACTCAACCAGCATCACTGCCAGGAGACTGCCAAAAGGATGGGGTGCAGCACAGCTCCTGCACATCCATGACACTCAACAGGGGAGATGCAGGGACAGGACATGACTTGTCCAAGGTCACAAAGGGAGTTGAGAATGGAACCAGGAGTCCTGACTGCCAGGTGCTGGGCCTCAGCCACGAGGCTACCTTTACTCTGTGGAAAGGATTCCCAAGTCGTTTCAGGCTCTCTGCATCCCCTCGGCACGCTGTTAGTGACATGCGCAGTGCACATTGCAGCCTGTGCTACTCTCCCAGGGGCTTGGCCTTATCTCCCGGGTCTGCACCATCCCTCAGTCAGCGGGTGAGTTACTCAGACAAGGGGTTTCCCTGTTTGGGTCTCGAACTGTCATTGCAGTTGCCTGGCAATACCAGCCCAGTGACTATGTGCATTTATTATGGTTTGGTATCCATGGCAACCAGCACTACAATGCTTCTCCACAGCCAGTGGGATAGGAGGAGGAAGCGGGGCTTCCCCACTCCAAGTGCAGGGAAGTTTCTCCCGGGGAAGCCCAGCCAGCCAGATGGGTCCCATCCAGCAGGCTGGGATTGGCAGCTGCTCAGGGCAGGCTGGGTCTCTCTGATTGTCTTTCGCCTTTGCAGAGAATTCAAGTGCAAACAGGGCTCCACCTTCTCAAACAAAGCTGTGGGTGCACCCGGCTGCCTCCCTCCACTGCCTGCCTGGCAGGAGATGGACAGAAACAGCCTGACTCACTAAAGGAGGGAGCAGGAGTTTGGGGAGGCCCAGCCTTGCCTTCATGTCCCTGCCCTCCCCCTCCAGCTTCACTCAGGCTTGTCTCACATGGCCCCAGCCACGCTGGGTCTCCATCCAGTGCCACAGCGCTGTGGCATTAATGGGGGAATCCTTGCCCCAAACAACAGCCTCCCCAAAGCGGTCGTGTCTCCTGTACATCAGCCACTTGTGTGGATGTGCTCAGCCCAGGTGTGGCCTTCTAGGGGGCAAAGAGAACAGGGGTCTGTTGTCCCCATCTCCATGGAAACAAGCCCTAAGGTTAAATTGACCCTAACCCTCCCTCCCCCATTCTCCTCCCTCCACAATATGCTGGGATGGGAGCTGTGTCTGGCCAGTCCTTGCTGTTCAGAGAGAGCTCCCTGTCTCTCCCATCCCCAGGCGGGCCAGTGCAAGAGGAGACAGATGACAAGTAAGAGCCTGCAGTGCTGGGGAGAGGGAGTCTGCAGAACAGGTTTCTCTGATCAAAAAGATCATAAAGAGGGAGGTGAGGCTGGGTCTGGCCCGCCCTCCACCACACAACTGCAATTCCTTCCTGCCAGAGAGAGACTGGATATGAGAGACAGACAGGTGAGGCCCCACCATTTACTATTGTTATCACAGTAGCATCTAGGGGCCACCATCAGGGATCAGTGCCCCATTGTGTCTGGAGCAGCACAGACACGAACTGACATCAGAGTCCCCATTGTGTCAGGTGCTGCACAGACCTCCATCAAGATCAGAGGCCCCCCGTCATGCCAGGTGCTGTACAGACCCCAACAGAGATAAGGGGGACCCATTGTACCAGGTGCTGCACAACTCCTGACTGAGATCAGGGCCCCCATTGTGCTGGGCGCTGCACAGATGCACATTAAGAGACACTTCCTTCAGTCCCTAGAATCAGGGCCGCGCCTATGCCAGGGCTAGTGTTGGTGAGGTCCCCACATCCGCCACCCCATGGTGGGGGGAGGCTTGCTGCTGAGTGGGGTTTCAAAGGGATCTGAAAAGCTGCCAGATCACCCCCCAGCCACACACTCCCTCCTCTGAGTCTACAAGAGCAGGTCCCTACAGCTACAGCAGCAATACCTTCTGCAGCCATGCATAGCTCAGGAGTTAGACTCACATGGCAATCACTATGTTGGCCAACGTCAGGGATTGAGCCAGGGATCACTAAAGCTTCAGCGCCTGGTCCCGTGGAGCCCTGATCTCAGCAAGGGTCTCCGCACCATGAGCTAAAGAGCCAACCTCTGTAGGTGGGGGAATGTAAGAGACTCACATCCTTGGTGCACTGGGGACATGTACCACACACAGACCAGGGTGCTGGCTCTGTGTATGCCTTTCCCCATTCTGCCCCATGTGGAGGCCAGGGCTCAGGGGCGACTGGGGCTCAGTGCAGAGAGAGCAGAGGACGGTGCCACTTCTCTCTGGCACCTCTTGCCACGAGGCCCTGGTACAGCATCCTGCTGGTGAGCAAGCGGATACAGGCCAAGTGCACACATGATCCTGGCCGAGATAAGAATAAGAGAGAAACCAAGCCCTGCGGTCTGGGCACATGACTCATTTGTGGGTTGTTTGATCATTCAGTGATGAATTCATGAGGCCTGGTTTGTTAGCAGGGCTTTTTCCATTGCTACTACCAGCCCCCTCAGCCAGTTGAGCCTGGTAACACACACTAATACATATACAAACATACGCACTCACTATAGATACATCACACATGCAAAATATACATACACCACACACTACACCTCCCCCACACACAGTGCATGTTCATTATAGATACACCACTCCCTCAGCCTACACGTGCCCACATCCTCACACATCATATATATATCTCCTCACACACAACACTGCTCTGATTTTCCCCAGGACAGCTCCCCAGCCCACCAAGGTGCTGGCTAGTCTCAGCTCAGAGACATCTCTGGGGAAAATGTCTCCCTGTTCTGGCTACATGTGACCCCACTAAATGGAATCAGACGTTTGCTCTTAAACCCTTATTTTCAGGATCATCTGACTGGCCCTCATGAGCACGTTACCAAAGGCACCTGGGTCAGGGATGGTGCTCGACCAAGCCCCTGCATCCTCCTCAGTGAGACAGGCCTCCTCGGCAGCAGCAGCTGCAGGAAGCTCAGGTACCTGCAGAAAGAGCGGGCACATGGAGCCTGCGGTGACTGACGGAGACAGACCCAGCCTCTGACAGAGTGATGGGCAGGCGCATGAGACCCTGGGGAGGGAATGGCAGCCAAAGGTTTGCTGGGTCTCAGGCTGTTCGCCTGCAAATGCTCCATAGAAGAGTCAGCATGACCAAGCAGAGAGGGGGAGGAGACCAGGATTTACTATTGAATATTGCTCTCGTGGGAATGGCAAAGGCTGCCTCCAGCCACTGTGCAGCCTTGCAAGCCCCAAGGAGCTGACGAGTCTGAAGGGTGGGAAAGAGAAGAGGGGAAGGTTGTGCTACAGAGGTGTAAGAAGGAAGGACTGGTTTTAAGAGGGGCATCTCTGTCTGTGGTGTTTCTAAAATCTTATCCGAGGGGTATGCATGGGCCAGATGAACAGGCCATGAATGGTCCCTTCTACCCCAGCTGGTTACAAGAAGGAGCTTTCTCACTATGAAGATACAGGTCAGTGAATTTCATGTCAGTTCGGGACCTCCAAACCACGATTTCCAAGTGCTTCTTCTGCACTGACTGGTGCAAGCTCACAGCCCCCGGCGAGCACATCAGGCCATGAATCCTGTTTTACCAAGTGTGAAACAAAGGTGAAGAGACTCACCCAAGGTCCCACCGCACGTCAGAGCAGAGTAGGGACTGGAACATGAGAATCCAAGTTGTTCCCCCCACTCCCAGTTCTCGTCACTAGACCCCACTCCCCTCCCTGAGCTGGGGATGGAACCCAGGAGTCCTGGCTCCCAACCCCCTGACTCTAACCCACTGGACACAGCCGCAGATAGAACCCAGGAGTCCTAACCCCAGCTCCCTCTCCTATAAAATACCTTTATTACACAACATGTACTCCGCTGTGGAACTCAGCTACCAGTGAGGCCCAGAGCCCCATCAGAATCAAATGAGCCCGGATGAATGGATAGAGCTGCGCAGGACTCTGATTAGCCCGTGCAGCTACAACCAGAACAGCTATGAGGACACTCTATCCTCTAGTGACAGTGTATCCCAGTGGGGTCCTTGGCCTGTGCTAAGAAGACCCCACCCCCTTTAGTATTGAACATTGACTCAATGCATTACGTGGGGGGGGGATCTGCTTCCTCTGGCAGAGCCCAGATGGCAGGTTAGATGGGCCACTGATAACCAGCAGCCCCTGTGAAGAAAGGGGCAGGCCATGGGGTGCAGGGTCTGACCCTGAGAGGAGCCAAGCCCCCTCTGTTCAATCCCAGCCCCTGGTGAGCAGCACTTCCAGCCACTGCAGCACCACCACTGAATCGCCCTCTGAATGAGCACTGCAGCACAGCCAGCCAGCACATACTTGAGGCATGGCTCATTGAAAGGAGACACTCCAAGCCTCCCCTCCCCCAGCCACTGGCAGAAGGAGCCCTGGCTGCACTGTGATGCTCCGGGGCATCGCCAGGAGGGGCTGAGACTAGCAGATGGGGGATTGGGCATGGGGCGGAAGGCCCTGCACCGGGCTAGGAACCCTGAGTGTGTCAGTTCCCCTTTCTGCATGTGGCTAAGGGGCATCGCTCCTCAGAGCGACATGATTCACCCCCATGCCATGCCCCAGGGCACCATGTGCATCACCTGCAAACTGCCACCCTGAGCACTGGAAGAACCGCTCCCCAGTGCGCCAGTGCTGGGAGTTACACTCCCAGCTCCTACTCTGGCCTCCCCCAGCTCTATGGGGGACTCTCCTCTTGCTAGCACCCTATATTTCCCCCACCCCACCTCCATGTAGGGGCGTGGCCAGGGAGAAGAGGGAGCAGTTTGGGGGGCGGGGGGGCATGGCCATTGCACATTGGGGCTGATTCACAGTCTGCTGTGCGTGTAAAATGCTGCTGCTCTGCTTGGAAGCATTTCAGTCCCTTAGCACACGTGTTCTAGCTATGCTGGGCTCCTGCATGGCTCACAGGCAACCCTGACCCTCATAGGAAGTTGGAGCTGCCCAATCTTACACAATCCCCTATCCACCACCCCTCCAGGCTACACCAAGCCCAGCTCAGCCACAGCTCAGAATTGTAATTGGGTGCAGCAATCGCCACACACAGGTGCCAGGCTTCCCCACGGCCACTGGGTGCAGGTGCCAGGGCACAACTGCCATGGGCTACACTCCCGCCTGGCCTGACGGCGCTCACTTGGCCTGTGGACGTGAGAAGTAACCTGGCCTCAAGTGCATGGTCTTCCCCGGGCCGCCTCCTCCTCTTGCATCAGTCCTGCTGGCATGGGAGCGGGGGGGGGGGGGGCATTGCAGAGCTGGGATAGGCAAGGGTGCCTGCCTCTCCGACACTGACAGCACTTGGACTCTCCCCCTCCCCCGCCAGAGAGTCAGAGAACTGGTTTGGCGAGGAGATGCCAGAGAACAGCGTGAGGCATGTTTATGATTGATGAAGAGGGCAGGGCAGGGAGCAGTGAAGAACTGTGTGAGGCATGGGGAAGCAGCCTGACTTGGACAAGCACCTCTGGGGCGCAGTGAATGATGTGCTGTGCCAGGGAAGGGGACATTTTCCCCTGCCTTGAAGAACTGACCCTGGGGTCACTACCAGCAGCTCTCAGGAAGTGAGCGTGCAAAGGACATGGTATAGGGCTGCAGGGCAGGTGCCCGTGTGCAGGAATGCCTGGCATGAAAAGGGGCAGAAAGGCCATTCTAAGTTGGGCTCCCATTTGGCTTCCACAGCACCTGCAGGAGAATCCACCAGAGATGTTACCAGCATGGGAAAGGGGCATTGCTAGCACCAGACCCAATGCCCGGGTCTCCAGCAGGGGATACTGGGACGCTCCTCTGCCTCTTCTCCTCTCATACACACAATATCCTATAACCCCATGAGAGGCAAGCTGGCCTGTCCCTGGTGTTTTCCGACACCTCTCTGAGCCCACGCTTAAAGGAGCCAAGTTTTGGACACTCAGAACGAAATGTGTGCAGGGCCCTGGTGCAAACGTTTTTGAGCTCTTAACACAGGAAAGAGAATCTGTCACATCTGAGACAGAAAAACTCCCTGGCAGGAAGGGAGCTGGGCAGGTTCCACTCTCTATTAGCGGCACAAGGAGCAGGGAGCGGATTGCTAGGCCGAAGCATTTGTAAACCGACCTGAAGGAGGCTGTGCCTGTCTGGAGCTAAGACAGGCTGCATGGTCCAGCTCGCTCCCTCTCTCTCCAGGCCCCTGGGGCTCCGTTTAACACAGGATCTTGCTAGCTGGCTCCCACAGTAAAGAGTTTGACTTTCTAACTCCCTGGCCTGGCTCCAGGCTTGCTCCCCGCCTCCTGGGAGACTCTCTAAGGGCCTAGTTCTGGGAAGCGTATTTTCCACGCAGGCTGGGTGGCTGCAAAGTGAAGGGAAAGGGGAGGAGGACGCTGGGGGCTGGCCCCAGCGTAGGCTCCCGGGGAACCGTTTCTTGCTGACTCCTCTAAAGCGGCTCTGGCTGCCACTAGGCAGAGTCAGAAGCCACCAGCATGAATGGGAGCGGCCCTGGCAGGAAAGGCCCAGTCTGCCCGGCATGAGTCAGTGGAAATGCAGAAGCTGAGCAGAGATTCTTAAAAGAAAATTCGTATTGCCATAGCGACCTGGTGGGGAGGGCCAGGGCCCGTGGTTGCAGGAGTGAGCTGCCAGCTCATCCTGCCCCAGCTCAGCTTCCTTGGGCAGTTTTTAGCCACCCCACGAGGTCCTGGCAAAGGCAGCGGATTTCAAAAGGGCTGAGCTAGTTGGGAAATCGATGCTCCCTCACATGACAGCTGCACACCACTCGGGCACATTCCAACAAAGAAGGACATTCACTCACAGCCAGCCCCCAGAAATAGTCCCCCTGCGCTTCGTAAACAAGCCTGCCCAGTTATAAAATGCAGCTCTCCGGGCAGGCAACTTTGTGACTGCGGCGGTGTGGGCGGGGTCAGGTGAGATTTGGAAATGATGAGACAGGCGGCCATGATGAGTGCCAAGGCTGGAGTCAGAGACCACCATGAGGGAGGGGCACATGGACAAGGCTAGAAAGGCAGACAGATGGATCGGTTGGTCAGTCTCTGGCAGCTGAGCCCCAGCCTCTTGGCCTACTGAAAAGGGCTGTGCGGCTCCATTCCACGCACACCCTTGCAGGGCCCAGGACAGGCAGCTGGTACTTGGGACTCTCACACTCCCTGCCTGAGGCAACCCAGTCCTTATTCCCTCCCCGACCAGAGCCCTGCTCCAGAGCCCTGCTCCTGCATCGCTACAGAGCCCTGTGCACATGCTGCTCAGGGCTTCCTGCTGTCATTCATTCAGCAGCCACCCAGCCCTGTTCCCCTCCCTTGGGCAAGCTGGGCCCTGGGCGTTTAAGCCTTTCCATACCCCGGCAGCGTCTTTTTGGTAGGAGGTCCCAGATGCAGCAAGTATGTGCACAGTCCACAGGAGTGGGCGCAGAGACCCTTCACACACACAGCTCCCATCTCAGGGCATGCGTTCCCTTGGGAATCCCTTCATTGCTCTTAACAACACATGGCTTCCTGGCTGTGCTGCCACCCGATTCTCCCTCACCCTTGGAGAAGATGTCACTGGGTCTGGCCTGAAGAAGAGCTCTGTGTGAGCTCAAAAGCTCGTCTCACTAACAGAAGTTGGTCCAATAAAAGATAACTTCACCCACCTTGTCTCTCTTGGGCCCTGCAGTGGCAGGGATGGCGCCTGCATTCCCAGTAGGTTAAACAGGGCACCCTGTTATTGACAAACCAGAGACAGACATGTCAGGGAACCCAGTACAGCATCCAAAAGAAATGCAACCCCATCCTATTTGCCAGAGTCCTAGCTCCCATTATGCTGCAGGGAGGGAGTTCAGACCAGCGCCGGCTCCAGGGTTTTTGCCGCCCCAGGCAGCCAAAAAAAAAAAAAATTGCGGCGGCAATTCGGCGGGAGGTCCTTTGCTCCTAGCGGGAGTGAGGGACCCTCCGCCGAATACCTGGACGTGCCGCCCCTCTCCCGAGTGGCCGCCCCAAGCACCTGCTTGTTAAGCTGGTGCCTGGAGCCGGCCCTGGTTCAGACTGCCAGAGTCCCTGCTGTAACTGACGGGCACTGCTGTGGGGAAGCTCACAGCACTGGGGTCAGGGCTGGCAGACAAGGCACGGCTGTGGGGAAGCTCATTGTGACAAGTCCCAGCTGTAAGAGAGGAGCACTTGTGAGGCTGTCCTCACTGAAATAATGATGCTTTTGTTCTGGGGCAGAGTCAGAGCAGCCCACTACAGAGCTGCCGCTGGCTGAGCTACGGGCAGATCAGGACAGGGACACTGGAATGTTGGAGAGGTTTTGTTGCTCTGGCAACAGCTGTATGTACTCCAGATGTGGCTGCGCTCACAGAAAGCATAAAGGGCCGGAAATCCCTCTGTTGGTCAGTTTTTCACGTCACGGATGGTCTCCCCTCACCCACTATGTACAACAAAAGCACAAAGGGGAAACGGCACATTCATTGTTTCTGTGCAGTTGGCAGGATGGCCTGTGGCAAGGCGGCAGCGGCACCCCACAGCTTCCTGGGGCCACATGGAAGAGGCTCAGCAGCTGGTTGGGAAGCAGCGAGAGAAAACGATAAGGGGGCCCCTGTGGTATGAAAAGGGGGCAATGGAGGCGGAACTTAGGGCTTCAGCTTCCTGCAGGCACATCCTCCACTTCTTCCCCGGAGGGGAGCAGAGCATGTGCCCATATGCATTTGGATCTGATCCTTCAATCTCCCAGCCAGTGGCATTTGTGCAGCACTCCAGCCAGGGGCAGCTGCTTCAGGGGGACTGCCCAAGATGCAGGGCAAGCACCTTGCAGACGGCAGCAGGCAGTGACTGGTAATAGGTGAGACAGAGAGACAGACACAGGGAGGGAGACAGACTAAAGGCCCCAGCACAGAATCTGCAGTAAAACTACACAGTGAGATTTTTCAGATTCCGAGCTGGTGCTCAGCCATGGCCTTTCCTGAGCTACACGCCAAGCACGGTGCCAGGTTTCAGTTCCTGGCACGGGGGAAGCCTCCTCCATGGGAGGCAGAGAGGGGCTGAAGTTAGTCAGGAAAGCTCAGCGCTGCCAAAAAGCCTTGGAGAATCATTGCTGGCTTTGGAGTCAGAAGCCAGGCTCTAGTCTACAGAGTGCCCAAGGCAGCCTCCCCGTTACATAAACCCAAATATGCAGCCCAGAATCTCTGCATCTCACAGGCGTTAAAAGACAGAAGTGCACCAACAGCAATGAACTTGGAAGCCTTCGTCATTGCTTCCTGAGCCCTTCAATTCCCCTTGCAACTTTCACTGAATACAGGATCTTTCTCTGCTTCCTGTCCTAAACCGTTGTGCAATATTGCTGTGCATTGTTAAACAGCTTCCACACCCCAAGCTCGAAACGGCTGCATTCCAGTGAACAGCAAGGGATCCCTTTATAAATAGCTGCCACGCCTCCCTCCAGAGGTGGGTGCATCTCAGCACTGGGTGAAACAACCTTCTATACATCCAATATCTACTTCAGGCTGAACTAGCTAACAGCAATACTAATCAGAATCCCACATTATTTACATTAATCCTCATAGTACACACACACCCTGGAAGGGCAGAGGAAACTAAGATGGAGAGAGCTGATCAGCACACAAGGGGGCAGAACTGGGGTTAAAGGCTCTTGGCTCCCAATCCCATGCTCAGACCACTAGACACCACAGCTTTTTGTATGTATTTATGCAACCCTGTCACTGTACTAGTATCTGAGCACCTTGTAATCATTTAACATATTTGTCTTCACAACCCCCTGTGACTGGCAGGGCAATACAGCTGGGGCAAACTGAGGCACAGAGAGGCTAAGTGACTTGCCCAAGGTCACCCATGGAATTTGGGGTGGAACTGGGAATTGAGCCCAGGCCTTCCAAGTCCCAGGCTAGTGCCCTATCATTACACCATCCACCCTTCCCCTCAGCAAGCACCCTTCCCCTCACCTCTGAGGTGCTGGTGCCAAATCCCTCTTATCAGAACCCTCCATCATCCCAACAGGGTTTTTATCCCTTCATGCCCCGTCACTGTCCCCCTGGGAAGATGCCCCCACCCCAGTCATAATGGGGTGGGCTCGACTCCTGAATGGATCGCTCGGGCCGGAATGTCGGAGCCCCAAGTCAATCCCCCTATCAGATGCAGGTCCAGAGGCTGCAGAGAACCCACTCTTGGTTGGCATGGCAGCAAGGGATTTAAAGATTAGGAAAACCCCAGGAGAAATGTGAGTAAAGCTGCTGGTTCCCATGGAAACCCAAGGCAGCTGTGTCCCTTCCCTTACATCCTTCCTAGAGGCTTTCCCTGCTGCAGCAACAGGGCATGAAGAATTCAAACAGCAGCAGTGATGTGTCCGTGTGAGTCACCACAGGCCGGATGCCTGTGCTGGCAGAGCCACCCACTTACCCCGGACAATGGCTGCAGAATTACCCATTGTTAGGGCTTCAGAGCAGGCTGCAGGGCTGCAGCCATGCCACGGCAAGGGGGCTGGACATCTCCACACCACCCCAGAGGCAAGACTCAACCCTTTTCTCAGCACAGAGACAGAGAGGTGCTCAGAGACCAGGCTTCCATGCAGCATTTAAAAGACAGACACAGTACCAGCACCCACTGCTGCCCCATTCCCTAGTGTTGGCACAGCCTGCTTCTCCCAGACCCAAGGGGACCCATCCCACCCCAGTAGAGGCCCAATTACCTTCCCCCTGTCCCAGAGGCACCCAGCCTCTCCCCAGTTTAGGCACAGCCAGCTGCCCCCTTTTCCCAGCAGAGGAAACACCTCGTGACACCCCTGGGAGCATGTCACCAACTCTGACAATGCAACGGCTGTTTGCAGCCTTTTCATTGCAAAATTACTTTTAAATGAGCTGGCGAGCCAGGAAGGAGAATCCATCACCTCCAGTGAGTCACAGACAGCATGGCAGGGGGACGGGGAAAAGGGGTGTATCTAGTGATTGAGGCAGGAGCATGAGATCCTGTGATAAGGTTCTCGCCCCACACCAGGGGACCACAGATTCCAATGGAGTTACTCCTGTCTGACACCTGCACCAGAGTCAGTGAGAGGAGAATCAAGCCTAGCGACTCTATTTCCGGCTCCGCCACTGATTCACCCTGGGACCCTGGGCAAGTCATTTTCCCTCTCCGTGCTGTCCTTTCTGTAACCATCTGCACTTCTAAAACTTCCACTGTCAGCCAGACACCGCCTGCCTACCCTGCTCCATGTCCTAGCAGCTATGTTCCTTGGAGGCCAACGCAGGAATGTTCTGTCCAGTCTAGTTGTAAAGGTCCCAGTGACAGGGCTTCTGCACTGCAATGAACTGGAAATGGAAGGATGCTCCAGGGGTGCGAGCTCAGATTCAGGAGACTTAGGTTCAGTTCCCTGCTCTATCCCACACCCTCTGGGTGACCTTGAGTACTTAGTCTTTCTGTGGCTCAACAGGGGACAATAGTATGGTCCCAAGGGATTGGGAGGATAAATACATTAGAGAATGTGATGTGCTTGGAGGCTAGATACACACCTCATCTGGATGATTAGACCTCTCCTGAGCTGCTCATAGTGACAGAGGTCAATCCCCACTCCCCCCCAGGAAGAGGGGCAGTTTCCCCATGCCACCATTCTATCTCACACCTCTTTCGTTGGCAAGACTGTCCCCAGACTGGCAGGAAGCTGTTATTTCCCACCTGTGACTCAAAGGCCAAGTAGCTCCTGGGGAGGAAGGTGTTGCCAACTCTTGTGATTTTATCATGAGTCTCCAGCTATTTTCTCAAAGCCCCCACTCTCAGAGTCATGGGATTTTGGGCAAATCTGAATTTTTATTAAAATTGGTCTCTAGCCCATCTCGCTGCAGAGAGAAGCTTGAAAACATGATCTGGGCGCTACTCAAATGCTCCGAAACCAGGAAGCAAATGAAAAGAACCAACACAATTATTTAGAATCATAGAATATCAGGGTTGGAAGGGACTTCAGGAGGTCATCTAGTCCAACCCCCTGCTCAAAGCAGGACCAATCCCCAACTAAATCAAAATTTAATCTCATGGTTTTGGGAGCCTGTTTTATGAGTTTTGAACATTAGGGACCAAGGAAGAGGATTCATTGTGCGTCTCTAGCCCCAGGCATGGCTCAGCTGGTCCGATTCTCCCCTCGCTCACGTGGATGTGACTCCACTGACTTTAGAGGAACCGCTCCTTGCTGGCATTACTGACTGCAGGTTCAGGCCCCTTGGATTTCCGGCCGGGCACCTCCCACTCACAGAACATCCCTTTTTACAGAGCCAGTAATCACTGTGTCTAAATAAAAGCAGCTCCGGACACCCCAAGATGAGTCATCCACTACCACTGAGCTGTTGACATGGAAAATGCCCCATCTGATCTGCAAGCTGCAAAGCAGGGGAGCAGGAAGGTCAGCTGACACTGGGCTTTCACAGGCAGGTGACTGCTCCCGAGGGACAGCTGAGCCTCCATTAATTGTCCCCACAAAAACCAGCAACAAGAGGACAAGGACAAGCTCACCCTAAGACACATTGGGGGTGGGGGGATCCTACTGCAGACTCCAGCTTTATGCCAGAAATAGGAAACAGCCTCCACCCTCAGAAGCCAGGTTCCCCTCCAGCTGTTGAGGCACTGAGAGAAGGCTCCATGGCACCCAGATCAGGGCTCTCTATACCCATCTATGGAGCCATCTGGCTCTCCCCTTACAACGAACACCCTAGCAGGACTCAGCATGGACAGCAGTTTGCTGCAACCACCCAAAGCCTCGTCCTCTGGCAGGTGCCTGGCGTCTCTTTGCTGCTGTATCTGCATCCTTGATAAACACCATCAAGAACCTGTGGGGTGAGCTCATGTGGAATGAGACTTGGTGGGGCCTCTGTGTGGGTGGAGAGACTTATTCCAGTCTGTCATTAAGGTGAGCAGAGAGGTCACACCTGCACCGCGTGTGGGGGAATAGCCCCCAGTCCAACTTCCCAGGGAGCCAGAATCCCATGGGAGCTGCTTGGTGTTTGGTGCTGCCTCCCACAGCCTGTCCAGTGCCCTCGTTACCCAATGCACGAACGCACACATGCACTGCTCCCGCATGGCTCTGCCTGAGATTCCTGACGCCCGGTGAGCCGAATGGGGGAGGGACTATACTGGGGTGGGGACTCTGGGCTAAATCCTGCCTGTGCTGAGATGGTGTAGCCTGGGAGCCCATCCATCTGGGTATCTGGGCTCACCACAAATGCCTCCCATCCCCTGCAGAAGCTACAGAGCTGTCCCTGAAGAGCACTCATAAGCGGAGGGGTAAAGGGCTAACCAGTCAAGCACAAGCTCCCCAACCCGAGCAGCAAGTACAAGCTAATGCGGGGCAGAGGAGCAGCACAGGGTGTCTCCTAGGGGTCCTACACTGGGACAGCCCTCTGTCCCCCCTTGCTGTCCCAGCACGGACGGGGGAGCTCTCAGGGTGCGGAGGACTGGTGGGTACAGTAGCCAAAGCCTCACACGCTCTGCTTTACAGATCCCTCCTCTCCAGCTGAAACCCCGGAAATGGGCATCCCTGCCAGTCACAGAATTCTCTTGGGGGTAGGCCTGGGGAGGTGTCTGGATGCAAAGCAAACTCAGCACCAAAAGCCCAGTGCCCTCACTAAACACTCCCTGTTAACCAGAATCTGCTGATGTCCTGCCCAGCCCCATTCCCTGTTACCCAGAACCCCCTGGGGTCCTGCCCGCCCTCACCACGCCACTGCCACTCCCAGTTACCCATAATCCCCCAGGACCCTACCCAGCCCCATCACCACCTTCCCTGTTCAGTATCGTCAACCGCAAAAAAACTAAAGTCAGGAGTGGGACCCCAAAATATCATAAGAATTAAAAAAAAAAAAAAAGATTTTGGGAGCCAAATGTGTTTTCTTTGGTCTGTCTTATGGTTGTTGAACTCCCCATCCCCAGTGTGTGTGAGACAATCAGTGTCACCCACACACCCAGATGTACTGGGTGAGTAAGATGACCAGATGTCCCGATTTTATAGGGACAGTCCCGATATTTGGGGATTTTTCTTATATAGGTGCCTATTACCCCCCACACTCTGTCCTGATTTTTTCATACTTGCTATCTGGTCACCCTATGGGTGAGGAGATTTTGGTCCCTGCTGCAGGAGCTCTCACCCCACATCCATCTTCCCCCTGCCCACCAATTAATCCAATCCCCAGCCTCCAAACCAATCCTACCCCCAAGGTCAGCCCCCGCCTCACCTCTGCTCCTCTGGGGCTCTTCACACCTCCCCCCACAGGCCAGGGGGTGCTGCAACAAGGTCCCCTTACCCCCTTCCAAGCTCTGGGGCAGCCCTGAGGCACTTCATATCCAGCCCAGGGCAATGGGGTGATTGCGGGGGAGGAGGCGGAGCTGTCTCATTGGTCACAAGAGAGGAAGGGGCGGGAGCCCCACAGCAGTGGGGCTACACCTGCTCTCCCTGCCCTACTGACAGAATGGGTCAGGTTGTGAGGGGAGCTGTGCTCCCCTGTAGCAATGCTGATTGGTTGCTCTGCCCCAGAGGCATGCAAGGGGGCAGGCAGCCAATCAGAGTGGGTTCCCCACATGCAGGGCCCGACTCAAATTCACTAGAGGGCAGAGCTCTAGGTGGGCAAGGTGGGCTCCAGCCCAGCCAACATCCCAGCACCCACGCAAAGAGAGTTGGCACTGCTGCCTGCCTGCCTGCCCAGCCCGAGTGCGCCATTCCCTGTTACCCAGAATCCCCCTGGGGCCCACCTAGCCCCATTCCCTGCTACCCAGAATCCCAATAGGTCTTGCTTGGCCTCAGCATGCCTCCTCCGGGGCCCCAGCATGAATCCCTCTGGGCTCTGCCCAGACCCACCACCTCATTTCCGGTTACCCAGAGTTCACCACTGCCACTTTTTTGTTACCCAGATGGCCATCTTGTTTGGGGGACTAGGTCTGAGGGGGACTGTATCTGAGACGATGGGGGGTGGGGGTGCAGGGAATTGGGACAGCGTCATGGGTAGGGCTGATAACCAAAGCAGGTGCAGTACCTCCTCCCCAAGCCCCTGTCCCAGCTTCAAAGACACCTGATCCACAGAGAAGGTCAGGGAGAACTGTGGGGTGTAAGGCATGCAAGCCCAGATGGCACCCCAGGTTCAGAGCCACAAGCAGAGCTGGCAGGAGCACACACACCCCAGCATGTAATGAAAGGGGCTGGGACTTGGAGGGGGTGGGGGGGGAGCAACGTGCAACCCTTATGCGTGTTGAGCAACCCAGGGCAGAATTAGGGAGATAAAGCTTCTCCCTAGCAGCGAGGGATGGTGCAATAGGGAAAAACAGCTTGGCCTGCACCTCCCCTCTCAGGGGCTGGAACACTGCAGAGCCCTGCCTGAGCTGGGCCGCTCCTCACCCCTCTCTATGCAAAACCAGACAGCCCTGCCTGCGCCATCCCAACAAGGGGGGTGGGGGGGGGGGGGAGAAGCCCTCTCCATAGAGGGGGAGACCCAACCTCCTTGACTTCAACTCAGCCAACTAGCATGTGGCCTTGCCTGCTGCACTTAAGCTGCAGGACATGTCCGCTAACAAGGCGCCTTTTCTCCTAGTCAAGAGAAACCTACAGAACATTCCCCCTCTCCAGCAGGCGTTACCAGAGCTGTCACAGAGACGCCTGCTCCTGGCCCCTCTCATGTCTGATGCCGCTATGCGCTGCTGCGCCTGCATTGTTTGTCCCGTGACATAGGGAGGCATTTGAGCCACTTGAGACAGACCCTGGCTCAGATGGCGGCATGCAGGCCTGGGCTACAGGCCGCACCCACTTCAGTGATGCCTATCGCACCTCCAGGGCTGGCTCATGCACTGTCCCATAGAACCTGCTTCCCAAGGGCCTGGCTTGCCATGGGGCGCTCTGTTGTTATATGTGTTAACAGTAGTGCCCCAGTCACAGATCAGGAGCCCATAGTGCTAGGCGCTGTACAAACACAGAGCAAAAGTACAGCCCCTGACCCAAAGAGTGTCTCATCTCTCTCCCTGTCTCTCCGGAGGGCTCTATCTGCCAGGGAGCTCCCTGCCAAGGCCGCTTGGTTTAATTGGAAGCTTTCACACCTTGGCAACAAACCGCAGAGAGCCTACCGAAAATGACGCTTCCCTCCTCCTGGCAGGCTGGCAGCACTTCCTTTCTCTGGAAAGAACAAGGGCATTTCACAGGCAATCGCACCCTGTGGTCTGATGCCAGCAGGCTGGGGCAAGCAGAGAGAGGGGGTGGGGCAGGGACGGATTCACAGCAGGCGGCTCTGTTGGGTCGTAACTCCCTGCAAAGGTGCTTCTTAACCATAGAGATTGTTGGTAAAACAAAGAGCTCGGGCTATAGACAGGGTGGGCCCAGAAAGCGCAACCACAGCCTGGCTGGGGCTGGCTCTCACTGGGAAGGGATTCCCATGTCCTCCCTGGTGCTTGGGAAGCACCAGCTGCTGAGACAAGAGCCCACAACCCAGGGCGTGTTTGACCTGAGCGAGGAAACTCCAGGGGGTGGGGGAGATTGTGTGTCTTTCTACCCAGAGCCTGGGCCAAGCCAGGGCGTGTTTGGCTCAGTAATTAGGGGTAAAGGCAGAGCAACGCCTCCTGCAGACTTGGCGCTGACACAAACCCTCCTCTCCCAGCTGGATTCCTTCCCTCTAAGAGTCTTAAAAGCTACAACCCAGCAGGCTGCTGCCCCATCTCCTGCATGCCCAGGACTGTCTGAGAAGGTCCTGTCTCTACAGAGACCTGGCACTCAACTGCGCCTCAGTCCTGAGCACTTCCAGACCCATCCCACTGGGGGCTCATTATGGTGGAAATGGGCACGGAGGGAGCAGCAAGCTATTCTGCATGGTGCCTTCCAGACAAACCCTGTCCCCTAGTGCATTGCAGGAATACCTGTGGTCAGGAGCTGCGCAGACCACAGCGGGCCCCCAGTAACCCCCAGGTACAGCCAGGTGGCCTCTGTGGTTCTGGGAGCCTCTCCGCTACTCCATGCACTTGAATCTACAACTCCCCTTGGCCCTAGGAGAGGGTGATTGCTGCAAGGATTGGCAGGGAGTGGGGAGCCATGGAGACCAGGATCCTCTCACCCCAGGGTCTGAGGGAGCCATGGAGACCGGGATCCCCAATCCCCTCATCCCAAAGGTGTGGGAAAGCCCTGGAGACCTCAAGACCCAGTCCCCCAGCACGGGTGGGTTCAAGGGGGAAGCCGGTTCCTCTTTCACACACTTAATCAGGAGTGAGAGCGGTGTCACTTCCGCCAACTCCACTCCCAAGCTCAGTGCGGCCTTGCTGGCTGCTCTCACCCTAGCAGGGGCCAGGGCACCTCCAATCTAAGGCACTGCTGATAGGAGCCAAGCCCCCTGCACACCAGGCTCCTGTCTGTGGCCAGCCTGTTTCTTTAACTGGATTGGAAAGCGCCAGGCCTGCCCTGTGGGTTCTGGGCAGCAGCTCAGGTGTTCTCCTGCAGCCACCCCAGGTCCAAGGAGCCTCCTTGCCATTAATATCCCCTAAGAGGGTGGAGCAGGGCTGAGAGCAGCCACGGGCAAGGGGCAGACTCCACACCCAGGGGAAGGGAAATTGGCCCTTCATGGCAGCCTGCTGGCCCTTGTGATAGGGGGCTGGGGAGGGAGAGAGACAGAGGTGCTTGGTGCTAGTATTGCTATTTGTATTGTGGCAGGGTCTGTTTCACTCCATCCACTCTTCTAAGGACCATCCACTCTTCTTTTGCCTCCAAGGCCTCATACATTGTCCCCATCCTCCTCCTTTCACCCCTCTAATTTTGCTCCCCTTTTCATTGTTTAGTTTAGAAGACAATCTCGTTTCCATCTTGTGCCTTCATTTTCTTTAGGCCAAACGTGTGTGTGACAAAAATACCTGCAGATCAGCTGGCTCTTGCCTCGTTCAGCAATTCCTAGGGATCTTTGTATCTTCATACAAAACTTCCTACAAGCTTCGGGGGGCGCTACACAAACCAGGGCAACATTTCCTATTGCAGCTTGGTTACGACAGAAAACTGGGGTTTGGCTCATTTGGGTTTTGGCAGAAAGTATGTTGAGAATGTTTCATTTTTTCATCCAAAACCTTTGAGCCAAAAGAAGAAAAATTAGGGGTGAGGATGAAACCTCAAAAATTCCCACAGAAAATTTTGCCATGAGGAAAAAATTGTCTTTGTGCCTCAAGTCGCTCCACATATAAGAACAAGGAAAGAGCTATAGCCAGGAGGCAGATGGTGAGAGCTCAAGAAAACAATGGGATGACGCCAGAAAGACAGCACAGAGGTCACCCTTGTGAGGTGCAGATACTAGAGGCGCAGTGGTTGAGGGAGGACGACACTGTGAGCCAATGGGGGACCCACCAACAATAGGTGGCTCATATGGGGCCAGCCCATTCCTTCCCTCAAAGCCTTAACTGGCTCTCTGAGGCATCCAGTGAGGTTTTTTTGGCTGGTTTAGGGGTGAGGAGCCAACACTGACCTATTCCTAAGGTGCTGGGCCAGACTTCTGCAGCCACAATCCCCCCACAGTTCATGACTGTCCCTGTGCAGAGGTCCCTGCAGGCAGCTGGCCAGAGTCCCCTTAGCACTGCAACCCAGAGGAGATTCGAGGATGCGGGCAGTGTGGGGAGAGTCCAAGCCCAGGGCTTGGTGCTGGGTTTGGTGTAATGCGCTGTTGGTAGAGCTCACTCTCCCTTGGCAAGATGGCAGCTCTCTCAAAAGATCCATGTGTGCAGGCTCCTCACGGGAGCGGCTGTTTCTGGAGCACTGGGGTCAAGGGTGGCCCCTGAGTTGAACTCAAGACTCAAAGCAACATCTGAAAAGGTGTGACAGGCCAGCCGGGAGAGAGAAAACCTTCTCTGCTGGTACTGGGCCATAGGTGCTGGAACTGAGGGTGCAGAGGGTGATGCAGCACCCCCTGACTTGAAGTGGTTTCCATTATATACAGGATTTACAGTTTGGTTCAATGGCTCTCAGCACCCCCCCTGCATAAATTGTTCCAGCGCCCCTGTACTGGGCCCGTCCACATGGTTAACAGACAAAGGACATTTACTTACCAACTGTTGTTAGAGTCACTGCAGCAGAGGGGGGGGGGCATGCTCCCCATACCCTTCTGGGACAACATGCCACTGCCGTGCAAATCCCACCCCCAGATGATCTATTATAGCCCCCCGCAGCACCTCCCACAACAACTCCGCCCTGGTCTCTGTGCAGTATAGAGCCCCGCCCACAACAGTTCTGCCCTGCAGCCTCCCCCTCCCGCATCTGTATTCAGTAATAGAGTCCCATCCCCCCACCCCCTCCAACTCTGCCTTGGAGCTCCCCAGTCTCTATTCAGTATACAGCTCTCTTTCCCCCCGCCCACCTGACAGCTCTGCCCTGAAGCTCCCTGGTCTCTATTCAGTGTAGAGCCCCCAGCAGTTCTGCCTTGCAATTCACTCCGTCTTGTTCTCAGGTCCTTCTCCATGGGCCTGGGCACACTGCCTGGATCCAAGCCCCCTGTTTACATGTAATGTGA
Source organism: Platysternon megacephalum (assembly GCA_003942145.1). Classification (NCBI taxonomy): domain Eukaryota; kingdom Metazoa; phylum Chordata; order Testudines; family Platysternidae; genus Platysternon; species Platysternon megacephalum. Next base: position 106,740 of record QXTE01000478.1, read on the forward strand.
CCTACATCAAAGCTGGGCCAGACACCAACGGGGCCGTGTGCAAAACCCAAGCGGGGTGGCCCAGCCCAGCCTTGGAAGTGTCAGGTTTCCCATCCCGGCTTCCCCCTGCAGTGCTAGGGGGTGAGGAGAGCTCAGCTCTGGGGAACGCACTGTGCCCTGCAGTCCCACGTGCTGCCGGCACCTGCCCCCATCGGGCACCTTCCCCAGCCAGGTGAGAGCAGCAGGGAGGTGGTGTGAGCTCTGCTCTGTTCTCTGCTGCCTCTGCCGCTGGCTTTGCCCATAACTCAGGGGAGGGCACTGGCCACGGGCCTGTCACATGCCCAGGGCCGGCTCCAGCTTTTTTACTGCCCCAAGCGGCGAAGCCAAAAAAAAAAGCAGCACGCGTTGCTTCATTCTTCTGCGGCAATTCGCTCCGAGAGGGAGTGATGGACCCGCGGCCGAATTGCCGCCGAAGATCCGGAAGTGCTGCCCCTTTCCATTGGCCGCCCCAAGCACCCGCTTCCTTTGCCGGTGCCTGGAGTCGGCCCTGCACATGCCCTAGCTGGGGGTCCCTCGGGAAGCAGCCAGGGCACCACAGACCAGCACTGCTTCCCCACCCCCTGACACACAGTGGCCACGCCACACTCACCCCAGTGGGAAGTACCCAGGGCTCCACACTCCACCAGAGTCCCCCCCATAGCCCCGGCAGTGCTGGAGCAGACATGGCGGGGAGTGGGATTCTCTCCCCATGTTAGCTCTGCCCTGGGGGGATTGGGAGTGTCCCTGTACAGGCCACCAAATCCTGCCTCTCGCCTGCAGCCACCTTGGGTAGGCAGGGGAGGGAATTCAGGGCACATTCTGCTGCCAGAGGCAGGGCGTCCCCGGCTCTGCCTAGAGCTGAGAGCTCTAGCAGGGAGCTGCCCCCTGTGGCTCACCCCTGCCAAGTTGAAGGAAGAGCCTGAGCTCTGGCAGCCACGGCATGGCTCCTGAGGGCTTCGCAATTTCCTCCCAAACAATGAGGTTCAGAGTTTCTGCCTGGCAGCCTCTCCCTGGCACTGGGATTCCACTAGAGCAACCTGCCACCCAGGCAGCTCAGCCATGAGCCGGCCCCAGCGCACTGAGCCACGTCTGGGTTACCAGCCCCGCAGCCCCCACTGGCTTCCAGGCAGGAAATGGGGGTGGGGTGTCCCTGATTAAACCGGTGCAGCGGGGACACCACTGGGGAGGCAGGATCCTACCTGGGGGGGGGGGGGGGGAAGNAATGCGGGTAGTACCAGCCCAGCTGGGGAATGCCAAAGCCAGGGAGACAGCAGGATCCTGCACTGGACAGGGGCGGGGACGGACCACAAGCCAGGGATGTACCAACTCAGTTGTGGATCTTCCCAAGCCAGGGACTGACCCAGCCCAGCTGCAAGGAACCCAGAACCCAGGGAGGCAGGAGACATCAAGCCAGGGATGTAGGGCCCAACTGGGAGGTGAATCCTACAGAGGACGTACCAACCCAGCTGGAGGGGGGACCCCAGATGCAGAATGCACCACTCCAGCCAGGTCCTCCCAGGATGCCTGTTACAGCAGGTTATATTCATACACTTGGAATTGCTCCTCCAGCTGTGATTCTTCAGTGATGCCCCCAAGAAGGTGACAGGTGGCACTGGCCAGGCAGGGGGTGCACGTGGCTAGTCTCTGTAACCCTGTGTTACCCTCCTGCACCCTCTTACACTCACATGTAGCACCTGGCTTTAGCTCCTGGTACCATGCCTGCACAATGGCACCCTGACCCTGAGTGCCATGCAAATCAATAGTAGTGAGTCACCCCTGGCCACGCTGTGCAGAGCACATCTGCTGCCGGCTGCCCCATGCCAGCCAGGGACAAAAGCCCAGAGCAGGGGTCTCCAGCCACCCCACAACAAGGATAGAGGGTGAATGGTGTGTGTGTGTGTGGGCGGGGGGGCACCATGAGGATCTGCAGCTGGCGGCGGCTGTGTTTTGTGACCTGTATTCTGGAGCCTGCAGGCCAGGCCACCCCTGTCCCTAGAGGAGGGATCGGGGGTGCAGCACGCCCCCTGCCCCTCCCAGGTGAGCTGGAGCCTGCCCCACCCATACTGAGTCCCAGCTCAAGAGGGGAAATACCTTTGCACTGAGGAATGCCTTATTCAGAGCCTGGCCTGTGAGTGAGAAGGGTGGGGCGGGGCTGAGCTGCCAAGATGGTCCCCATGCCCTGGCTGGGGACTGATCCTGACACAAGAGCTGGGGCCCAGCTCACAAGACCATCCCCTCAGCCGTCCCCCTGCCGCCAGCTCAGAGAGGCCTCCACACCCAGGCACCTCAGCCAAACCAAGCTGGTAGCTGGTAATTTTACACTTTGTTTCAGTTCCTCCCTTTCCCCTCCCTGGGGCTCTGGGTGGGCTGGGCTGAGCAACCTCCCTGCATTCTTCCCACTGCCAGTAAACAAACAGGAATTTGGCCTAGGACCATGGGTTACTCTCCCGCCTCTCGGCCTGCCTCCCACGCTGGGCTGGATGCAGGGCAGAGAGACTGGTCAGAAAACACCTCTGCCCCGCATAGGGTCCATCACACCTGCTCCACACTGTGAGGGGCCAGACTGCATCCCGCTCCCCAAGCAACCTGGGGATCAGGCAGGTCACTGGAGAGAAGGCAGGCAGGGCAAGGGGCTGGCTCTGTGCTCTCACCCACTGGCCTGGGCAAAGCCCCTTCCTTCCACTTGCCACCACTGCCCCGCCTGTCTCAGGAAGCCGATGTGCCGCACTCACCCATGGCAAAGGGCAGGGAGACCTGAGATGAAAGAGGCACCAGAAGAGTAGGAATTGTTACAAAGAGCTCACACGCACACCCCAACGCCATGGCTGTAGTTACACACACACCCCCTAGTGCCATGTCAGGGCTGTAGTTACACACACACCAATGCCATGGCAGGGCTGTAGTTACAGCGCACACACCCACACTCCTACTGCCACACCCCTCCAGCTAACAGCACAAACACCTTGTTTCTAAGCCTCTGGCCCCTGCAAATGCCCCCTCCCCAGGCCCACATGCTGCACCCCACACATTCCGAGCCCTGGGTTGGCCTGGGATTGTGCATGTCCAGCCTGTTCTCTGGAGCACCCACAAGAATCTGCACAGCCTTGTTTACTAGGAGCAGCGTTCTGCTAAGCCCTTGCCTGGCAGCCCTGTGTCACTCCAGCCCAGAGATCAATGTGGGGGGAAGATGACAGCCCTGGATCGCCTGCTAGCTCCTCCCAAGCTCCGAGCAAAAGGAAAACAGCTCACCAAGATAACATTCCAGGTCCACATTCCAGGCCCAGCCCTGGCGTTTCCGCATGCAGCACAGCAACCCAAAATCTCATGTGGGAACCAGGCGCAGGGAGCCAGAGTCACCCTGGAACTGTCCCTGCCCTCCTCCCACCAGCACCTCCTCCAGAGTTAGACTAGCACAGGATCTGGGCCCTCCTGCCTGGGATGCTGCTTTAACCACAGGTGTGAATTTAAACCCGTCATTAAAGCGGTGGGAAAGGCCACATGGACGCTCTCATTTAAATCAGCTTTACTTGGGTCGGTTGGGAACAGGTGTGATAATCCAAACCGAGATAGGAGCGTCCACAAAGGGCTTCCACTGGGGCACATGCCAATGCCTCCTAACTAATTGGCATTGGGCAGCCACATCCCCAGGGTGTGGTATCCCACAGCAGGTAGCCTGGGTCCTATAGGTATCCTGCACCTTCCTCTGCACATTGTGGGACACTGGGTTAGATAGCTCCCCGGTCAGCACTGCTCTGTTCCAACCTGCCTGACTCCCAAGAGAGAAACCTTACTCCAAGGTACTGCCCACGGGCCCAAACAGTCGTCCCTCCCCCGCCACGGGGAACATAGTCAGTGCACAGGTACCCCCCGCCCTGATCCCCAGCAGGGCTTTAATTCAGGACCCTCATTGCTGAAAGCATGGGCCTGTACATCAGCTAAAGGGGGAAGCTCCATTAGCAGGTGGCAATAGTAGGCTGTTGCTCTCAGGTGGCACACACAATGCACACTGAACCAGCAAGTTAGCCAGGCCCCAGGGGATGTGTCCCCATAATATTGCTCCCACATCCCAACACAATGATGTGCCACCATTAAAACACGCCCTCCAGAACATGCCAGAAGCTGGGAAGGGGCAGCAGGGGATGATCACTTGATGATTACCTGTTCTGTTCATTCCCTTTGGGACACCTGCCACTGGCCACTGTCGGAAGACAGGATACTGGGCTAGATGGACCTTTGGTCTGACCCAGTATGGCCATTCTATGTTCTCCCTGCCATGCACTGTGTACCCCCCTTAAAGCTCTCCCCCAGCCCCACACAGGTGTGTTCCCATTATATCTGTCCCCAGCCTGATACACTGTTTCCCCTTTATATTTCTCCTCAATATAGTTCAGGGGCTCTCAAACTGGGGTCGGGACCCCTCAGGGGGTCGTGAGGTTATTACAGGGGGGGGTCATGAGCAGTCAGCCTCCACCCCAAACCCTGCTTGGCCTCCAGCATTTATAAGGGTGTTAAATATATTAAAAAGTGTTTTTAATTTATAAGGGGGGTCACACTCAGAGGCTTGCTATGTGAAAGGGGTCACCAGTACAAACATTTGAAAACCACCAATATAGTGTATCCCCATTTTATCTGTCCCCCCAGACCTTGTGTTCCCCACCCCAATAAACTGTGTCCCCCATTAAATCTGATACATTCTGCATCTTGACATAACTCCCCACCATACATTGGTTGTTCCCATTATATCTTTCCCCACTCCAGTACATTGTGTCCCCCATACCGGGTTGGAGTGAATGGGCAGGTGGACTTCAGGGGAGTGGAGGCAGCAGGCGTGGGGGAAGGGCAGGGGGACAGCAGAGAATGGGGGAGGCTTTTCCTCCACTCAGACTATTCCTGAGAGTCAAAACACAGGCCAGGCTTTGGCCACCCCCTGCCCCAGAGCTCTGGGTCAGTCCCTGGGAGCTCACTGGCAGGGCCAGCCCATGGGGCCTCTGCAAGCTGCAGCAGTGATGTAGGGGTGGCCTCCAACCTGGGGCCTCCTGCCAGGGTAGCCCCGGCGGTGCGGTGCAGCGATCACGCTTTCCTGTGCAAGCGGCAGTAAGAAGCTAAAATGGAAGTGGGCTGGGGCTGCCCGGCTGCAGCTTGCTTCCTCTCGAGGGCTGGAAGCTGACTGCAAGCAGAGGGGAGCCGTGAGTCAGTACACAGAGCCGCCCCAGAGAGCTTGGGTGGGGCGGATTTAGCAAGAACAAAACTCAAGCCAGATGTGCGAACGGGCAATTTGGAGTGGCGCCAGTCTTGGCTGCAGCTGCTCCCCCACATCTGGTGGCCATCTTGAGGCACTGGAGTTTGTTTGGGAGGAAATGTGCCCCCAAGGGGGGGGGGGAGAGGGGAAGGATCAGGGGAGACACTGCTAAGGGGCAGCACAGGGCATTAACCCTTCCCTCACCGCACCCTATAGAAACACAAGCAGCTTGTTTGCCATAGGATGTGCAGTGAAGTTTGACAAGCTGATTCCCAGCAGGCAGGGAACTACTCACAAACTGAGCAGCCAGGGCCACAGCTTCGCACAGCCAAGCGCGAGGAGTGGCAAGGCACACGTCACTGCTCCTGCCCTCTGGCACGCAGACGGCATTTTGTATAACTGTCTATGGCCCAGATAGGCACCCCACAGCAGCTGGTGGTAAGCCAGCATTTGCTGGCAGTAGTGCCTGGGGAGAGCTGAGAGAGCAGCCGGAAGAGCGTGTCTACACGGAGGGCTGAATCGTGGGGCTGCTAGCTGCAGTGTGGCAACCATGCTATATGCTGCATACATCAGGCATTGCATTAATGCAGAGTGCCTACGAGAGGGGATTGCAGCTGCACCAGTGGGGAAAGCCCCAGGGCAGAGACAGCTAGAGCCCAGGAGATGGTTTCAGGAAACAGGTGGAAGACATGGGCAAATGTTGGTATTTTAGTGGAGAGCATTATGTGCACAATAGCTGCTGGGGGAGGAGGCGCAATAAACACACATACGAGCTCCAAGCACAAGCCAATGGCTAACTACTGGGGCTTGTGAGGAAACGTGCCCCATGGCCTCTCCCCCACAAGCCTCTCCCCCCTGGAGTCAGGACACTGGCCTAGAAACCTCCCCACCCCCTTTCTGATGAAGTCTGGCAGGTCCCAGAAGCCCCCAACTCAGGAGGAGGTTGGAACTCCACCCTGGGGTAGCCCCATAGCAGATTTATTTGGCTCTAGGGTGCTGGCGGGTCTGGTTGTAGCAAGCAGCTCTGGGGATTTACACCCATAAGCCTTTAATGACCTCTGCAAGCACAGTAGGCAAAGCCTGATGCCCTGAGCAGTGCGCTGTGTGGGTCCCTACTCTGCTCCTGCACCTGCCCAGAGGGAGGGAGACCCCTCCAGGCACCCTGGGGGCTGGGGCAGCATTGGTGGTGGTCTGGGTACGTGTGCTCCCCTACACATGCTCCTGTTACGTGCATGGTGCTGATAAACGGTTAGCAGACAATTATGTGCCGCCGCCACCACACAGGAGGCACTTTTCAAAGGTTCTTTAGAAACATGCTTTTAAACGAAACAGCCTGCCCCAGGGTAACAGCTGGTGCAGGCAGCTTTAAAAATCCTCTCCCCCTCCCCCCAACACACACACACTTTGTTTTACTTTATCCAAGCACAAAAGGCTCGTAAAAATCCCTCTCATTTTGTGCTCAGATTCTCCCCCCCACCCAATAGTTTCGCCAAACCTTCTAGAACTGTTTGTCTCTGGCTCCAGTACAACAAAAGCTCTTGGCATCTCCGCTAGACCTCACGCTGCTTTGCGAAGGAGGCTCCATGGGCTCTTTTTGCAGATGGGGAAACTGAGGCCCAGAAAGGGGAACAGATCCCAGCAATCCTGACTCCCAGCCCCCCACCCTGCTCTAACCCATCATATCCCACTCCCCTCCCAGAGCCAGAGCAGAACCCAGGTCTTCCTGCTGCCTGGATCATTTGGTGGGGAGAGTGGCAGAATGGTGATAGAACGCTGCCCTAAGGGCCCAGCCAGCAATTCTCTGTGACAATGCACATTATGCAGCAGCTGCAGAGCTGAGTGGTTGAGCACCAGCCTCTGCCCGCTCAACTGCCCCTCTACAGATAGGAGCCTGGTTGGCTGCTACTGGGGGCAGACAGGGCTGGGGCACTGCTTTTACTGAGCCAATGGCTCGCTAGTGTGAAAGTCCCTCCATTCCCCCCCTCCCACACACTTGTCAGGGGGAGGAGGGGAGCTGGGCGGGGCCCTTTCTTGTCTCAGGCAAGCACAGAGGGAAGGAGGCAGGATTGCAGCAGGATCTGAGAGAATTTACAAAGAGGGTGGGGCAGGGCCAGGCCAGCTCATCCAGAAGCACTGGAGGGGGGCAGAGGCCTGTTATTCACACAGCACCAGCAGGGCAGATGGCCCTTTACACCAGACACAGTGCCTGCCCCATGGCCTTGAGCCACTGAATGGGCCATGAGCCAGTGACCCCGCCCCATTTAAACACAACCATCTACCTTAGCATCCACTCCCCTTCTACCCTTGGGTCTGCTCCCACAGCCCAGGCTTCCAGCCTCACTGTTCGGGCACTGGCACACACACACACACACACCCATGGCAACCACCAAAGGGCAGGGACTTTTCCTAAGGGATCCTGCAGCAGCCAATGGGGAAGCTACATTAGCAGCCAGCAGTGAGATCACAGCCCCCCCAGCAGTTTAGCCCCAGACATTACAAGAGGCTCTCACACTGCTCCCACTTCTAGCCCAGCTGGCACCAGCAGCTTGCTGCCCAGCCCTGGTTATGCTGTCAGATGGCAGGACAGCTACAGCCTCGCGTGGCCAAACCACACCCGCACGGAACGCGGCAGCCGGGCAGCAGGATACAAGAGTGACTCACGCTTCCTGAGGGCCCCCGAAGAGCCAGATGCATGCGATTAACCCAGTGCTGTCTCCCACCACAACTGCAGCTCGGAAAGAGACGGAGAGGCAGCCAGTCCATGAAGACAGGCGGACAGCTCCAACCAGCACGCAGTGCAGTGCCAGAGCTGTCAACAAGGCAGAGCAGGGGGAAGTGGGGCAGCTTAGCTAGCAGCTGCAGTCAGGGCCCCAGCCCTCAAGACCAGCCCCTCTACACCCAGCCCACACCCCAGCCCTCAACAGCAGGGGGCTCCTGCCCACACACCAGGACACCATGAGAAGAGACTATGGGACCCCACCCTCAGTTCAATGGGCAGATGGTGACACAGCAGACACCCCCTCTCCCTGCTATTCACCAGCCCTGCAGCAGTTTGGATTCTTCCCCACCTAACTTGGAGCTTCACCCAGTCATGATGAGAGTAGGCACATGCCTGGGGGTCCCAGCCCAAGCTCAAACTCCAAAGTGCACCTAGTTCAGACACTGGTCAGTGTGTCCTGGGTGGTGCAGGACCAGCCCCTGCCTCCCCCCATGCCCAGGGATCCCCAGTCACACTGATTGCCAGCCAGCACAAGCTCGTTATATCAGGGGTGTGAATAAGCCATTTCTCTGCAGCTGGCAGAGCACCCGGGCATGAGTCATGCACTCCAGGCTGCTCCCTAGGAACAGAGCCCTGCACCCGGGGGGGGGGGGGGGGGGGGGGGGGGAGGGGNACTATATAAAGTCTAAACTATTGTTGTACATAAATAAAGGTTTTTTAAATGTTTAAGAAGCTTAATTTAAAATTAAAATGCAGAGCCCCCAGGACTAGTGGCCAGGACCTGGGCAGTGTTGAATGCCACTGAAAATCATCTTGTGTGCTGCCTTTGGCATGCATGCCATAGGTTGTCTACCCCTGTGCTAGAGATTCCCAGCTGGGGGAGGCACAGGAGGAGCAGGCCCAGGCACGGGGATACTGGCTGCCTAGCTACAGGGAACAGGGCTGGTTAGGACAAAACCCTAGGGAAGGCTCCTAGGAGCCAGCTGGCAGCCCCTGCCACACTGGTGAGGGAAGGGCCCTTGCAGAGAGCAGCTGCAGGGGAAAGACACCCAGGGCCCAGCTGTTGTGACTGACCAACAGACAAGAGAGCTGACAGCCCCTAGGAGCCCTGCCCACCCCAGCCGCATGAAGGTTAAGGAGCAGAATTTGCTCCTCACCCTGTAGTATTTCCAGGGGTGGGGCACTAGCTGAGCCAGGGTTGCACAATCCCAGGCTAGAAAGGGGGTGTGGCGAGCAGGCTGGTTGGTCAGGCAGACACCACAGCCTGGGAGCTAGGCATAGGCCTAAGGCAGCCCACTCAGAGGGGGTGGGAACAGCCTAGCAAGTTGTTTGATGGGTTCCAGGGTGAGGCTCCCCCCACACCCTGCCAACAAGCTACTTATGATGATGGCTGGGACCTGTTTCCTGTGGTACACCCAAGCCTGTAACCTACCTGGCTGCAGGGCCCAGCCCTGCCCACTGGCACTGATAAGCTTATCACCAGTAGGCTGTAAGGGTAAGGCCAGGGCAGAGGCTTGCAGTGACCTACTCCCTGCCTCCCAGCTTAAATATTGATTTGGGGCCTGGCAACTCAGCCTCTCCAAACAATTAAAAAAAAAAAAAAAAAAGAAGAGGATTCTCCCAGTGGGCACTGCCCCAGCAGCCAGGGCCACCTCCCCGCACTCCTTTTGTGCTGTGCTGACAGCTCTCACCTGTTTACCCTTCCCAGCTGCAGGCTGCACACTGAGTAGCAAGGGGGAGGCTGAATAGGCTCAAGCACAGCAGAGGCCAGAGGCAGCCAGCCCTGGGTTCCCATTCCAGCCCTGGCAGAGACCCACATGTCCTGCCCCTCTGGAACAAAGAGCTCTGCCAGGGCAGGAGCAGCCTGTGCAGCACCTTGAGGGCAAAGCCACCTGGCACAGCTCCCCAGTGCTGATGCTTCCCAGTTTTCCAGGCAGGGGTGACTGTGCCACAGCACCCCACCGACAGAAGGATCTTCCTGTTACAGGCAGCCCAGATGGAGACAAAGCCAAACACCAGGCTCCCTGCCAGAGGCACCCATCCCTACCCAGCAACAGCGGCTCTCCCCCTCCACCCTGTACCCCAGCCAAGACACCCATTGAGCCCACAGCAAGAGTCCAGACCTGCCCCACAGCAGCTGCACCCTTGCTAGGGACAGCCCAGATCTCCTGTCCTCCCCAGCAGGAAACCCACAGTGTCTGTCCCTGCACCCGCAGCCAGCCCCACAAGCCCCTGCCCAGGAATGACAGACCCCAGGATACCAGCATGTGGGGTTTTTATTTTTCGTGTCACTGATCCAGGCTTCTGATGTTTGGCCCCTGGTGAACAGTTCCCAGCAGCCCATGCTCCCACTGGCTGCTGCCCAGAGGCTGTTGTCCCTCACTGGCCAGTCTGTGCTGTCCCAGCTGGCGGGAAGGCAGCACCCTCACTTGAAGATCTTTCCCTGGTTGAAGGCTTTGCCGACGTGTTTGAATTCGCCCTCCCACGTGAAATACTCTTTGATCAGCGTCTTGCACTCCTCACTGTCTGCATCCAGCTTCCTCCAGGTATAGGACTCGTAATCCACCTGCCAGTCAGGGCTCAGCTGGAAACAGAGGGGAGGGATCAGCAGGGGGCCTCCCCCACATCCCAGTCACTGCACCAACAGGCCCAGCCACCAGAGGGCGAGCTGAGCATAGTCCCTCCCTTTTCCCTGCACTGCAGATGGAGTCATCCTCACCGAAGGAGCGTGAGCAACCCTTTGCTTGTCACTGGGCAGCGTCACAGTAGGGCATGGCCAGACTGCCCAGAGGGAGCAGGCTGCCCCCCTTTGCCCAGGGACATTAGCTGGCTGCCCCAAGCTACACTGCACCAGGAACATTTACCTGTTCCCAGGCCAGGGAGCCAACAGGCTCCGGAGACGCAGCAACCCTGTAGCGTGGCAGTACAGAGCTACTGGTACCCACTCCTAGTGGGTATGGCCAGATTCCCTGCAGGCTGCGCAGAGACTCACCGGGAAGGCCAGCTCCTGGCCGCGGAAGACCCAGATGCCGGAGATGGTGCTGTCGTTGTTGGTGCCGAAGAGGATGACACTGGAAAAAGCATTCTTCCGCAGTTTGTCCAGGCGCTGGAACATGCCTAGTGGGAAGAGGGGGGAGAGCCGTCACTGCCGTGCCCCACTCCAAGCAGGAACCCTCTGTGACCCAGACCAGCCCCAGGTGCTGTTCGGGGAGCTGGGCTCTGACCTGTGATGAGGTTGCAGCTCATGAAGGTCTGGCTCAGCTCCTCAGGGAAGCGGTACTGCGAGTACCAAATGGACCAGCCGTCCTTGTCAAAGTGCTCCCAGAAGTAGGGCAGTGCCACCGTCAGCGTGTCCTCGTTGGAGTACTTCCGCTTGAACTCATCCATGACGAAGGGGCTGGGGGCAGAGTGGCTCCATCAGAGACAGGCAGGGGGCAGCTGCCCTCACCTCAGCCACCTCCCAGATGGGCTGGCTCTGTCCAAGCTCCTGCCTAGCAGTGACTCCAAGGCCCCTCTTCCTGCTCAGGTGTTTGGGCTGTGGGGCCAGGACCCTGCACAGCTCACCTCCCAGGTCAGTGAGTGAGAGCCCATGGCTAAAAGTAACGGAGGGCAATGAGGGCGAGCAGCATCTGCCCAGCCTACCCAGTGGTCCTAGGCTAGGACCCCAGCTCCCATGCCTGTGGCCATGCGTTCCACATCCCAGCAGGGATTATGGGCCCAGACAGTGCAGCGCATGAAGCTATCCTAGGCATGCAGCAGGGCGTGGGACTGGGATGACTCCAACTCAGCAGTGCTGAGGCTCTGCCTGTCAGCATGCAGCCACTGCCCCCTGGTGGCCAGGGGAGGCAGCAGCGACGCCATGAGCAAGGGGACCCTAGCCTGAAATCTGATTCCCAAGAGAGGCTGCTTCCCTCTGCTAAGGGCCAAGGGGTAGAGGCAGGGAGGGGCAGGACTGGGCTCCCAAAGCCAACTCCTCTGTTTGCTCTGGAAAGGCCACTCTGCCCTTTCCCATCCAGAGGCCCATGGAGCAGCAGGAGGGGGCTGGCTGTGTCCCCACTGTCTGGCGCAAACAAGAGCTGGTGGCAGCTTGCCCAGAAGAGGCCAGAGGAGAAGGGAGCAGAGCATGGGAACTGGCCCTTCCCAGGGCCCAGCCCACCAGCAGCCGAGAGGAGCCCAATTAGTTCAGGGCAGCTGCTATGGGGGACTAGTGCCATGCAACTGCCAGGATCCGGCCCCCTCTCCACACTTTCCCGGCAGGAGCCCCACCAGCCAGGGCTGGCCCAGCAAGCAGGTGAGCACCTTTTGGGCAGGTGAGCAAAGGGGTCCTTGGACTTTGGCTCAGCAGCCAGGGCCTGATCACACTCATCCAGCTCCTCCTCAGGCTCAGATTTCCTCTCCTCTTTCTTCTCCTGCTTCTTCTCCTCCTTGGCGGGCTTCTCCTTCTTGGGGACGTCTCTCTTTGGCTGGTTCTCAGCAAACTTCTTGGCTGCATCAAGGGGAGGAAGGAGCCCATGGGCGGGGGGCAGCCAGTTCTCTCCTACTCTCCATGTGGGAGGCCTGGCAGACCATCTTGAGACTTAGCAACTGCAGAAATCCAGCCACTGATGCCCTGACCCAGCCATTGTTAGCCCCGAACCAGGGAGACCCTGATCACAGCAGCCACAGCTCCCTGCTAGAGCTTCTGTGGTTGCGTCCTCCCCCACCCAGGGTGGAGTAGCCTCAGAACCAGATCAGGGACTGAGTGAAGCCCCAGAGGGGAAGAGGCCAGTAGATCAGGGTACACAGATCCCAGCAGAATTACCCCAGAGAGTTAGCAAGCAGGATCCCCCTACCCTTCTCCCCCTCCAAGTTGTTCTCTAGACTCACTGCAGTAACAAGGCCTGCCATTACTGGGGGGACCAGGACAGCCACACACCCCTCAGAGGGGAGGCAGAGGGCCAGCCCCCTGCCTAGGGAGCTACTCACCATCAAACTGAGCCATCTTTTCACACAGCTTCACCTCGCCCAGCACGGCCTTGAACTGCGGCTGATTGATGCAGGTCACAAACCAGCGGTTGGTGTTGCTGTAGGGCTGGCGGAAGGATGGCTCCAGCACCTGGAGAGAAGGTCAGAGATCAGCACAGCTGGAGCCAGCCATGGCTCAGGACATTGAGATCAGAAGAGGGGTTTCCTGGGCATCTAGCCCTGCCCCAGGGACAAGCAGCCACTCCCCAAGCCTTTGCAGCCACACTGGAATCCATGACCAGCCTTGCCCCCTCAAAGCCCCACCCTGCACACCGGACTCCAGCTACAGCCCCCAGGACAGCAGGAACTCTCAGCGAAGCTACAGCCCAGAACCAAACCCTCCTGCCACTGCCATGGAGCCTCAGGCAGTAGAGCACTGAGCCCCCCCCTCACCTGCTTGTAGAGCCAGAGGAGGGTGCACACAACAGTGATGTCAGCCAGTGTGATGCGCTCCCCCACCAGGAAGGTCTGGGTCTTCAGGTGAGAGTCCAGGATGCCCAGGACCCGCTTCACCTCCTCCTTGGCATACTCTGTGGCCTGGAGATCAAAAAGACCAGGTGAGCCCCACTGAGGCAGGGGAGACAGAAAGATTCTCACTTAGCTGCCATACATTGTGCCACCGAATACAGGAAACTGCTTCACCACCACCTAACACCCTCCCCTCCTCAGCATTCCCAGGAAACCAAACCAGACCAGGTGCACTCTAGTGCAGAGGAGCCAGGTCTCCTGGTTTCTAACCCCAGCTCAACCACTGACTTCAGGAAAAGTCCTTTCCTATCTATGAGGCAAATCCCTTCCCCGCCATCCCATGGGGCCTGCAAGGCCTGCGAACTCCCAAACCGAGGTGCAGGAGATGCACAAGCTATCAACGACTGGCATCGCCCTCCTTCCTCAGCCCCCAGCTGGCAGGAGATGCTGCAGCTTCTTTCCAAGCTTGGCACCAAGACAGGAATGGGCCCCAAAGCAGGAGAAAGTCTCAGACATGCAGCCTCAGGCCTAGCCTAGCCCTGTGGCTGTTTCCTGATCAGAATCCCAGCAGGGAGGGAGGGAGGGGAGCTGGAGGCCCATCAGCTCGGTGTGGCCCTTCCCACCCCTCATCCATCTCAGTCCCTGCAGGAACAGGGAAGAGGGAAGAGAGAAGCCGGTCTCACTGGATTACCACACAGGAACCCTGTATTCACAGCAGCCTCCTGACCCTCAGGGGAAGGGGCCAGCAGTTCCTCACAGACTGCAGCCTTGGAGCAGGCTATTTGCCTTCTCAGCTGTAGAGGCACCAGTGACACTTGTCAGAGGAGAGGCAGCCCAGAGAGATCCTCCTTGGCATGGGCCCATCTGCATGAGTCAGAGGCCGTGCCAGGAACTTCACTGTACCCTGACTGCATCATGGCAGCCCACTCAGAGGTTCTGGGCCTCCAACAAGCTTCGCACCCAGCAAGCTGGAAGGAGTGTCCATTCTCCATTAGCTGTGGATGGCAGGGGACAAGGACACTTCAACAGTCGCAGCCTGTCCTCAGAGATTTCAGGCCAAGCTCTCACTGCCAGGCCCTTGGAGAGATGCTGGGATGGCAGACACTGACTATGGCCCCATGCATCTGTCTCACCCCTAGTGTGACAGGTCACTGAGTGATACTGTAATGCAGCCAGTGATGCGCACCCCTAAAATCCTGACCCTGCCTCACAGCCAAGATCTAAGCCTTTGACGCTCCAGGAGGGGATGTTCGTGAACAGCAGTATCAGAAGTGGAAACTTCCAGGACTCCCAATTCTCCTATATGTACACAGGGGCAGCAAGGAGTTGGCCAGGTCCTGGGGCTGTGACCATTCACTGGAAGAGAGCAGGAGCTACTTGCCCCACCACCCACTGACCTGCTTGTTGTAGTGCATGATGCCCAGCGTAGGGAAGACCCAGGTGCTGGCGGGAGGGACGATGTCACTGTCAGCAAAGCTCACCCACTGGATGATCTGGGCAGCTATCTCCTTGGTGGATCCCTGCAGCTCGTCATTACTGACTGGAACCAGAGCCAGCTGGTCACTGGGATGGGGAGAGACACCAACCCCACCCAGCCAAGACATGTCCACCCAAGACATACACCCCCCAAATCAACACACACACCATCTTTCCCGTGCCCCCCTGCAGCAGTGGCACTACCTGCCCCGGGAGTGGGGCTACCATTAGGGGAAGGGAAGCAGAACTGCCCTGGCAGAGCCAGCTGTGGGAAGAGCCAAGCCCAGCCCAGCCTGAGGACACCACAGGTCTAGCAAGTCCGCAGGCACTGACCTGACTGTGGGTGCGCTGGACACAGTAAGGAGCTGGCCAGCACACTGCTTACTCCACTGAGCCCAGCACGGACAGCAGCAGAGGCAGGAGAAGCTGGATGGGGTCAGGGACACCCTAACTTTACTGCCAGGTACAAGCTGCACAGGGTATGCTCTTTCCATGAAGTTTCCCCCCAGGTGCTGGGGGCAGCCCCCTGGCCATTACCGTAGTGTGCGATGGCGTTACTCTCAAACACGCAGAATCCATCAGCCCCTTCAAACGCAGGAACCTAGAAAGCAAGCACCATTGCACCCCTTACTGAGCAACCGAGGCTTTTACTCACCTGTGCAGCACCCCACCCCCTCAGCCACACTAGCTAACTCCACCAGCCCTCAGAGCACAGCCAGTTTCCCCTCCCCCAAGGGCATCTCAGCCCTGCTGACACCCAGCACCCCACAGCAGCAGCTCTCAGATGGAGTCGCAGGGTGGCAAGGAGGGAGGCATTCATGCACTCCAGCAGGCACCAAGGAAGCCCCTCTGCTGTTTCCTTCCCTATTAGACACCCACTCCTGGGGGATGAAGTGGCTTGCAGCAGGGAAAGCATGCAGGGGGGAGGAGGAGAGAAGAGACTGCTCAGGGCTTGTCCCTCTACAGCTCATTTCCCAAGTACCATGAGCAGTCAGTGCATAGCTGTCACATGTGGGCTGCCCAAGGGGTAAAGTGACATAAGCAGCTCCACCACACTCTAGCTACCAACATTTCCTTCTACACCAGGAGATGCAATGCAGCACTGTTTGCAGCTGGTCTGCCCTCTGCCAGACCAGGCCCCCCTAACCATCATATACCCAGCACATGGAGGCTAGAGGGAGGGACAGAGTGACCCCAGAGGACACCTGTTTCTCTAATCTGAATGACTTATTACTGGAAACCTGTCACTACCCCTAGCAATGCTCCTTGCTCAGTATAAGGAGGCACATGCAGCACTGTTACCTTCCCAACGGGGAATTTCTTCAGGAACTCAGGTGTCTTGTTGGTTTGCCCAAAGTGGAACTGAGGTGGGGTGGAGAGGACCTTGATCTTAGCCCCACTGTACTGGGCAGCAATGAGGGCTTTAAATGCCCGCCAGTTCTCAGGGTAGGTGTAGAGAGTCTGAAGAACACAGAAAATGAACAAGGTACGAAAAATGCAGGAGCAGATCACTAAGATCTGTCTTCTGGTCCACCCTCCTTCTCGGTCTCCTTCCTCCTTAAACCAAACCCCCACCACGCTGATTTTACCAACCCTAGAATTCACCCAGAAAGCCCCCTCATCTGCCATGGTCACCCCGGGTACCCCCTCCCCCCATTCACCAGACAGTGGCTCCCTTCATCCACACCAGGCCCTGTTACCAGTTCAGAGACATCACCCTCTCTCACAGCCACTCTCCTCCTTTCATCCACCTCCCAGATTTCCCCTCACCCACAGAAATCCTCAGCACCCCAGATCAAATGCCCCCTTTGCTTCAGGGTCCCCCATACATGCCCAAAGACCACTTCCCCATCACAAACTCAAGCACTCAGGCCACACCCCCATCCACTCATCTTCACTGCCAGCTTTGCCATGCACCAGAAAGCCCTGTCTCTCTATACAAACTCATCACCCTGGACCAACCCCCATCTATTGCTCCCACCCCACTGACTAGACACCTAAGCCAACACCCACTCCCCTTGGCCATTGCACCTCTCCATCAAAGGGATATGCAAGGACAGTAGAATCCAGTGCAGAAGTCTCCTCCAGGTACCCCTGTACGCCCAGAAAGACTCCTCTCCCCTACCCCATCAGCACCACACTCCCCCTCCCCGCCAATACCTTAATCCTAGGGCAGCCACCTCCTCCCCAAGAGATAGGGGCTCTAAGGCAGAGACCCCTCCCCCCAGTACCTCCCACCATAGGCAGACACGAAGTCAACACCCCCTCGAAATTGCCCCCCAGCTGCGGGAGCCTCCAAATACACCCCCGCCGCTGCCGTCTCCCCTAACCGCACACTCCCCATTCCCCATCCTAGCCCCCTAGTGCCAGCCCCAGCTCTCCTGCAGCAGCTAAACCCCCTACCTCCGGCTTGGGGCCCGTCCCGGGTCAGCCCCCGCAGGGTCCCCCCCTCCCCGGCCAGGCCCCCCGCAATACCACGCTCAGGCAGACGAGCCCACCTCCGCCCCAGCCCTGCCAGTCCCCCAGGCCCCGACCAGCCCCCCAGGAGCGGATGGAAACGGATTGCCCAGAGGGGGGCGGGGGACCCGCGGAAGCGACACACTCACCCCGGCCGCCGCCATCTTAGCTAGCAGAGAAAAGGGAGGAGCACGGGGCGGGACCACCGTAAAGCAAAGGGAAAAGAACCGCAAAGCGAGACGCCGCACACCCAGTCACAGCACGACATACCACTGCCCGGCGCCTTTATAGGGCGTCACCAAGGGGGGCGGGGCTTTAGAGAGGCAACAGGAGAGGCGCTTCTGGTCACGTGCAGAGGGAGCTGCGCAACGGGAGGGAACAGCAATGGCTTTAAAACTCCAACCACGTGGGTGCTCCCAGCCCCTCCCTCCGAGTGCTTCGCCTCCCGAGTTAGCCCACGCGCCCTACAAGCCCTCCTCCCCCCCAAACTCCTCGGTCCCTCCCTGATGATAACCCCCCACTTGCCCCTGGATTCTCAGGGCCCCGGGGTGATAAACAGGGCCAGATTAACCTTTCGTGGGCCTGGCACCAAACATATTTGTGGGACCCCATAGGGGCAATGGAGCATGGCACGGCAGGGGGTGGTCGGTCCCCAGCGTGAGGGGCCTGCCAGAGGCATAACATGGTCCGCCCAGCCCAGGGCGAGGGCACTATTTACAAACCGGCAGTTGCCAGATGCAGAATGGCCCATGCTGTACCACACATCCCCCCCCTCCAATTCCCTATGGCCAGAGCCTCCCCAAACCCACTATGCCCAGTGCCCCCCTAGACCCTGCCACAAATGCACAGCACCATGCACACCACCCGTAACCAGCACCCCCCTGCCCACAGCCCCACCACAACTGCCCAGCACCCCACACAGAACCCCCACTCCCTAGTGCCCCAACACATAAGAGATCTTCTCTCCCCCCCCCTCCCCCCCCCCAGACCCTCCCAAGAGACCCACTCCCCCACGCCCTGCTTCCGGGCCATACTCACCGGCCCTGCTGGGAGGCGACTGTGTCTGCCGAGCTGAGTTGCTGGTGTGCAGCCAGGGCTGGTCCGGGGAATCGCTCTGGCCCTGGAGTGGCGAGATCAGCAGGACCCACTTGCCTGGAGGGGCCCAGCCAAGTTCCCCTCCTCCCCCAACTGGCCAAGACTGGCCAGACTTCTGCACCAATCCCAGGCAGCTCAGCTCCGGGGAGACAGGCGGGGCCCTACAGGTGGTGGGAAGCAGAGACTGCCTCCCAGAGCTGAAGGTGCACTGGGGTCCGGCCAGGGGGCAGAGAGATGCCAGCGGGTGGGGCCAGGGGGTGGAGAGGAGCCCTCGGCCGGCCGGTGGCTGGCTGAGAGGAGCAAGTGGTGGGCAGAAGGGGAGAGACAGTGGGCTGGCAGGGTCTCAGGGCACAGTGCAAGCAGAGCAGGCCGGGGCCCTTTCTGAGCATGGGCCTGGCTCCATGGCGCCATTATAAACCCGACACTGGTGATAAAGGGCCACATGGTGGCCAGCTCCAGAGGAGAGGGGGCAGCTGGCAGTACCTGGCTGCCCAGGGTGAGAGGCAGGGCTGGGAGACCCAGTTGGGCCCAGGGTTGCTGGCTCTGTGATACGCTGCTTGCTCTAGCACTGTGCTCTAGACCATGGGGGCTCTTACCCAGCACCAGGGCTGCCCCCGCGTGTCTATGGTACACAGCTCCTACCCTAGCTTGCTCCCTTCCAGGCCAGACACCATAACCAGGCATCAGAGCTCCTGCACCAGTTCCCCAGCACAGCCCCAGCTAGGACCAGGGTGCCAGATGGCAGGGGCTGGAGAGGGGATTGCTGGATAGGTGACAAAGGTCCTGGCCAGCAGTGCTCGGGAGCAGAGCTTGCCCCACCCTGTCCATCTCCCTCTGCCCTTTTCACACAGACTCCCCAGCCCTGCAGCCAAAGCCAGCAGCAAAGAGCAACCAGAGTGGTCTTTGGGACAGGTTGGTGTGAGCAGCATGTGGGACTCATGGGCTAGCCAAGGCCAGGGGTGCACAACCCAGGATCCTTGCACTGACTTAGGGGGAAGCCCTGCTTCCCTGCCTTATAACATTCCAGCCCAGACCCCTTCCCCAGTGCTGCTTGGTGGTCTGCCTCTATCTGTGTGTCCACCTTGCCCAAGTGTCAGCTCTGGTGGGGCAGGGACTGGCTGTGTGCATAGAGCCCCAAGCACACCAGGGGCACAGCCAGAGTACAGACAGTAATGCTCTCTGGGAAAGGCAGACTGTCAGCTGTGCAACAGGTCACATGGCATAGTCTAAACAGCTGCACCGTTGTGCCTCCCTTGTTACCCACATGTAAGGCTGAGGTGCCAAGTAGCTGGAGTGCTGGAGAGCAGGGCAGCCCCCTTCGTGCTCAGGAAAGGGAGCCATGAGTCCCACCCAAGGCAGCTGGCCCTGCTTTGCGGGTTGAGACACAAAATGCTGCTTTATTAAAACAAAGGAACTTTTATTGGAGGTGAAGGAGGAAGCTCTGATCCGTCAGCCACCCCCCAACTGCTGAGTGGAGGGGAGTGGATCTGTACACTATAAATACAGCAGTAGGTGCAGGGAGCAGGTCTGGCCTGGATGCAGCTCAATTGCTTCCCAACTGGAGCCCAGACATGCAGCAAGAGGGATGGATTTGTATTTCAGCTCACAAGACCTGAGTGAGAAACACAGAGAGAGGAGGTTGAAACCAAGAGCAACCAGAGCCCTGACCCCCAGGAGGTGCAGCTCAGCCCCTTCTCCTCACCCTACTCCCCCCCCCCCCCCCCGAGGGGAGACGCCCACACTGTCCCCAGGGGACATGTCAAGCGCTCCTATGGCAGAGACTGAGAGCGCTTACTTCTAGTGCACGAGCCAATGCTGCAGAAACATTCTGGAGTAAAAGATCCACCCAAGCCCAATGTGAACTCAGCCAGCCCAGCCCATCTGTTTACTCCCCCCCAGCCTACAGAGAACACTCACCCAGATAATCATCCATAAGGGAGCCGATGGCAAACTGCAAACCAAACAGAGAGATTAGTGCGGCAGCAAAGAGACTGTGTGAGTTGCCCCTGCCTGCGCACCACTGCTCACCCCCAGCGTTCTAGCACCCCCTTATGGGAGAGACGGGGAAGGAACGAGCCAGCCCTCCTGCCCAACTCCTTACAGCTCCCAGGCTAGGCGCGGTCGGGAGCTCCCCCACAGCCAGCCCTCATGCCCTGCTCCCTACAGTGCCCCTCGCTGAGAGAGGCTGGGGTGGAGTAGCCAGGAGCTCCTGCCCTGTTTTTTGCTGAGAGCTGGGGATCTGCACGCACGCACACAACAGGCACAAATCATATTTGAAGGAGGCATCAAAGACTCACAATGTCATTCTTATCCACTCTGGTCCCCACAATTTTCAACCGGATCTCATCATCCTGCTGGATCACGATGTCCTAGAGACATGCAGCACTAGAGTGAGACCCATTTACGAGCTTCCTCCCCTTCTCAGACAGACAGAGGCAGAAAAGGCTAAATACAGAGTTGCACTTAACTCCAGTAAGTAAAGTATGTCTGATATGGGGAAAGCAAAATTCTCCCCCACCATCCACAAGCCTTCTCCACGGGTCTCCCTTGCCCCCAGCTGGATCTCCCTCCCTCTCCAGACACCTCCACTACCCCCATTACACCCCAAGCTCCCCACAAAGTACCATCCACCCAGGACTCACCTCGTCCACTGTCTTATAGCAGGGAGGGTTGGAGTTTGGGTCAAACTCCATCTCTGAGGGAATGGACTGAGAAGAGAACAGGAGTCAGTGAGGGAGGAGCTCCCCAAATATCACCCCACCCCTAACCTGTTCCCCAAGCTCCCCCTTCCCAGCACCCTGCTTACATGTCGAGATATGAAGCAGGACATGGGCCCGATCTCGGTGAAGAGCCCAACCTGTAGGAAGTGGAAGCAGTGATTCCATTAGCACATAGACATGGGAGTTATCCCGGTCTCCCACCAATAGCCACACCCACCTCCAGCCCCGAGACACCCACTGCTCACACCCTGGCACCCAGACACCACAGTCAGAGGCAGAACAGCCCTTGCACATCCCTTCGTGATCTGCTCTGGGGCTCCTAGATCCTTAGCACAGGGGACACCCCATGGTCTCAAGCCAGGGACCCACCCCCTGGCTTAGCTCCACGAATCCCCCTGTCCATCCCTTTCCTTCATGGGCCTCGCGGAGAACAGGATTGTTTGCATTGGCCACAACACTGGTAACTCAGCATTATGACAATGACTATAATCTAATCTCATGCTTCAGATCTTCAGCCAGTCACTTGCAGGGGTCAGGAAGGAACATTTTCCTCCCAATGCACAATCTGGGTTGGGTTGAGGTAGGATGGCCCCGCTCCCACCCACCCCGGGTGGGTCCCCCACTGCACCTTCCTCTGAAGCATCAGAGATCAGCCACTGCTGGAGACGGCTCACTGGGCATGGTGGGCCAGTGCTTTGAGGTGGTCCAGAGAATCCTCTTTCTAAATGCCTGGCTGGGGCACTATGCTCAGATCACCAGACTGGGGGCCAATAAGGAATTTCCCCCCACCAGTCAGATTGGCAGGGACCTTCAGAGCTTTTTGCCTTCCCTTGCAGCATGGCATGTGGGTCGCTTGCTAGGATCATCTGGGCATATCTTGCCAAATCAATTCCCTGCCACTGCAGGGCCTTCCGGCATTGGTGGCTGCTCAGGCTCTCCTGTTCTCTGCCTGAGGCTCACAACAATTTAGTCACTGAAGGACTCAAGTGAGTGAATTCAATGCAGGGGTGTCCAGGTGAGATTCTCTGGCCTGTGTTATACAGGAGGGCAGACAAGATGATCTAATGGTCCCTTCTGACCTTACACTCCCCGAATCCACACACACCCCCACCCCCGCAGCACCGTGTTACCTTGTTGACCTGCGTCACCACGGCATCCACCACCTCCCCTTTGAAGGGCCGGAAGACAATGGCCTTGTACTTGACGGGGTAGAGCACGAAGCCACGGCCCGGCTGGATGACGCCTGCCCCAATGTTGTCAATGGTGGTGACTGCAATGACAAAGCCGTATCTGGGGGAGAGTGGGAACCAGCTCTGTTAGAGAGTGCCAAGGCAGAGGGAACGGGCCAGAGAAGGAGCAGGGCTCCAAGGTCCTGTTATAGAGGGAGCTTCCCACACTCACCCCAGGGGCTAGTCTTAGGGTCCCTCCAAAACAGCAACCCCCCTCCTTTTCCAACTCCCACTTCTTCCTTCCATGCATCTGCACCTGCCCTGGATCTCCCACCTCCTGCCTCCGTTCCCACTACCCCACTGCTTCCCACTCCCTCCACACACACATTCCCATCACCCCCAGCCTCGTTACCTCCATCCCTACCCTCCAACCCCACAATGGTCTATCCTCCATACTCTCCTGCCCCTACTCACTTGCCCGTGCAGGTCCCCTCCACCTCTGTGAACAGCTTCTGCTTGACAGTGTTGAGGAGATTAGGCCCGAAGTAGCGTGGATGCAGCAGGATCTCGTGCTCCAGGGAGATCTATGGAAGCAGGAAAAAGGGGTGAGGGGGCAAAGGAGAGACCTGTCACCGAGACGGGAAGGGATGCAACCATCAGCCAAACTCTCCCTCCCCATCTCACGGCAGACTGAGCAGTGCAAGATGGGGCAGGGCCCTAGTGCCCCCTGGGGCAGAGGGAACAGTGGCTGCTGAGACCCCTGGATTTGGAGGGAGGTTCCCCAAGACACAGGGAATGGTGCATGCTGGGGCCCTGGATGGGTGAGGGGAGAATGCCTCCTGGGGCCGAGGGAGCAATGCATGCTGGGTCCCCAATGGGGAGTGGGGGCAGGAGAAGGCAGCTAATACACCTCGGGGGTTGCTTCTGGGAAGGGGGTCGAGGAGCAATTGATTCCTGGAAAGAGGGCTGGGGGAACAGCTGACCTGGGGGGTAGGCTGTCCAGGAGCTGAGGGGGGTAGGAAGCTGACCCCCGGGGGGAGGGTTATCCAGGCCCTGGGCAGGGGAAGCAGCTGAAACCGGGGGAGGATTGTCCAGACCCCCGGGGGGGGGAGCTGATCCTCGGGGGGGGGGGGGGGGGCAGCTGACCCCGGCGGGGGTGTCCCGGAGTGGGGCCCGTCACTCACGTGATAAAACATCTTCCAAGCGGGTCAGGAGTGAGGACCGGCAGGAACTCGCCCCAGTCCCCTCCCCGAGCTCCTTCGTCACTGCTCCACGGGAGCCCCGCCCCTCAAAGAAACAGAAACCTGTAGGGTTCTGTGCGCATGCGCTCCTTGCAGTCACAGCGGCGCCTATAGTATCATGGTAGCCGCCGAGCGAGCAGCTGCCGCGTTGGCCAGAGGACGCCAGGGGGAGCTCGGGGTCTGGCCGGTGTGAGAGAGTAGGAGGGAAACCGTGATTGACATCGCGAAGGGCGGGGCGCACAGTGATTGACAGGAGGCGAGTTATACCAAATCCCGTTTTATTGGGCAGTCAGGTACAAAAATAAACTCTGGAAAGCGACATACCTCTCCCACGTGCCTGAGTCAGCAGCTCCCGTCCCCAGCGCCGCCCAGGCTCTCCCCCCCAAGATCGTGGGAGCCCTGTAATTCCTCCCCCAAATCCCAGTCTGAGACCCCCCCCCCATCCCCAAAATCTATCTCCAACCAGGATTGACCCACAAGACCTCACCCCCCTGAATCCCCACTCACAGGGAGCCACCCCCTTCAACTCCCTGAAATTCACCCACCAAGGGGGCCATGATATCCCTGCAACAAATCCCGGATCGTGGCTCCTGGGAGTCGAGTTCAGGGGGCTGCCCCTCACTGTATGTCACAGCTTTCCATTGCCCACCCCTCCCGCAGCACACCCCACTCTATACAGAACCCCCACCACCTTTCCCATTCCCTGTACACACCTAGCATCTTGGTCTGAGAGCACTGAGTGCTCAGATCCACACCTATACGTATGGACCCTGCCCCACATTAAACACACACGCTTAGCCCCCTAAGCCACTTCTCTAAACTAGTGCAATATCTTCTATGGTAAGCAATACAATAAATGGATCGGCAGTCCTGGAAAGAGGGGGAGACCCTCTCTGAGCCCTACCCCACCCCATGGGAGACTGTCTCGGAGACATAATCACCCTGCCCCAGAGGAGACCCTATCAGGTCACAAAGAGATGGGAGACCTTTGGAGATCTACAGTCCTTGGCACTTTGAGACCAAGACCCTGTGGTCAAGGGACAGATTAAACCCAAACATTTTGTATTTAGGTGCCTTTAGGTGGCTGTGGCTCTTTGTTCCTCTAGCCCCTATGGCCACAGCTGTAGTACCCAGCTCTCGGTGCTGGCTGTATCGCTCTCCACACACCAAACTGTACTCTCCAAATCTGCATCGGTTCAACCGCTAAAATGGCATCAGAATTGGTAGGGCCACAGGACAAGGGCCCAGGCCCCTGCAATACAGCAAGCCACATCTATCCATGGGACACTGCTGCAACCAGCCCCTGGGGCAGTGCCACTTTGCACTGGCTTGCAGCCTATGAACTACTTTTGTTCCTGTTTCTTCCTGCCACTTCCCCAAGACCTATTTTCCTCCCCCAGCGCTGAGTGCAGGAAGCCAGGTTCCAATACAGCACCTGTAAGTGGGACCCACCTAAAAAAAATACCCGTCATGAAACTGGAGAATTTCAGTTCCCAAATAAAATTGAAGGCTAGCTCCTCTCCCCGTGAAGGTGCCCATCCCTTCTGGGAGAGGGTTTTAGACCCTGAGATCATAGGCACTGAGTTGTTTTTCTGGCTGTTTGCTCCTCCCCCGATCCACCCCTCCCCCCCAAGACCCTCTTGCCTGCTGCTTGTCCTCTTTACCTTCCCTGGAGCGCCTCCCATTAGTTGCCGAACAGCTGTTCGGCGGCCAGCCACGGGCCCCATCCAATAGCTGTGGCTGGTGGGTGCTGAGCACCCCCTATTTTTTTTTCTGTTGGTGCTTGAGCCCCATAGCACCCACCGAGTTGGTGCCTATGCCTGAGATTTAGCTAATGTCCACGTGCCAGGGCCCCACACCCCCAGCTTCAGAGTGTAGCCAGGAGGCAAGCACCACGGCACTAGTGCTGACAAGTCACATGCTGGCATCCAGGGCCCCCTCGGGTGTTTCATTGCTGCTGCCTGCACTGGTCCTTCTTTGGCTAGTGGGATTCCTCCCGGAGCAGGGGGGAGCAGAAGCGGTCTGGTGCAAGCTGCCACAGCGCTGGATTTCCAAGGGAGGCTGCAAATGTACATCCAGCTGAGGAGAGGTCCTGGGCCTGGCCCAGCATTCGGGCGGGGAACTGCCCTCAGTTCTTGGCAGCACAGCTGGGCTTGGGGCTGAGTGGCTGTGAGTAGGGAGAGCTCCAGTCCCGATGGAACACAGCCTCTAGCTGCTCCCGCAGGGTGAGGTGGGTAACCCCAGCGGCAGCCTCACTCTGGTTGACGATCAGCCCCACCCCTGCAGTGTTGGTGAAGTAATCCTCAGACCAGTTTGAGGTGCCTGCCAAGAGAGGAGCAAACATCAAGTCTGCAGGGAATCAACACTGACTCATTCAGGGGCCTCATCCTGCCTAACACCCCTCCTCTGCTCTAACCCACTGAACCCCACTCCCCTCCCAGTTCTGGGGAAGAACCCAGGAGTCTTGGCTCCCAACACTCCCACCCATCACTGGACTTTGAGATGCTGTAACTGGTCCCAGTGATGGCTTCCCTGGCCTGCTTAGCCCATGATTCCAGACCCCTTGGGCTGATCCCCCACCCCATAGCTGGGGAGGCACACACCAATGTAGGCCAGGCGGTCGGTCACCATGTACTTGTTGTGGTTGACACGGGAGAAGGGAATGAGTTTCTGCTCAACCGATGCAGAGACAACAAAGAGTTTCTGAAAGAGACAAACACAAAGTCACCTTTGAGCCTACAGGTCCAGCATGTCCTGGTATAACCTACAAAGGATGGTTTAAGTTAAAGTTAAGCTAACTTAGGCCCAAAACCTAAGTGTAGAGGAGTATGGGAAACTGACATTGCTAGTGTGAGAAAGTTAGAGATAAGCTGGAGATACCATGTTATGAGAAAGTAAGAGTTAGCAAGGACACAACCCTGGATGAGCAAAGTAATTATTCCAATGTAAGTTTATAGTGTAGACCTGGCCTAACATTGTAGTACTGTCTAAGTGATAATGGCGTGCCTGTTTGCTTATCTAAGGATTTTTCTTTTTAATAAAGTTTGGTTGTAGCATTCAAAGTGTCACCTAGTAGTCCTCTACTAAATACATTTTCTGTAATTGACTAGAGGCTCAAAACTGAAAACTAAGATGGGTTTTATTGCACTTTAGCTTTAACAACTTAATATTAATTGGGAACTTTTCAACACAAAGGTTGAAAAAGATTACACAGGTAATCTGTGACCCCTTGCCAATGCAGGGCACTGACATAGAGAGAACTTCCTACCAGCTGGCCCCTGGGCTGAGTCATGGAGTGGAAAGGTCCCCTCAGGTTCCAGCCAGCCCCAGCCCCGGGCACTTCAGGTCCCTTTTCCTGCACCACTCCAGGACTCACCACTTCGATCGGGCAGCCCAGAGGCTCCCGGCTGAGGACACTGAGCGACTCCAGGAACAGGAACATGGATTGGTCCGAGTGCTGCCAGCAGCTGATGAGCAACCTCACCTTCACGTGCCTGTTGCAGGCCGCAGCACGCAGCGCATCATCAATGACTGGCCAGAACCTGGAGGGCAGCCCAAGGAGACCAGGTCAGGGGACAGGACACCTCACATCCAACAGTCCCCCAGCCATAGCCCCCCAAATGCCAAGACCCTGGGCCACAGCCTCACAACTGCTCAGCCCCCGGGTCCCAGCCCTCAAGCCATGGTCTCCCAACTGCCTACCCTCTGGGTCACAGCCGCTCAACTGCCCTCCCCTCTCCCCAACCAGCCCAGTCCCCAGGTCATAGCCCAGCCCTTAGGGCCCAGCCCTCCCCCCCCCCCCAATCTGCCCAGCTCCCCGGTAACAGCACCCCACCTTGCCCACGCCCTAGCCATTTATCTGACATTCACTAGTGCCAGCCTGTGTCTGACCCTCCGTCTCTCCTCCCCACCCTCGCTGTCTGCAGAGCCCAGGTTGTCCCTGCCGCCAGCCTCATGGGGGAGGATAGCACGGGACTCCCAGCTGTGTCTAGAAGAGACAATGTCAGGGGAGCTGACTGCCTGAACCCCACTTCCAGCCTGCACATCCTGTGGACCCCACCTCTTGGGCTGGCAGAAGGTGCACTGGGGCACATAGTCCATCACCGAGATGTAGACAAAGGCCTGGGCATCCTGGATGGTGCTGACAATGGCTGTGAGGTCTGGGGTACGGCCTGTGGAGCAGAGGGCGGGAGGGGAGCTCTGCAACACAAACAAACACAGGTACAGAGACAGGCAGGACGTGTGTCAGCACAGAATCCAGGAGCGAATGACGGGGCCTTCTGGGGCCCAGAACCCCACAGGGTCAGTGTGTGCCACAGCACAGACTCTGGGGAGCGAGTAACAGGGCCTCCTGAGACAGGGAGAGGCACCTGGCAGAGAGTCCTAGGTGGCTGCCCCCCATGCACTGGAGAGCCACCAGCCCCTGTGCCAATATGGTGCAACCCCCAGCAGTGCCAGCAGGCAGTGGCTGAGCACTGGGCCCCAGGATGGCAGAGGAGGTATCGGGATATACAGAGTCCAGGAAGCAGCCACGATGAGCTGCCTGACCCAACAGAGCCTACTTGGACACTTACGGAAAGGTACAGTTCTGCACTGCTGCCATTGAGCTGCAGCTTCAGGGGGCGGCTGAGGCTGGACTTCGCGGAGACATAAGCCGGCCACACCGTCGGGAGTGAGGCCCCCTGCCCTCCCAATGCACGGTACATGGTGAAGATCCGGTGCAGGTCACCAGCCACACAGCTGCAGTTGTAGAGCACAGCACCCAGCTCCTTTACCTGCAAGGCAGGGGTGTTTGGGAACAGCCACGCAGCAAACGTGACCTTGCCCCAGTTCCAACAGGAGCCCCAGGCTGAACTCTAAACCCCAGGAGAGTGAGTGCAGCCCCAGTGAGCAGCCAGCCTCACCGCCCAATGCCCAACTCCAACATGAGCCCCAGCTCCAGTCCTAAACCTGCCCCACAGGGACCCAGGAGAGTGAGCCCCAGTCCCTGTGAGCACTCAGTCCCCCTGCGTGCCCCCCACAGTACCTGTGTCAGTGAGCGCCAGTCCCTGTGAGCACACCTCCCACCTGCCCACCTCCCCTCTTCCCACACCCTCCCCTGTGAGTTACCAGTCCCTGTGAGTAACCTCCCCTCTGTCCGCCCTCTACCCGCTGTGGTACCTGTGTCAGCGAGCGCCAGTCCATGTTGGCGCTGCCAATGTAGACGTGCTTGCCATCCACCACCCAGAACTTGGTGTGCACAATTCCTCCAGTCAGGCGCTCCAACTCCACATACTTTACGTCTGCACCTGCAGGGGACACCAGCAGAACAGTGGCCATCACAGAGACATCCTTTCCCGCTTCTCTCAGCCTGGCTATCCCAGCCCAGCTGGGTGGGGTCTTGTCTGCCCCTTTCCTAGGGCTGACACTTCCCCTCATGCCCCTATCCCCACCCAGGCTCGGGGGCTGTCCCGACCCCTATGTTACCTTTGCTGGCCAACTCCTCGGTGTCCTGGTCAGACTTCTGGGGGCCGTTCACAGCAATGTTGAGCTTCACCCCCCGAGAGGGCAGGTCCCGCAGCTTCTCCAACACCTGCCTGCCCTGCAGGGAGCAGCATGAGTGTTATGGATTAGCAACCCCTTCCTTCCCTCTTGCCCCAGAACAGAAGCGGATAAGGGCTTCCTCCGCATGTACCGAGCCCCACCTGCCAGGATGAGGGTTCTTCCTCCTGCATGTCTGAGTCACGGAGAGTGAAGTAGAAAGCTGCGATGTCCACAGAGCGGTTGGCAGCATCCAACAGGTCCATCCAGGCCTGGAAAATGGGGAGGTGGCGGGGGCTGGAGTGGCTGTAATCCAGGCCCACAGGGATGCTTTCCACCAGCACCAAACTGCAGCAGCCCAGAGAGAGAGGAGAGATGGGCAGGGTTAGGAGACGGACACCGCAACAGGGGTAGCGAGGTGTGACGTTATGAGTGTAATATAATATTTCATGAAAGGTGACAGGGCCAGAAAGAGTTAATTAACTCACAGAATAACCTGACCTAGGGGTGAACTTTAAGGACTGGTTAGGAAGATAGGTAAATGAACAGAGCTTTGAAATGCAAGTCTGCATTCTTAGAGATCTCAAGGGTAGATGTTTGCTCAGGTCTTGTGACATAAGCAAATAAGTCTTGTCTATTGCTATAACTTTAATTCAAAGATCAAAAAGGGAATATTAACATTTATGATGATACTTGAGTGAAATAGTATTATTGTCTATATGTCTCTTTGAAGGTTGTAGTAACCTGTATCTGAACTGTTTAATGGATAAATTACCCTGTGCTAATTGCCATGATGTTTAGAGGAAGGAGAATTAAGCCTATTGTTTTCTCAGGCCGAAAGGCTGCTGGAAATGTATAAGAACCCTGGGACATGATCATACATCATCTCAGATCTGCTTTGGTTTCAAGAGGGGGGAACCTTAAGCCATAAGGATTGAGATCCCCAGTCTTTGACTGGAGCCACCCTGAATATGGACATTGGACTATAACCTATGGACTATTTCTAAAAGGACTTTTGGCAACTACAAGCTCACCTCTGCTATGTATCTGAACCTCAAGAATTGAATTCAAGTCTGTATGTATATTGATCTTTTAACCAACACTCTCTCTCTTTTCTTTTTTAATAAATTTTAGCTTAGTTAATAAGAATTGATTATAGCGTGTATTTTGGGTAAGATCTAAGTTATAATTGGACCTGGGTATGTGGCTGATCCTTTGGGATTGGAAGAACCTTTTCTTTTATATGATGAGATAAGATTCTCAGTAATCATCATCATATCTGACAGGTGTGTCTGGACAGAGGCCTGAGGCTGGGTACTTTAAGGGAACTGCGTTGTTTGGACTTCTGAGTAACCTGTATGGTAATATAGAAGTTGTTTTGTGCTGGCTTGGAAAATCTAAGTATTGGAATATCCACCAGTGTTTGGGGTTTGTCTGCCCCGTTTTGTTTGAAGTTCACCCTAATTGAGTGACCTCAGCTGGCTCCCACAGGCAGCACCGTCACACGAGGGCATCAGTACTTGCCAGGACAAGCAGAGACCAGAGCAAAATCCAGCTCCCTTCCACTCCAAGCATCTGCTGAGTCCAAGGGCAAGCACAGCCATCTGCTACCGCCTGCAGAGTCTGTGCTGTCACTATGTGCTACTGCCCACCACCTCCGTGTGACAGCCTGCCCCCTGCAGGATCCCTTACCTGCACTGTGGGCTGCACTCCTCCTCTGGCTCTCTCCACAGGCTGGCGACATGGCTCCAACCCAGCTGCCACTGCTCCATCAACCCCAGGAAAGAGACAGGGCTGCTGTGCTCCCACAGGAACCAACCAGAGAAGCCCAAGATGAGCAGGAAGGGAAGAAGGATGCAGCAGGTGGAGGAGAAAAGGAAATGCTAACAAGAGAGAGAATAGCGCTTAGTGGGGAGCCCTGCCTGGGGCAGGAACCAACATAACAAAGGGACACCTCTCCAGGAGCCCCATGGACAAGGACCCATATCTGTGTCTATCCAACCCTTCCAGGGATAGCACAGGGGCTGGCTGGACCAGGTCTGCTCTCTTCCAAGTAGTAGTGTCCAGAACCCGATGCTGCAGGGAAAGGTTGCTGAGCACAGTGCTCTCCATGTCAGGGAATGTTCCATCCAGCAGCAGTTGAGCCAATGATGCCCTCCTGCAGGCCAAGACTGCCCCCCAGCCAGTGTGAGAAGGCAACTCTGAGCTCTTACTTCCCTGCCTTTGGCATTAGGGTATGGCTCTGAGGGGAGCTGCCATGGCTGTCAGGAAATAGGTCAGCTGCTTAAAGGGAGACTATGCTAGGCACCCAGCGCGGCAGGGCACTGGGACAAGGAAGGGAGCCTGGTGCTACAACTAGACATGGAGCAGAGAGCTCAGCACATAGACTGCCCGGACACTCCAGTGCAGAGGTGTGGATCTCTCCTTTACCTTGCTCGGCTTCCCTGGGCTCTTGGGTCTGGGGGCTGGTGACCTGAGTGCTGCAGTTTCTGTCCACATCGCCAAGCCCGGTGTTCCATGGGCAACGCGCCGCACCCTGGGAGTATCTGTCTCTGTCAGACCTGGAGTCCCAGGTGCCACACTCCGCAGTCTGGGAGCTGCACTCTGCCAACTGGGGGTGCTGATCTGCGCCCTGTCCTGCAACCTGGGGGCCCCACCCTGTAGCCTAGGGAGACTGCTGACTGCCCCGCCTTGCAGCCAGACGGCTGTGCCCTGCAGCCTGGGGGTGTTGCTGGCCGCTTTGCCCTGCAGCCTGGGGGCCGTGATCTCCGTGACAGTGGCTGTCTCTGAGCCAGGCAGCGTAGTCTCCAGCACCTGCAGTTGGGCTCTCTCATCTCTGAACTCTTGCCAGTCCAGGTTCAGCTTCTGCAGTGGGAGACAGCCAAGCCAAAGGGTGGTCCTTAGCCTGGTTGAGAGAGAGGCAGCCCCCAGTCCCCAAGCATTGTCCCTCTGGTGCAAGGATAAGAATGGCCTAAAACAGCACTGAGCAATAGAGGGTACAAGTTGGGGGAGGGGGAGCTGCAGAGCCTGAGACCTGGGATCAGCCACTACCTGTGCCTAATGGGAGGGTCTGCTAGCCAGCCACAGTGAGGCTGGTCCACGCCCCACCTAGAGTGGGCTGGGTGGCATCAGCAAGAGCCACAACCCAAGACCCCTATTACTCATGGGAGGGCCAGACTGTCCATGGGGCTACAGGGCTCAGGGAATGGGATATGAGGCTTTCACTGATAAAGCGCCCCAGCTCTGATCCAGTCCCAGTGCGTAGGGATTGGCTGGCTCAGTCAGGTCGGGCGTGGGAGAAGGGGCCTTTTGCTGCTAGGAGGCATCAGCTCCGATCCAGCCTCAGTGTCAGGGAGGACGGGTTGGCTCAGGAGGCTGGGGAATGGGACACAGGGCCTTTTCTCTCTAGGGCAGGGGTCGGCAACCTTTCAGAAGTGGTGTGCCGAGTCTTCATTTATTCACTCTAATTTCAGGTTTCGCGTGCCAGTAATACATTTTAACATTTTTATAAGGGCTCTTTCTATAAGTCTATAATATATAACTAAACTATGGTTGTATGTAAAGTAAATAAGGGTTTTAAAATGCTTAAGAAGCTTCATTTAAAATTAAATTAAAATGCAGAGCCCCCCAGATCGGTGGCCAGGCCCCGGGCAGTGTGATTGCCACTGAAAATCAGCTTGCGTGCCGCCTTCGGCACACGTGCCATAGGTTGCCTATCCCTGCTCTAGGGGGTGCTGGCTCCGATCCAGCCCCAGATCAGTAGTGACTGAAACCCATTCTAATCTGATAGCTGTTTGCTGACCTCAGTCCATCAGGCAGATGTCCCCAGCACAACTGTTCCTGACTGGTCCCACTGTGGGCAGCCTCAGCAGAAGGGACTGTGGACACAGAACACCCCTCTCACCTCTAGGGGGAAATCCAGGATGGCTGAGGCATAGGGGCTAGAGAAGGGAGGGACCACATTACCTCTTTCTCCCCTGAGCTCTCACTTCTGGTGGGGAAAAGCTCCTCCATTTCTTCATCCTCCTCTGAGATCTGCAGTCTCTTCAGCCTCACATAGGGCGACTGGAAGGGAAACAGAAATAGCCAGATATCAGCTCTGCCCAGTGCTGGGTTTACAATGGCGCCTATGGTGCCACGGAGCTGGGCCCATGCTCAGAAGGGACCCCGGCCTGCTCTGCTTGCACTGTGCTCTGAGACCCCGCCAGCCCACTGCCTCCCCCCCCCCCACCCCCGCCCACCACTTGCTCCTCTCTCTCTGCCTGCCTGCCGGCCAGCCGGCCAGCCAAGAGCTCCTCTCCAGCCCCTGGCCTCACCCGCTGGCTTCTCTCTGCCTCCTGACCGGATGCCAGTGCACCTCTGGCTCTGGGCAGTCTCTGCTTCCCACCACCTGTCTCTCTGGAGCTGAGCCGCCTTGGACTGATGCAGAAGCCTGGCCAGTCTCGGCCAGCTGGGGGGGAGGAACATTGTGGGGGGCTTGGCTGGGCCCTTCAGGCAAGTGGGTCCTGAGGGAGCCCGGGTGGGGCAGGCCCTGGCCTGGCTGATTGCGCCACTCCCGAGGGGCCGGAGTGATCCCCCGCCCCAGGACGCTGGCGGCTCAGCCCGGCAGTCACAGTCGCCTCCCACAAGACCAGTAGGCACGGCATGGGGGAGTGGGTCTCTGGAGGGCCTGGGCGGGGGTGCTGGGCTGTGAGGGGGTGAGGAAGATCTCTGTGTCTTGGGGCACTAGGGAGTGGGGGTTCTCCCGGTTCTGTGTGGGGTGCTGGTCAGTTGTGGTGTTGTGCAGGGCGCTGTGCATTTGTGACAAGGTCTGGGGGGGGTGCTGGGCATAGCGGGTCTGGGGGGGCTTTGGCCATAGGGAATTGGGGGGGGGGGGTTTCCAGTGTTGGGCAGGGGGGCTGTGTGGCATGACATGGGCCCACCCCTGACGGGAAAGGGCATGCTGGCAGCACAGGGCCGGGGGGGGCCATTGTGCGTCTGGCAACTGCCTGTTTGTAAATAGTGCCCTCGCACTGGGCTGGGTGGAGCGGGGCCGCCCCTGCCATGCCCCATTGCCCCTGGCTGACCCCTCGCTCCAGGGACTGAACCCCCTGCGCCATGCTCCATTGTCCCCATGGGGGCCCACAAATATGTTTGGCGCCAGGCCCACAAAAGGTTAATCCGGCCCTGGCTCTGCCAGAGGCTGCACAGTCCCTGAGAGACGCTACATGGGGCTAATGGAGACAGCGGCCCATCTGCATAAGTCTGTACAGCACCAAACCTCCTATCCCTGTGGAGCACTGGGAGGGGCTAACCCACCAGTAACAGCTAGGGGTGAGGGAGAATGGGGGAGGGGGTCACTCCAGACCCAGACATGCAAACCAGCACAGACAAGACAGAGCGACTCACCAAGTGGGCATCCTGGTCCAGTGTCACCCATCTATTGCTCCTGGAAGCCTCCAGCCTTGCTGTTGGCTTCCGGGAGAGGCCTCTCTTCATCGCGGTCCTGGTGGGTTCATCCTTGAGCTGGGGCAGTGGAGGCTCCCTGGTTAATATTGGCAAGGGCTCCTGGGCTGACCCAGCCGAGGGCTCCATGGCTGGCATGGGGGTAGGGTCACTGGCTGGAGTGGGCGATGGATCCCGGGCCGGAGTGAGATGCAGTTTGTGGGCCTTGATGCTGGCCCGGGGCTGCAGAACGAGGGGAAAGCTCCCTCCCTCAGCACTGGACACCTCTCTCAGGACCTGTAGAGGAGTGTGGGGTCCTGGTTAATATTCCTCTCCCAGGTAGAATAGGAGCTGGACACTGACGCTGGGAGCTGCCCACATCTGCAGGCTCAATTTCATCAGAGATTACAAATTAACAAGGGATTGTAGTTTACAGCGCTGTTAATCATTACATTTGGCACTTTACCTAAAGCCTCAGCTCTTGTAAGAATTGCAGCTTGCCCTTAAAAAAGAGTAAGTTTCTAGCCCTCGTGATTGCAGAGAAAAGCTTGAAAACATGACCCAGGTATGCTCCTAACAGTCCCTAGGTGTGTCCTGGGCATGACCCTAAGAGTGCAAATGAAAAGGAACATACATTTATTCTTGTTTTTAAATTTCATTATTTCTTGGGGCTGGTCAGAGGTGAACTGGTCCTTTAAGGGGGAGGAGGGGCTCAGCCTCACTTGTGCTAAAATTAGCCCACTTCCCCAGGTGAAGGGAATAACACCAGGGGACCCTGACAATGGCATGTAACTAGAAACCAGGCCTGCTGGGGAACATAAGGGGAAGCCACAGAGTGGTTGGGGAGGGCATATGTATTTGTTGAGGAATAAGTCTAAGTTGCAGGGAATAGAAGCTTATTAGGAGGGCTGAACTGCTATAAGCAAGCAGAAGCTCAGATAAACTGAAAGAAGGGGGAGGTTTTATAGTACTAAGCCACCCCCAGAAGAGCAATACTGTGAAAACACCAGCTGTGGTGGGTGGTTTGATGTGAGATGGAAGAAAAACTGAGACAGTGGCAGGGCCTGAAGCCAGACTGTGTAACCCTGCTACCTGGCCCGCCTCTTGATTGGTTAGTGGTTTTGGGGTTGGCAATACCGGATTTAGAACAGCGAGACCCTGTGCCTCAGGGTAATAAACCATCAGGAGGGAGAGGACACCAGGTGCCCAAACCTCTCTCCAGTATAGTCCTGTAATGGTGCTGGGTGAGAGACTTCCCCCAAGGTAACTCCAAATCCCAGGTAAGAAATTGCCCCTTGGGGCTGAAAGCTTTTTCTTGGCACAGAGGGGTGTTTTCTTTGTAAAATGAACTTTGGTCACTTGCCCCCTTTTTTTTTTTTAATCTTAAAACTTCAGTCCTCGCCCACCTGCAGTGGCTCTACAGGCAACGGAAGAGTTGGTGGGTTTGTGACACCACAAGTGACAAGGAAGTGAAACCTGACTCTCTGAGCAGAGAGAGGGTTTTTATTCAGGCTGTTTAAAACCCTCAGTGAATTGCTGACTTTTCTTTCACTCCAACACTATGGCAAGGGGAGCTCCAAGGCATAGGGAGGCAGCGTGTTTTAGTGGCTAGGTCACTGGATTAGGGTCTAGTCCTGGGTCTGCCAAAAACATGACCTTGGGCAAATCTCTCTGTTTCCCCTCCCAGCCTTTGTCGAGTACAGCATGAGCTCTCCAGGGCAGGGAGCGGCTCTTGCTGTGTGCTGACAAAGCACCTGTCTCTGCAGAGTCCTGATCTTGGCTGGAGTCTAGGCAATACAGTGTCACAGATTTTAGAGCCAGAAGGGACCATTCTGATCATGTAAACTGACTTCCTGCATAGCACAGGCCAGAGAACCTTGTACAGTAGTTCCTGCCTCAAGTCCAGAACTAGACTAGGCTGGAGATTTATTAACAAAACACTTTGGCCAAAAAATGTCAGAACTCCAACTGTTCCTGAAAAGGTATTGAGTTTAATGAATTTCCTGCCCTGAGGGGAAAAAAATTTCAAGAAGGAAAAACAAATTGGGAAGTTGCTGAAGTATCCCACTCTCAAAACAAAGTTCTGTTTTTTGTTTTGAAAAGTAACTTAATTTACACTGAAAAAAAGTGGAGGAAGAAAAGTCACAATTCTCAGAAGGAAGCAGGTTCATTAATACAAAGCCAAAAAAAAATTCAATTCATGACTTTGGCCTGATGCAGGAGGGTTTTTACTCTTGAAAATTCTCAAAAATCACTTCCTACTCAACTGTACCCCATAATGTCTGGTTGAGTGAAAGCAGAACTAGAAAAATCATCCAGTCATAATGTAAAGGCTTCAGGTGATGAGCGATCCACCATGAGGCGGGGTAAATTGTTCTAATGGTTAATTACACCACCTGTTAAAAGTGCCTTTCTTCTAGTCAGTGTCTTCAGCTCCCAAGCATTGGATTGCATTCTGCCTTTGACAGCTGCTGTTAGAACTCTCCTCCCTATGCACGCAGTTACAGATTGTCATCAAGTCACTTCAATTTTCTCTTGGATTAAACAATAAACGCCTACTAGCATGAGACTAAGGCCTGGTCTACACCTAAAACTTGGCTTGATCTACCTGCCTGCCTCGGGGTTGTGAAAAAGTCACACGCAGGAGACAGTTAAGCTGACCTAAGCCTTGGGATAGACCCCACTAGGAAGGGAGGATTTATTACAGCGACAGACACCGCCATTCGGTGGAACCCCACGCAGCGCTGCAGCAAGCGGGGATGTCACAGCAGGGGAGCTACATGTACCGGTGCCGCTGTGCTGTCGGGCAGGCACAGCCTAAAGCCGCGCAGCTTTTCCACGACTTGACTCTTTCTGGCCCGGGCTCCTCTCCCTGTTCTGCCCTTGCCCAGCGCAGGGGGGTCCTGGCGTTATGACAAACCCTCAGACCGCGCGCGTCACCCACCGAGCGGCACCAGCGGGGGGGGGGGGAGGAGCCCGGGCATTGCTGGCCCCGCAGGCCGAGCTCCGAGTGCCAGGTTGCTCCAGGGGGGCCCAGAGTCCTCAGCCAAGCGCGCCGGCCAGGGCTGGGGAGGCGCCCCGCGGGGCCGTGGTGCTGGCTGGGTCGGGGGGCGCCCCGCCGGCCGATGCCTGCCCCCCAGCCCCTAAAAGCCGCTGAGGGCCTGGGGCCGGGCCAGGGCGGCAACGGCCGCGCTCAGAGCCGAGGCCGCCCTGCCCGACCCGCGGGGCTCCCCGGTCCCCGCCCCCTCGAAGCCCCCCGCGGGGGCGCCCCCTGCTCTCACCGGCTCCTCCGCGCTACTCTGCGCCAGGCGCGTGGAGCGCCTCACGGGAGTCCCCGCGCGCAGCGACCCCCGTCTCCTCATGCCGGGCGGGCGAGTGGCGGGGAAGGAAGAGGCGGGCCCGGCTCCCGCGCCCGTTGACATTCAAACCCCGGGGCTGGTTTGAAATGACAGCTGGCAACGCGCCGGTGGGCGCGGCTCCCCCTGGCGGCCGAATCCCTGCCCTCCGGGGACAGGCGCCACGACCCCGAGCCGAGCCACAGGGAGCCGAGCCACGGCCGGGCCATAGCGGGAGGCGCCCCTCGGCCGCCGCAGCCCGGGGGAGGGGAGCAGGGACCCCTACGGAGGGGCCGCGACACACCGTCGGGTATCGGCTGCCTCCCGCTGCCTGGTGCCCGAGGGGACTTTCACGGACACCCCGAGGGGGGGAAGACCCCGCCCCGCCAGGGCGAGGAGCGCGGGGAGGGGGTCACGGCTGAGGGATCGCAGCGAACAAATAACAAGAAAACAGACTATTCCTGCTCTGCCGCGCAACCTCGAGCGAATACAGTGTAGCTCCCGCGTCGCTCACCCCGCCTCTCCCTCACGCACACCCCTCACCGGCTACTAGGGAGACCGAAGTTCCGCCCCCCACACGAAATGGAGGGCCAGGTTATTCCACCAATCACCAGGCCGGACTGGTGGAGTGACACCAGGCTTTGACCAATCAGTGGGAGGAGACGGGTCTGACCAGTGCCCGTTGAGATGGCTGAAGGGCTGAGGAATATATTTCTGCGGCCAGTCAGCAAGCAGAGCGTGAGCGTGACATTTTATGGTAAACCAATCAACGGATGAATCGAGTTGATGGACGGGCGCTTCAAACTAATCGACGGGAATGGGGATTGAATGACAGCGGCCGGTATCCAATCTTCGGGGGAAACCGGAGACTGACAGTGATTCCGAGCCAATCAAGCAGCAGAGGTTGGAGAAGTGGCAAAGGCAGGCAACAGGGGGCGGGGGTAGGCGGATCCCTTCAGGCCGCGGCTTTGTGGTGAGTGGGGATGTGGGGACTAGGGCGCAAAGAACCCCCTGAGCAGGGATTAGCCGCCCTCGCCTCCCCCCGCATCGGGAACCCCCGGCCCCGCTCCCCTCACGCGGGACCAGAACCGGCCCCTCCACCCACACCGGGGACCCCCGGCCCTGTTCCCCTCACGCGGGACCAGAACCGGCCCCTCCCCCACACCGGGACCCCCCTGGCCCAGCTCCCCCGAACTGAGACAGGCGCTCTCTGGCCCTACCCCCCTAAACCAGGACCCCCCTGAGCCCGGCCCCGGCCAGCCCTCCGCCTGCCCCCCCTCCGAGCAGCCCTGGCCTGACCTCCCTCCTCTGGGACCCCCAAGTGCCCCTCACGTAGTTTGTGCTGTAATGTGGGGGTCAACCACCTCCTCCCTGCCCAGGCTTCCCCATCCCCATTCAGGCCCCATCCCTAGAGCCGGGACCCCCGCACCAGCCCTCTCCCCTCCCAGGTTAACACCCCTGCAGGCTCCTCTCCCATCTCAGGGTCAAGTAGGGGAAGGTGACACAGGGCCATGTTAACACATGCCACCCATGCTAGAATGGGGGATGCCTGCCCTGCTCTAGGCAACAGCCAATGCTGGGGAATATTGGGGGGCACCAGCTTCCAGCCCGAACCTGGGGCAGGGGCCCTGCCTAGGGGGATGATGGGAGCAGGAGCTTCTGGGCTACTGTAGCCCACAGGAAGAGGAGATTCTGGATAGGGCACTTTGCAGCGGGAGGGGGATAGAGAGGCTCAACATGAGGTGTGAGGGCCCACAATGGGGCAGGCTGAAGGGGAAAGGGATGGGGGTAGGCAAGGGGCAGATAATGAAAGATGCAGGGCAAGTGAGGCCCCAGTAGAGCCCAAGAGGGAACGGAGCTCAGGCTGAGGCAGCAAGGGGACAGATATGAAGCATGAGGGACAGGGGCCCATTATGGGGCAGTCTGGTGGGGAAGGGATGTTTCCTCAGCCCCTTCATCTACAAGGTAACTCTCATTCTCTCTCTCCCCCCCACTCCCAGGGGGCTCAGGGTTATGCCAACTGCTGCTCCATCCTCCTGACCACCCTTCAGCATGGAGTTCCCTGACCACAGTAAGCACTTGCTGCAGAGCCTGCGAGAGCAGCGACACCAGGGCTTCCTCTGCGACTGCACCATCATGGTGGGCAACACCCAG
This sequence comes from Platysternon megacephalum, assembly GCA_003942145.1. NCBI lineage: Eukaryota > Metazoa > Chordata > Testudines > Platysternidae > Platysternon > Platysternon megacephalum. The sequence continues at coordinate 146,779 of QXTE01000478.1, forward strand.
TTCCTAGCACACCGGGCCGTGTTGGCCTCCTGCAGCACCTTCTTCCACATGTTCTACAAAGAGCGGCTGGACAAGCGGGATCTGGTCTGCATCAACAACGAGATTGTCACAGCACCGGCCTTTGGGCTGCTGCTGGAGTTCATGTACCAGGGCATGCTGGCCTTCAACGACACTCCAGTGGAGGATGTGCTGGCTGCTGCAAGCTACCTGCACATGAATGACATTGTCAAGGTCTGCAAGAAGAAGCTGCAGGCACGGGCACTGGCAGAGGCTGATAGCACTAAGAAGGAGGAGGACTCCCCAGCCAGCTCTGAGTTCCTGCCCAGCACCTCCAAGTGCCAGCTGCAGAGCCCTGAGGTCCTGCCACCACCTCTGCATCTGTGTGAGGCAGGAAAGAACAAGAAGGAGGAGTGGAAGAATAACCCCTTGGAGAAAGCAGGCCCCCCGCAGCCTCCAGCACCAACTGCAGACATGGCAGATACTACCCAGCCAGGCATGGAGGGCGACTCCCCCCGTGGCCCCATCTTGGGTAGGCCTCTCCCCCCAGTCACTGCAGATGTTTCCCTGTCCAGCCCCAGCAGCTCCACCGAAACCATCTCCCACAGCTACTTTCCCCCGGGCAATGTGGCAGAGGCACCAGCCGGCCTGGAAACCATCCCTGAGAGCTTAGCCGTGGAGCCACGGGTGGGCAACTTAGATGGCTTCTACCCCAAGGAGCTGAACAGGGGCCCCATCAAAGTGAAGGTGGAAGCCATTGTGATCTCTGATGAGGAGCCGGACACAGTGGAGCAGCTGGAGAGGCGGAGCATGGAAATGAGGATGGAGAGCATCTTCCAGAGGCCCACAGTGGAGGTGGGGCCAGCTGGGGGCTGCAACCGCCACCCCGATGGCTTTGAGGAGCCCGGTGGCATGGAGGAGGTGTCCTCAGAGGGCGGCTTCCTTCCACAGGAGCATCTCCCCTACCACATGATCCCAGTGCCGAGTGGACAGGGCTACTCCAACATGGTGACACCGCCGCTGCATGAGCAGATGTACCTGCCAGAGTACGAGGCACACCCCAACTTTGGTATCTTCACTGAGGACGTCCCCACCTGCAAGACATGCGGCAAGACCTTCTCCTGCTCCTACACGCTGCGGCGCCATGCCACTGTGCACACACGCGAGCGCCCCTATGAGTGCCGCTACTGCATGCGCAGCTACACCCAGTCTGGGGACCTGTACAGGCACATCCGCAAGGCCCACAATGAAGACCTGGCAGCCAAGCGCTGTAAACAGGACGTGGAGAACCCCTCGTAGTGAACCCACATCTGCCCCACCCAGGGATATAGGACAAGCCGGACGCTCCTCAGCAGTACAGGGGAAGCCTTTGGATTCTCTCCTGTAGAGATGGGTTAGGGGTGTGGTGAGGCCCCCCCAGATGCTAGCAGGGAATTTTGAACTCTAATCAGGAGCCACAGCGACCATAGACACAGGGCCTCACTCCAAACCAGCAGCTGCTCTGGTTCATGCCCTTGATCAGTCGTCTTCCTGCCCAAGCCACATGTACCACCTCCCTGCCTGCCGGAAGGAGTCGCTGTCATTTCTTATACAGGGTAGACCTGTGCTGGGCACACTACACTGGCCTTTCCCCCTTGGACTGCTGCCAGCTTTGTAAATAGTTTGGAAATAGCTGCATTGATCAGAATAATTTAAATTCTAACCAGGAAACACTTCCACATATATTTATGCTCAGAGTGGGTCACAGCAGCTGGGAGTTCAAACCCAGGACAGTATCTGACTGTCAGGGTTATTATTACCCTGGGCAGGAGCTCTGCACAGAGAGGGGTTTAGAGTGATTGCTTCAGAGTGAGTTTGAGCAGACACACAACCTTCACTTCCCCCACCATCCACTCCCAGCACTGCCCCTTCTCTTGGTTGTTTTTAACCTTGGCAGGGCTACTTCTGCCCAGACACACTCTCCTTGAAGGTTACTCTCATTCATCTTAATCCCCCTTAGACAGAGGCTCCCTGCTTTTAGGGTTTTATTTTTAAGTAAATCATGGTTCTCTTTTCAAGAGGATATAAGGTGAGTTTTAAAAAATGGTTTCCCACCAATGGGGGTGGCCCTTCCAGCCCCCCAGGAATGAGCTCCCAGGGAATGGGGGGAGTAGCCCAACATCCCAGAGGATAAGTTCCCAGCAGCTATAAGGCTTTAGGGCCAACTACCCTTCTGCAAACCACCCAGGAAGGGACAAAAAGGTGAAAGGTGGGTTATTTGCATGGGATGGTTTGTACCAGTTTTGTCTGTGCTGCTAACTGGCTTTTGGGCGTAAGGGCAGATTGATAGAAAACACCTAAAGCCAAGAAACCTGCTTGTGAAAACCCTCCTAAGGTTCCAGGCTAAGAGTTTCTGATTCCCATTGTTTTTAGTGTCATGGCAGCATTTGGGCTCCCGACTGCTCAAGACCACCCCATGGCCCTAGCCAGCTGCTCTTTAAGCTCAAGTTGCCCCTCCCAGTCAATACATCTTTGTCCCCCCACACTGACCCAGCAGTGAATGCAACAGGGTTCCTGCTCACTCCAGGGGGAGGGACAGACTCCACAAGCTGCTGTGCTGCTAAACTGTCCTCATATCAGCCCTTCTCCAACTACCAAACCCAACAGCCCAGAGCAGCCACCTTTTATCCAACTCATCATCATTTGATCCTCTAAATATAAAGCCCAGAGTGAAAGTGCTTCTAGGACTCATTTCTGTACAAAGCCGGGAGTTGGGGTCACTGCCCAGGACACAAGTTCAATAGTAAAACTAGCACCAAGTGCTTCCGCTGTCTGTGCTGTGGTCTCTTCTCTCCAGCACGTTTTGGTGTCGTAAGAGGGGTCAGCTCCGCTGCAGCTCTGGCCTCTCTGGCTCAGAGCAACAAAAGTCCGTTTATCCGCAGGACAGGCTGCAGCAGCACAACCTGCATGATTCACTCCTACAGTGGAGGAGGGAGTTCAGTCTTTGTGGCTCCTACCATTATTACACAGGCAGTTGGCCTGAGGCAACCCCCTTGGTGGGGTGATATGGTCATTTAGCCACTGTTGGTCTGGAGCAGGGCCTTAAGGTGAACAGCACCAAGCCCCACTCACAAGGGCTGGTTGAGGTGAGATTCCGTAGTTTACTCAACCCTGCTAAGAATAGCATGAGAAGAATGAAGTGGGCATAGGGGAGAGACAAACCCAGGCTTCTGGCCAACTCCAGAGGGGAGACCCTCAAAGCCCCCTTCTGATGGGATTTCCAGCTTCAAACGGCTGTGCACCTACCTGCCTTAGCCAGACTCCAGAAGCAGCACAGGAATATCACTTTTGTGCCATGGAAAGGGGGCCTCCAAGGTGCTTTGTTCTAGGGGCAGAACTCCCACCCAGATGAGAATTAATTTGTAGGAAAGTGAGAATCAGGAAGAAATTTTTCTACTCCCCTCAACTCCGTGAGGAGGAAAAATTCTCATACACACAGTTCCAAGTCCCTCTTTACATCTGTCTGGTGCAGGAGTCCCTGGAATCAACAGACTGGGACTCCAGAGCAGGGTACAGAACAGGAACTGCCTATTTAGTGGGTGCTCCAGCCTCCTCAGACATGTTCCCAGAACATGAGAACAGATGCTTCTCCTCCCTGCAATAAATCAATCTTCCCAGCAGCAATGGAAGGAGAGGCCCTGGTACATGCACACATGTAGGGAGCAGGAAAGACACTAGCTGCTATCTCAGCCCCCTCCTGCTCTACACCATTAGAAGCCTTGGGTGCGTAGATAACACAGGCCTTTCTAACCCAGCTTTCCTTTGCCCACTTCCGAATCAGTGAGCCGCCAGCAGAAAGCAACCTATGATCTGTCTGAAATGAAGACAGGCTTCCAGCAGGGCCTCCAGGAGCTTTTACTAACCCAGCAGCACTGGAGAGGAAAGCACACAGCACCAGCTAAACAACCCTCAGACTGGGGCCTGCTAAGCAGTTGTGGGTCCAGGACAGGGTCACCACAGCACAGAACCTCCCATCCAGGACAGGTTATTTGCACCAAGATAACAGGCCCAAGGGACCATGTGCTCTAAATACAGCTGTAACTGGTGCACTCACCTCAGGCCTCTACTGACTGGTAGCATCATGAGCTGCTTGCACCTGGCAAGGGGGCTCTCAGTGCAGTCATTACTCTCAGAAACTGCAGTGGCTTGGCCATGCTGGATTGGATTGCCAGTCCCATTTCACACAGACAAGCATTTACAGAAACATGTTTAACAGGGTTAACTAGTGGTTACAGGGTATGTTTCTAAAGGGAACCCATATGCAGTCTAAAGGACAGATAGTGCTTATTCCATGTGCAGGATTACCGTCCCTCCTGCACAACTCAACCTCCCTTACATGAGAACCAGTCTACCCCACAGCTAGGGCTGCCCTCGAGGAGGAGGTTCACCCCTGTTCAGGGAGGACAAAGGTCTCCAGTGGTCAGCATTGGGGCTAGGAAAGTTGCTGGAAGATAAGTCCCAAGGTCAGAGGGAACAGAATGGGCTTTACCAGCCCCAGGTGGTGCAGCAGGAACTCAGAGCCAGCACCGAGCAGTGTCCTATAACACCAGCCCTTAAGCAATGGGGTCCTATTGGTCTCATGGTGGGGGGAAAAAAAATCACACTGGCACCAGTGCAAGAGGCTGGCAGGTGTGACTATCCCCACAACACAGGGCACCGCGTGACACAGGGTAAAGGCACTTGCTCTGGGCTAAAGGGGCCCTCACTCTGGAGTCAGATCTTTCCCTTTGGAGCAAGTCTATCCAGGCACCCACTTTGGGAAGGGAGGAATTGGGCAGGTTCCTTGGCGTCTCAGCACACCAGGGTAGATGCTCCACTGGCCAGGTAGGAATATCATTCCTACTCTGACCAGAGGGGGTGGGATGACACCATTTACCAAGCAGCAACATTAGAATGGGCAATAATGGCTCCTCTCAGAAGAGCAGGAGTCCGAGACAACCAGTGGCCTTAGCCAAACATCTCCTGGGAGGCGTAGGTCATGTAGAGGAACCCGTCCTCATCTTGGTTTAGTGTGTACACTTCAGCCATGGTGAGCGACATGCTGACCAGGCTCCGGCTACCATCCACCAGCAAGTAGAACGACTGGGTGCAGCTGAGGGCCATCCTGTTCCTGGAGAAGCAAGAAGGCAGGAGAGCTGAGTCCCATCTGAGGGTAAGAGGGGAAAGCACTGACTGGTCTCCCCTGAGAGCACCCACTGCCTGCCTTGCTTGGGGGGAACTGCACTACCTGGGCATTGCCTGCACTTGCTCACAGCCACCCCTGCACTTAACCCACAACAGCAGCCAAGGAGAATGGGGTCCCTTACCCAGGGCACCCTGGAACAAGAAGGGGCAGTTCAGAGAGCTGCAGTCTCTGCATTAGCTTTTGGTAGCACCTCTCTCAAAGCTGTATGGCACCCCTGAAACACAGCCAGGGGCATCCTAAGGGGGCTAATGACTACCCAGGTCATAGCACCCCCCTTTGCTGTCTCAGGTCAGAGAGAGAAGCAGGACCCAGCAGCACCTGGGGCACAGACACCAAGGGTGCAATACCAAGCCAGACCCCCACCTCCAAATCACACATACCCCTCCTCTCTTCTCTTACCGGATAATGGTCACAAACTGCCCCATGGTCAGCTCCTGAGGGACCAGGAACTTGGTCCTATCCAATGCTGGCAGCACCTTCTCCTTGGGGTACCGCTCCAGGATCACCTGGAAAACAGACACGTGGGAAAGGGAGGAAGGCAGCACCCCTCCCCGAGGCCACGCTGCCGAGATGGGCACAGCCCCCCGCCCCCTTCCCTGCCCCTGCGGAGGGGAGGGGGGGGGGGAGAAGAGGTGAGGGCCCATTTCTCACGCAGTGGCTGGTGTCCTTGGCCCCGGGCTACACGCTGAGCGCCCCCCACGCCCCACCTCCTCCCGCCAAGCGGCCGCCCTGCCCACTCACCGGGAGTTTGCTGGGGAACTTGGAGCGGACCGCGGCCACTTCGCGTTTCCTGGTAGCTGCAATGAGACGCGGATCCGGGGAGGAGGGTCACAGTCACGGGGGCCGAGCCAGGGCTTCCCCCAGCAGAGCCCCCCGGAGCCCGAGGGAAATGGGGAGAGACCCGGCGCGGGCAGCGCCCACTGAGATCTGGATACTTAGAGGAACCATCTGGGCCGGGGTCTCCCACGCCGGGGGGCGGGGGCAGGCGGCCAGCCCGTAGCAGGTCTCTCCGCACCCCAGCTGCAGGGGGAGCTCCAGCCCCCTTGTTTAGCTCCTGGGGCAGGGGGGGCTCTCCGCTCCGAGCCCACAGAGGGGAAGAGGGCAGGGCACCCCGAGGTCCGCCCAGGGGCTTCCCTGAAGGGGGCGCCCTGCCCTCGAATTCACCGGTCTCTCCCTGCAGGGACCCGCCCAGGGCTCCCCTCTCACCGAAGCATTTCCGCTGCTTGAAGGGAGCGCGGGGCTCCCGGTTGCTGGTAACTGGCAGCATCCTGCAGGGCGCTGAGCGGGGCTCGCCTGCCCCCGGAGCCCTTTAAATAGCGCCGCTTGCGCCGCAGCGCTGCCCCAGCTGCAGCAGGATCCCCCTGCAACTCGCCCCGCCCGCGGGGGAATCCCTAAGGCCAGGGCCCTGCGGCTGCTGGGGAGCGCACGGGCCCTGACGGGACAGGGGGCTCATGGTGGGGAGCAGGGCCACTGATGGGGTGGGGTCTTCTCTATGGGCTGATTTTGCTTCTGCTCAGAGAAGAGGGAGTCTGTTAACTGTACCTCACCCATGATGGGGATGGAAGCTGTTATCTGTTAATTGCCCCTCTCCTCTATGATGGGGGGACAGAGGGGCCGAGGGGTCTTGTTAATTGCCCCTGCCCCACATGGATGGGGGGTAGAGAGGAGTCTGTTAATTACAACTGCCCCCTGTGGTGCCCCCACCTCCGACACCCAGTGCACGTCCAGCGGCTAGAGGGGAATTCGGCCGCATGGTTATTGAATCCCTTCGCAAGCAGGAGCCCACATGGCTGGGCCCCGGGGTGGAAGAGGGGGAGCGAGAATGGACGAACAAGCCCAGGCACGGACTCACAGTCACTCCAAGGCCCATCCCCCCGCCAAGGTGGGGGCCGGTCCCGGGGCTGCTATGGGAGGTGTCGCTGGTCCGGGGCTTGGAGAAGTGACCTGTCCCCAAGGGAGCTGCGGCTATATTTGGGGGGAGAATCTGCCCCTCGCTGGGGGAAGGATTTGGGGACATTGGCCCCTCGCAGGATTTGGATGGCATTTCACCCTCCCATGGGGTAATGGGGGCCTGTGCCCCCTACGCTGTATTCTGGGGGGTGCAGTGGGGTTATTTTACCCCTCGGGGTGTGTCTGGGGTATTTGCCCCATAGTGCATTTGAGGGAGGGTCTAATGGGTTTTTGCCCCCCCTGGTGCACGAGGGGAGGCGAGGGGATATTTACCGTCTACTCCCCCTCTGATCCTAACTTCGTTCTACGAAATGTTTTGCCCGGATCGGACCCAATCAGGAGCCCGGGGCCTTTGGCCCCGCCCCCACGTGACTCTTTCAAAACCAGCCCCTTTGTTTGAGCTGCTGTGTGTGTGCTTGAAAGTCCCTGGCAAGAGGCAAGCGGAGCCGGTGGCGGTTTCGGGGGGCTGCCTCTGTGCGTCCAGCTCCCCCATAGTGCATGCAACTTATCGTCCCCCCAGCCTGCTCCCGGTGCATGCGACTTACCAGCATCCCTGCTGCCGGTGGATGTAATTTACTCTCCCACCCATTCTGCCCCGTGCATGCAATTTATCCCCCTCCCGGCATCCTGCTCCTGCTTGCGGTGCACACTTCCCTCTGCAGCTGCTGTACCCGGTGAGTCCTGGTTGCTGCACCTCCTTCCTCGCGCAGTCGATCCTGCCCCTGGTGCATACACTGCCCCCAGTTCTTTTTTTTCCTACCCCCGGTGTATGTACCTCCCCAGGAGCTGCGCCCCTAGCCCCTTCCCCGGTGCAAGCCCCCACCCCGCTGATCGGTGCCGCTTGCCCCGGCGGTCCTCATGGCCCGCAGAGCTGTGCCGCCTTCCCTCTGGTCCGGGAGCGACCGAGTGCGGATCGGGGAGCGGCTTCAGGCCAGCCTGGCCGGGATCCTGGAGCTGGGGCTGCTGAGAGAGACGCAGCAGGGAACCGTGGAGAGCGCCCTGGGCATCGGGGAGCCGGCGGGGGCTGTCCCAGGGGGGCAGCGACAGGTGAGAGCGGAGGTGGGGGGATGCATGGGTCAGGGGAGGGATTGTTGGGTTTAGTATGCGGGGTGGAGTGGTGCTGGTGGCCTGTGGTATACAGGAGATTACATGATCTGGCCTTAAACTCTGTGACTCAGCGGGAGGGGCTGATTATGAGAGGGGGGGAGGAGTACAGGGGGCCAAGGGAGTGGAGCATGGGTAGCTGGGGTACAAGTAGGGGAACTTGAGCTAGGTGTATGCGGTGGGGGCACAGGGAGGGTGTGGGGTACTGGGATATGGAAAGCTGAGGGGATGGGGATGGCTCTGGGTTAGGAGTGGGGTGTGGGGGAGGAACATGGGAGCTGGAGTAGGAGTGCCAGGGGGAAGCTATGGTTGGTGTAACTATGGTGTGATTGGAGGTGTGATGGTGCAGGACTGGGGGTGCGATATGTGGGCTGGGGCATGAGTGAGATGGCAAAGGGGTATGCTGGAAGGGAAGGGGCAATGGTTGCTGTGACCATGGGGAGGTTGGTTGCAGGGTTAGGGTCCAGGGGAGTCCTGGGGGGCCAGGATACAAATGGGGGAGCTGGAGGGCTCAAGGGCTTTGAGCAGGCTGGCACCCCCAGGACTCTGCCCTGGGATAGTGTGTGCTCCAGTTGGAGAAAAAAATTATTTTTGCAGCAAACAAGTCAGGAAAGCTCCCCAAATGCAACATCTTTCAGTCTGTGGAACAGCCCTGGGGGCTGCCAGCCCGGACCCAAGCTGCGCTTCTCCAGACCTATGCCCTGCCTCTGGGAGTGGCTCGGATGGCTTAAGGGAAGGCACAAGAAACTCCAGTGTGGAGGACTATGTCCTGCCCATGAGGAACCCCCTGCTCCCTTAGGGGCTGGGTTGTGCCCTGAGGCTGAGGAGTCTGCATCCCTTATAGCCTTTTCTCCTGTCTGACATACCTGGGCATGTTCCCATTATCCACAGATGTGTCCAGCCCTTTTGTGAATCCTGCTAGGCTCTTGTCCCCAGTCATATCTTGTGGCAGTGAGTTCCACAGACTAATTCAGTGCTTGTTTCCTTTCTTTGGTGTTAAATGTATTGCCTCTTTAATTTCACTCAGTGTCTCTTTGTTCCTGCATCAACTGTGGGGGTGAATGGAGTCCCCAGTCTGCCTTCTCTATGCCAGTTACTATTTTGTGTAACTCTCTGATGTCCCTTATCTGAACTAAACAGCCCCAGTCTCTTCCAACTTTCCTTAGTCTCTACCTGTCTTCTAATTCTGGTTTGTATTTGCACCCCTCCCAATTCCACTTCCTCCTTTTTATGCATAAAGTTTGTGTAGCCGTTCTCTGGCATGTGGAGGAGTTGGTAGGTTCATAGCCTGATGCTGGACAGCCTGTTTTGTGAGTTGTTTCTTATAAATTCTCTTTAGCCACTGCTTGAATGCAGCCACGTCTGGTGTGGGCTGGGGAAGCTTATCCAACAGCACATTGCAATGCTACTCAACAGCTTAGGAGAGGAAGGAAAAGAGAATCCATTATCCCTCTTAGACTGTCTCATCATATAGGATGTATGCAGTGTTGTAGTCATATTGGCAGGGCCGGCGCAACCCATTAGGCAACCTAGGCGGTCGCCTAGGGCACTGCTATTTTGGGGGCGCCAGCGCCCCAGCCGCCCATAGAAATTTGGGGGCGGGACCTTCCGCCGCCGCTGTTGGGGGCGGCATTTCGGGGGCGGGACCTTCTGCCGCCTAGGGCGCCGGAAGAGCTGGCGCCGCTACTGCATATTGGTCCTAGGATATTAGAGAGACAAGGTGGGGGAGGTAATATATTTTATTGGACCAACTTCTCTTTGTGAGAGAGACAAGCTTTTGAGCTTACACCGAGCTCTTCTTCAGGTCTGGGAAACTTACTCAGAGTGTCACTGCTAAGTACAAGGTGGAACAGATTGTTTAGCGTAAGTAGTTACATATTTCAAGGCACCATTCAAGGTGAAGTGGCCTGTTAATGACTTATGCTAAACAATCTGTTCAGTCTTGTATTTAGCGGTGACACTCTGAGGCCATGTCTACACTACAGAATTATAGAGCTACCACAAGTAATTACTTCGCTTGTGTGTGTCTATGCCGGGGTCGGCAACCTACGGCATGTGTGCCAAAGGCGGCACGTGAGCCGATTTTTACTGGCACGCTGCTGCCAGCCGGGGTCCCGGCCACCGGCCCCGTTCAGCCCCCTGCCTGCCTGGGTGAACGGAATCCTAGCTGGCAGCGGGCTGAGCGGGGCTGACGGCCAGGACCCTGGCTGACAGGAGCCGGCGGCCAGAACTCCAGACCGTCAGCTGCTGGTGTAGGGTTCTGGCCGCTGGCCCCTTGCCAGCCGGGGTCCTGGCCCAGCTCAGCCCGCTGCTGGCCTGAATGGATGGAACGCTCAGCCCGCCGCAGGTCGCGGGTTCCAGCCGCCGGCCCCGCTCAGGCAGCTGCCGGCCTGGGTGAACGGAACCCCAGCCGGCAGCAGGCTGAGCTGGGCCAGGACCCCGGCTGGCAGGGCTGAGCGGGGCCGGTGGCCGGGACCCCGGCTGGCAGGGGCCTGCAGACGGAACCCCAGACCAGCAGTGTGGGTCGCAGACGGAACCCCAGACCGGCAGCACCTGCCAGCCGGGGTCCCTGCCACCGGCCCCGTTCAGCCCGCTGCGGGTATGGGGTTCCGCCTGCCGGCCCTTTGCCAGCCAGGGTCTCGGCCCCGTTCAGCCCGCTGCCAGTCTGGGGTTCTGTCAGGGGCCCCTGTAAATGTAAAATTTATTTTGGCACGGGAAACCTTAAATTACTGAAGATTTGGCACGCCACTTCTCAAAGGTTGCCGACCCCTTGTCTATGCTTTGCGCTTTATGTCTGTGGTGCACGTTCTCCCCAGGAGCGCTTGTATAAATTATACTGTCAGCGTGGGGCAGCTCCTGAAAGCCTGTAACAGTCGACATGAGCAGCACAATGTCTACACTGACACTGCGTCGACCGTGACTCTATGCCGCTCGTGGAGGTGGAGTTTTTAATTCAGCATAGCGGGGCAGTTACATTGGCGGGAGTGAAATTTAAGTATAGACACTTCCATAGTTAAGTTGACATAAGCTGCCTTGCCTCAACCTAACTCTGTGATGCAGACCAGACCTGAGTACATTTCCCAAACCTGAGGAAGAGCTCAGTGTAGCTTGAAAGCTTGTATCTCTCCCCAGTGGAAGTTGGTTCAGTAGAAGATATTACCTCACCCATCTTGTCTCTTATCATCTAGGAGGCAGCGTTTTGTGCCTCCCTCATCTGCCCTGTGCCACAGGACCTAACTAAGGGGTGGTGTGTGCTCTGCCGTACTGGGGCTGCGCTGTTTGCGTTTCTCAGCCTGCTTTGTCTGGAATGGATGTGCCCTTGTTTGTACAGTTAAAGCCCCAGGACGAGGGAGTTGGAGCCTTGTGGGGCTTCAGGGGAATTCTTGGCATCTCTTCTGACTCTGTTTGTCCTGAGGCTGGGAGCTGAGCTGCAGGGAGGGGGATTCAGGCCTAGGCTGCTGACCTGGCCTTGGCAGGTTGGTCTCTGTGGATTTGGCTTGCAGGGAGGTGGGTGTTGGCTGGTCAGGCTCTGTGTGCATTAGAGGAAACAAACCACCTGTTGTTTACAGTGCTCACTTGCTTCCTGCCTGGCTATCCTCCCAGCCCAGCTCTGCGCTGGCGTGGGTAGTGCCAGCTTCTCCGTCCCCTTCCTGGTGTCATTCAAGAGCAAATAGCAGAACCAGAGTCTTCTCCTAATAAGAAATGGGGGGAACGTAAACTAGCCAGCTCCAGTGTAAACTAACCCTGGGACAGGCAGCAGGCTGCTCCCTCCATCCCTGCCCTGCACACCTGGCATGCAGGGGGAGGGGAAATAGGGGGGAGCTGCCCCAGGGCAGCCCGGCTGGTGCATGCCCGCTCATGCACAGTAATGCACACAGCTGTGCCTGTACTGGGGGGGAAGAGGATATCTGAACAGCTGGGAGCCTGCGACCTGCCCCCTCCCAGGGACAGCAGTGAGGCCAGACCTGGCTTTCAGGACCAGCCTGGCTTAAGGCCAGCAGAGGCTTTGAATAACCAAATGGGTTGGGTGGAGGCATTGAGTCAGGGGCAGGTGGCAGAAATATCAGTGTGGTCTGGCTGTTCTCCAAGGTGAATGGTGCACGTGTGGACCCTCCATGCACACCCTAGGCACCCCAGCAAGCCCCTGCCTGTGCGCCCCTCCCCCCGAACCTTGAAATCTTGTACATGCCCCCTCTGCTCTGCCTGTGGGGAGCATGTGTCTCTCTGCTTCAGTAGGTAAGATGGAGGCGGGGGAGGGCTCACACAAAGGCAACAGCTGCCTGGCCTGGGAGGGATGGAGCTGAGCTGAAAGGCAGAAAGGGGCCTCTGGGCTCATGTTTCATTCCTGCCGCCAGCTTGGCTCTGGGGCCCTCCCCCCCTTCCTCACAGGCTGCCCTAGCCTGGCGGTTAGTGGGGCTTGGGGGAAGTCCCATTCCCACCTCCCAATTCCCCCTCACACACACACTCTGGGCCCTGCAGGAGAGGCCAGGCATGTGGGACAGTAGGGATGATGCTATGGAGCATGCTTCCTAATGGAACAGGTCACCCTGGCTGGTGCTGGGGGCCGTGGGGCAAGGCGTGGGTGTATCTGGGGCCATGGGCTGGGGTGGGTTGGAGGGAGCAGCACCTGTTTTCCACTGTGATTTCCCCACCACCACCACCACCATATTGCCTCACTATTTTTTTACCCTCTTGAACCCCAGAGTCCAATAAAACCTGAGCCAGCCCCTCCTCTTGGGGGGAAGCCACGGGGCCCCCCAGCTCCACGTCAGCCAGGATACAGATCTGCAAACATCTCTGGGGTAAGAATGACAGGACCAGCCCCCTCCCCCGCCCATGGAGGAAGGGGGATGGATGGGAGGTTGAGGTAAAGTGCAGGGAGCTGGGGAAGGTTGTGATCTTATCAGTACTTCTAATCACCAGCCTGGGGTCAAGGTGCATCATCCCTTGGCCTCCTGAACTCCTCACCTGGCTGTGGCTGCTGCTGCTTCCCAGTTCCTGGGGTGGGCAGGGAGGCCCCTGCCTGCCAAGTCCTGTCCAGCGGGGAGAGAGCAATGATATGGGGGGAGGGGGCTAAGACACTCTGTGCTGGGGGTGCAGTGGCCAAGCTGTACGCCACCCCCACACCTGGGGGGGCGATTGGGAGCAGCTTGCCCTCCCTTAGCCACCCGTCCATTGGAGGTGCCTCCAGGCTGTTTCCCAGCTAGGGATGTGTCTAAAGCCGCTGCAGGGGGGAACATCTGCATAGGTGGAGGAAGCCTTGCCTAGTGTGTTGAGCACGCAGCTGTGTGCAGGACTCCTGGGTTCCCTTCTCAGCACTGCTGCTTGGTCTGTGCCACCTGGGGCAGGTTCTGTCTCTGCCTGTTGCTGTAAGGGAGGCTGATGCTGCCTGACACCCCTGGGAGCTGTGGGGGCTGATGGGCAGGGTGCTCTGAGCCTGGGAAGCGCCAACAGTAGCTTTGCAGAGCTCACTCAGCAGTGGGCTCCCTTCTCCCTTGGGCAGCTGCTCTTTGGGGCAGGGCCGGGCTTCTGGCTCATTGAGGCGCTGGAGTCTAGACATGCCACACAAGCTGCAGCTTAGAATTGGTTTAAAACCCGATAGGGCTAAACCAGCACCACACGTGTGTGCGGACGCAGGAAACTGGTTCTGTCCCTTCAGCCTGCTCCTGTAAATGTGCCTCCAGCAGTGACACCACGCTGAGCCAGGTTTGAATCAATGGGAGGCCATGCCTGCAGCAGCAATCGGTACCTCAACGCCTTAGTTCAACCTGTGCAACTCCCCGTGTGGACCAGAGCTTACTGGAGTGCAGTGCCAGCAGAAAGGGGGGAAAGGGGCCTGCTCTCCAGGGGGGGAAGGGTCCTCTGCAGTGATCGGGGAGGGGGGGGGCTGATCTCGGAAGGGTTCTGGGGGTCTCTGTGGTGCCCAGAACAGTGATTGAAGGGAGCCCCCTCAATGGGGGAGGGTTCTCTATGTGATGGGGGCCCTGATCTCGCTCAGGTAGCAGGGTCTATTCAGTGCCCAGCAGGCCGGGAGGAGGGAGTCTGGGGCAGAGTTGGGGGCCTGTGCAGTGCCATGGAGGAGGCCCAGTCATAGTTGGGGATGTGCTCTGCCAAGCTCCTTGCAGAGACACAGGTCTGGGGCCGTCCCTGGATGCCAGGGCCCCGAGTGGCTGGTGGGTTTGGTGGCTGCTGGCATCTCTCTGACTAACCCTGTTCATGCTTCTGCCACAGCAGGGATGGGACAGCCTGGGGGCTAAGGAACCGCTGCCCCCAGCTAAGCTGGACCGGAGCAAGTCTGAGGACCTGCTGGGCATCCCTGAGAAGCCATGCGTCTCCTACTGCTCCTCCGAGAGCATCGACGTGGGACGCCAGGCCGGGAACAGGGACAGCAGAACGCCAGCGACAAGCCTGGCCTTGAGAACCGCCGGCTCCAGCGAGCAGCTGCTGCTCCCCAAGAGGCCCAGGGCACAGGCAGAGCTTAGCTTCACTGCACCAGAGACCTCAGAGGCCGACTCCAGGCCCAGCTCAGGTATGTCCAGCCGAGATTTGGGCCCTGGCAACCAGGAGCGACAAGGCACCAGGGCCTGCTCGTCCTGGGTGGAGTGTGATGCAAGCAGAGGCTCCAGCTGGGGCCATGTATCCTGTCGGGATCATCCTCCACTTCCCAGAGTCCCTGGGACTTGTTAGTGGGGGATTCAGCAGGAGGAGAGACCCATCCTGTTCGGGGCTGGCTGGGGGAGAGATAAGGACAACTGGTCCCCTGCAGTGAACCTCTCCTCTTGCCCCAGGATTCTACGAGACCAGCGAGATGGGCTCCCTGTCCGACTCCTCCATGTCCATGCACAGCGAGTGCCCGGGGGGCTCGCACTGCAGCGTCGGTTCCCTCTCCCACCTCCCAGGCCTACGGGACAGTGGCTGTTCACGGCCACGCTCCACTGACGAGGCCACCGTCCGGCTTCTCGACCTCCGGCTGCAGCGGGTAATGGCACCCAATGCTCCCAGCAGCCCCCATGCTGCTGCCAGGAGACCAGTCTCAACAGGTAAGAAGGAAACGGCCAGCTCAGAGTGCGGAGCCCTGCTGCCAGCCAGTAGGATCCTGGGAGTAACAAGGTGGGGGCATGACCCTGAACCTGGCAGGGGGGAGCTGACTGATTCTAACTTCCCCATTCCCACAGGGGCTCTGGACACCCTGCCAGGTGCCATTGATGCCCCCAGACCCATGGCAGGGTCAGTGCAGGACTGTCCCATACGCCTGTTCTCTGATTTTCTGCATCCCAGGCAGGGGTGGGGTCTGCCTGCTCCCCACTGCCTCACAGATACTCCAGGAGCATTGCACTGAGTTGTCACAGATCTCAAGACCAGGAAAGTGCTGGACAGCCTGGCCCTTCAAGGCCTGGTCTGCACTAGAAGGCCTCAGCGGTGTAAAACCCCACCCCCTAACCAGTGTAGTTCGCACCAGTGCAGCTGCAGTTATACCAGCATAAAGGTGCCGTACCCCAGGAGAGTTAATTCCAGAAACAGCTAAACCAGATCAGTGTAACCACATCCACACTGGGGAAGGGAGGCTCTATGCTTTCACTACACCAGTGTGACTACAGTGAACAAGGCCTTAGAATCCTGGGCTTAATTTACAGCCCCCACCCCATGTCCCACTCTCCCTTGTGATGGGGAATCAACCATCTCCCTGGGTCTGTTAAATGGCTAATCACTCTCCCTTTTAACAATGTGCTTTCCATCTGGTCTGAGGCCAGGTCTGTGGTGGGAGCACGTTGCCGGTGTAGCTATCCCCATAGGCTGTCCCTGTGTACTACACCAGCAAAACACTCTGAGCGTGGCTGCACCTTAGACTGGCAAAACGGCTCTTGTGCCAGCGTAGTTTATTCCAGCCCCACCGAGCGCACGCAGCTCTACTGGCAAAAGGCCTTTTTGGGTGGAAAAACTGCAGCTATGCTTGGGCTTTTGCTGGCACGGCTATGTTGAGTGAAGGATGATTTTTTTTTTTTCACCCTTCTCCCTGACAGAGCTGTGCTGGCAAAAGCCCTAGTGTAGACACAGTTATACCAGCTAAAAAGGCCTCTTGCTGGGGGAACTGATTTTGCTGGGGAAACTGGTCTAAGCTGCACCTCCACTAGGAGGGACTGCTGGGGTAGCTATGCCTGTATATCTGTACCAGCTGGCCCCTCCTAGTGGGGACAAGGCTCTGGTCTCGAGGCAGGTTTTCAGTCCTCGACTTGTTCTCCTAGCTCTCCTCTGAACCCGCGTTGTTGCCCCGGGATCGCTGCCAGTGCCCGTGGTCAACCCTAGGTCACCACTTAGCCAAGCTGTGTCCAGCTCAGATACTGGGTCCAGTTTGGTACATCCAAGCCCCATGTCATGCAGGGAATATTGGCCCAGGCACCTGGTGTCCCCTGCCAGGCCAGAGCCTGTCTCTGATCCAGGGTGCCTGCTCTCTACTCTCTCCACAGGGGACCTGGAGTTCCTGCTGAGCCTGGGTGAGCTCTCTCCAGCCTTCCCTCAGAGCTTGCAGCTCCTGCAGTACAAGTGCGACTTGGTGTCCCGCAGCACCAGCGAGATCTACCACTACCCCAGCCCGCTGCATGCGGTGGCCTTGCAGAGCCCACTCTTTACCAGCGGCCTGTCCCGGGGCCCATCCCAGGAGGACCTCAGTGAGCGGGCAACCATCCTCACTGTGCAGGAGGGCTCTCCCCGGAGTGGGCCAGCCCCCTCAGAGGAGCAGCGCCAGGTCCAGCTGGACCGTTACATCGCCAAGCTGGTGCTGAGGTACAGGTGTCGGTCGGCGGCTAGCCGCACAGAGCCTGGCTACCTGGCAGGGCACCAGAAGAGCCAATCCATGTCATCAGTCTGTGGCTCCCCGCTGGGAGCTGGGCCGCTCCCCGGCTGGAAAATCCGCAGGCGCATTTCCACCTGTTCCCACCTCCGCTCTCCAGAGGGGCCCGACAGCTCCCAGGCCGTGGACAGCCCAGGGGGCCGGGGCTCCACCGCCTCCTCTGTGGGGTCCAGCGAGCGTTCAATGGGGTTGCTCCTGGAGCAGCTCTCGCTGTGCCGGGAGCAGCCAGAGGGAGCCGGCTGGGCTGAGGCCTCGTCCTGTCATCCCCATGTGGTCAGGGTGAAGGCCTCCTCCAGGAAGGCCCTTGGCATTGAGCGGGAGCGGCTGTACAAGGGCAAGCATGCCTCGCGGGAGTTGGTGAAGGCAGGTGAGGGTGCGGAGCGCAGCTGGCTCAGCCCGCGGGAGCTGCTTCGCAGGATCAGCCTCCGGCGCAGGCCAGCTCTCCGGGCAGAGGGCGGGAGCCGCTGCAGCTCAGAGGTGAACGTCCGCACGCCGAGGCCTGTGTATCGCTGCAGCTCCCAGCGCTGCCTGGAGCCCCCGGGCAGACACAAGTGGGCATCCGTCCTGGAGATATCCAGCCAGGCCCTGGGGAGGCCAAAAGCCGAGCCCTTCCCCCCACCAAGCCGCCAGCTGGCCTTCTCCACAGACTCCTGCTTCCCTGAGGGCAGCCAGCTGGAGCTGCAGCCACAGCGGGCTGAGGGCAGCAGTGCCTCCAGCCTCAGTGAGGTGGATGCTGTCAGCCTGAATGGGGATTGGCGACTGCGCCAACTGGGCCCACCCGGGGCCCGTCCACTCCATGCCTCTGCCACACTGGATTCTAGCAACGTGGCCATGGCCAGCTTCAAACTACACAGGACCCGCTCCTTCAAGGAGCTGAAGAGGATGGTGAGCCGTTCCCTCAGGCCTCTGGCTCCCAAGGCCAGCGGAGCCTCCAAGTGACCTCCTCTAGCTGCAGGCTGCTCCCAAAAGCCATGTGGCAAAACCCCCAGCTAGCCCCATCCTTTTGGGGGGGGGACCCCATTTACTGGGACTGTAAGCTCTGCCTGCCTCCTCCCCACGGAGTCTTCACCGTCCCCTCTTCATGTCTCTTCTCTGTGGTAGACAGCCGACTGGAATTGGCAGGGCCTGGTGCTTCACCCACCCTGATCGCTGACAAGTTGGGGAGGGGATTTAGAATCAGCCCCTGCCCCAACGCTGGCAGAGCTGCAGTGACAAGGCTGGCACAGGGGCACCCTCTCCCTACAGTATGGACAGGCCAGAGCAGCCTTCTCCCTGAGAGGCAGGGAGCTTGAAATGGCCCCCCAACTTCTAAGGGTGGGAGGGGGCAGGAGCCACACTGGGCTCTAGGGACTGTATTTGGGCCCCTAGTGTGGGCTTGAAATCAAATGTTCAACAGGTACCATGGGCCCCTGCATCTCCCATAACCTAGGTGTGTCTGGGTGCTGTTGTCTGCCCAGCTGCGGTGGGCAGGCGCTCTGTCTAGGCGGAGCTGCCTCGCTGTGGCTGCACCAAGGAGTCTCATTCTGCTGGTGTCTATTCTAAGTGAAAAAAATAAAAAATGAATGTGAAGGATTTGGAGGGTGTTTTAGAACCAGGGGAGTCTGCTGGCTTGGGAAGGGCAGGGCCTCACTGCCCCCTGCAGCGCCCCACTCCAGTGTTAAATGCTGGCCAAGAAGGCAGCGGGCACGCTCTCTCTCTCCATGCATAGGCTGTTTTATGAGCATGGGTGCTCACATGCAACCCTTCTCTGGCTGTTACAGCCAAGCCCTGCATTTCATTAGCTGCTGTGGCCTTAGGCTTGGCTGGGGGTGCAACCCAGTCGGCTGTTGGCAAAATCCCTGTGCACTCCCTACTTTAATGCCCCCAGCTTACCAGGGGAGAGAGGATAGGATCCTTGCTGGTGTTGGGAGGACTTACCCTAAGGGCAGCATTTAGAATAAGTCCAGGCAGCATCTGTGTAATGGCAGCTGGGGGCTGTGAACTGGACCCCCTGCTCTATTTCATGCTGCTGCTGCTTGTCAGATGCTGCTTGTATTAACCCCATGCCAGCTGCCTCCACGCTAATAACTCCCCCTCAGAGCCCAGCACTTGTCCCTGGAGCTGGGAGAAAACCCCACCTGGAAGGTGCTTCTCTAGGTGAAATTCAGTAGCCTCAGCCTGTATATCACATGGGGTTTACCAGGTGTGTGGGCCCAGGAGCTGGCCTGCACAAGAGAGACCTTCCACTGCTTTCTCACAGGCTCCTTGCACCCCGTGGCTTGGCCTTCCTGGCCCTTGCTTCATCCTGCTGGTGCCCTGTTGGCTTGTGCATTAATTCTGGGCCTAGGAGGGAGAGGAGAAAGACCCACCAACAGTAGTGCTGCCCTCCCTGAACCTCTCACCTGCACATCCCCTGCTTGGGGAGGGGTTGGCTGTTGCTCTTGGAGAAAAGGGAATAAGCAAGGGGGATAGTAAAGGGTTGGCCCCATTACTGCATGAGGTAGAGTCACAGACTGTTTAAGGCCACAGCAGGCAACTGGATCATCAGGCATGAGGCACCAACTAGAGCAGTTCACTCAGTTCCCCCTACATTGAATCCAATACCTCTTGGGTTTGACTAAAGCATCTTCCAGACAGGTCGTCTGAGAGTCTGGAAACCTCAGGAGATGGGGGAATCTACCCCCTCGGGAGTTGTTCCAGTGGTAAATCACCCTCCCTGGGAAAAATGTGGCCCTTAATCAAGTCACCTGTCTCTTTACTAAACAGAGCGAGCATCGTCAGTTTCTTGGGGTTAGGCACTTCTCTTGCCCTCAAATAGAGTCTGTGGCTCTTCCCTGCATGCTGGCCAGGGCCCTGCTTAAAATGTGCATTGCAAAACTGGATGCAGGATTCTGAGATCAGTCTCCCCAAGGCCACAGTTAGGCCGCTTGTTGGGCATATAGAGGGGAGGAGCGTGGCCTGTCTGAGATATTGTGTAATGACCTGCCGAGCTCTGGTACAGCTGCAATACCTTCTCCCCCATTTCATAGGGCTGCAGGGTGCTGGAAAGAGGCATCCACTTCTCCAGTCAGTTGTTTATTTCTCCTGCATGAGCCTTAGAATCATAGAATATCAGGGTTGGAAGGGACCTCAGGAGGTCATCTAGTCCAACCCCCTGCTCAAAGCAGGACCTAATCCCAACTAAATCATCACAGCCAGGGCTTTNTCTTGCCCTGTTCTGTACAACACCACACAGAGAAGGGAGAGAACTTGGCCCTGGCATCAGCCATGGCACCTGCTTCAGTGGCACAGCCAGTAAGGGCAGGAGAGTTGCTTATCTGCTCAGGAAGGGAACTAGGAACGTCCCAGGCTTGGATTTGGCCAGGGCAGACTGAGCACAATGAATGCAGGGACTGGGCTGTGCAATGGCTGAGCTACAATGCAGAGGCCTTGGCTACATACAAACTGGTTGAATTAAAGTGCAGCAAGACCCTGGGTGGAGTGCTCTTGGCAGCCCCTAATCTGCTTCAGCTGCACTGAAACTGGAGTGTCCACATGGAGCTCTGCAGCTGTTCAAGTGAACCAGTCTTCACTGGTGTCACCCTCTGTGCAGACAGGCCCCTTGGGGGCCCTCCTCAGGTGTGACCTACAAGCCTGGCAGATCAATGGGCCCAGCTGGCCTGAGACTCTATGCCCCTGTGGCGTAGTTTATAATGAGACTTCTGTCCCAGCTGCAACAACCCCCCTCTCCCCCTGCCAGAGGGCTCGATCTGGGCCGCGGCTTAGTCCCGCCATCCCCTCCTCCTCCGTCCCCCATATCTCAGGCTGCCACCCCTGTTCTGGTCCTTGGGGCACTTCTGGCCCTAGCCATCTGCCCGGCCATGGATGGCACCCCAGTCGAGCCCCTCAGGGCGACGCCCAATGCCGAGCGGCCAGGCCCTGAGCCTGTGGGCGTGCTCTCCACCTCCCAGGCGGAGCGGTTGCTCTCCCCTCCAGAGGGGGGGCCCCCCTGAAAATTCCACCATGCCTGACACCGTGGCTGCAGGTGATGCGCTTGCTGCGGCACCTGTGCCTGGCATCGGTGAGGACCCTCTTCCTGCCCCCTTGGCCCCAAACCCTGGTCAAGAGGTGCCGCACCCCAGTAGCTTGGCTGCCAGGGACCTTGGACCCATTCTGCCCCCGTTCCCGCCCCAGCCCCTGCTCCTGTCCCCTCTCCCACCCCAGCCCTTGTCCCTACTCCTGCCCCAGCCCCCGATCCTGATCCCGGCCTTGTTTTAAACAAAACAAAATCTTCCTGTAGTCCCTAGCGATCTTCGTCAGGCAATCCCACAGCCTTATCTAGCCCCTGGGAGCCCGGGGCCCTGGCTTCAGGTTACCTGGCCATGACCCCAGTCACAGCCTCACACCCGTGCTCTTATCTCCCTGGGGAAGATGCCAAGACGAGGGGTAGTGGGGCAGGTCCCTGCTCCTGGCTGGGTTGGATCAGCTTGTCACCTGAGAAACCTGCACTTCCTACCTGCAGTGGATCCCTGGCTCTTCCCTCCTGCCCCTCCGCCCTCTGGGGCTGACTCCAGGAGGCCAGGCGGAGGGGCTTTGTTCACATTGCTGCACCAGGCACGCCAGTGCAGTAGGCTAAGCCCAGCTCTTGGGACAGAGGTGGTTGGGGGTCACCCTCTGGGATGGAGCAGCCCCGTGCACTGGCCTCACCTTAGTACTCTTTAGCCTGGGCCCTGGGGCTGAGAAGCTGGGGCAGCACCAGCAGTTTGCTGGTGACTTGGTGTTTGCACATTGCAGGGAGAGGAGGGACAAGAGCAAGGGGGAGCTGAGAAGAATCAACAGCCCCATTTCCCAGCTGTCGGAAGCCTGGGGGGAGCTGTTTGCTTAAGCAGCAGGGAGGAGCCAGGGCGTGTGGATGGCAGGAATGAAGGATGTTTGCTAGGATGGGAGGGCTGGGGGAGGAGGAGTCAGGCTTGTTGCAGGACCTGACAAAACCGAGCCCTTGGGAAAGAAGACATAAGCCCCCCCCCCCCCGAGCAGATCTCCCACCTGGCTGCTTGGAATGAGCCAGACAGTGTGGACTCCAGGCCCAGCTCTGATATGAGCAGCCAAAATGTCAGAACCTGAAATGCAACTGCCCCCACCTCTCATTTCTATCTGAACAGCTGTTGTTGGGGCCTCAGGGGAGCACAGTGTGGGGAGGGGTACAATGCACCTCTGCAGTGTGGGGCATAGTGCAGGCACCAGTGCAGCGTGTGCCCTGTCCATGGGATAAGCCACCTCCCTGCACAGTCCCAGTCTAATCCAGGCCCCTCTGCAGCATGCAGGTGAGGCCCAGCGTAAAACATGCAGTCACTGCACGAGCCCCAGTGCTGCAGGCAGCTGGCTGCAGACAGGGTGAGGAGAGTGGAAATTACTTGTTTGTAAGGGCCAGAGGGGGCCAAGGTCCCAGGTGGGGTGAGGTCATGTGGCTCAGGATGCCAGGCTCAGCTCAGACGCCTTAGGATAGAAATGACCCAGCTACGATCACTATGGAAATGAGATCAATAGCAGCAGAGCAGGGGGTTAACTTCCCTGAAACAGCCCCCTGCTCCCCAAGTGCTCCCTCTGAAGGAGAGCCCAGGCAGGGAAGGGACAGACACACACACACAGTGCAGGGAGACAGGTCACTTTATGAAGAGGGCCAGCAGGGTGACAGAGCTAATGATCCAGCCCACGCTCCCTGTCTCTGGCACCCACAACCATGGGGTGGTTGAGCCTGTGCAATTGTGACTCTGGGAATGCCCAGGCCCTTGGGAGCAACAGAGAAGACACTGCTCTGCAGACAAGAGAAAGGGGAGCAGTCCAAGCAGGTCCTAGCCACCAGCCTGGGGTTTCCTCTCTAGCAATCCAGGTCCCAAGTGACCTCATGGGTCCTATGCCATCAATGGAAAGCCAGACATGTCCCCGTTACCCTGGTGTTATGTCAGTGGGGGTGTCCCTGTGGCCTGGCAGTCTGTCCAGGAAAGGGGGGTGCATCCACGTGGCCCTGGAGTTCTGTCCAGGAAAGGGGGGTGCATCCACGTGGCCCTGGTGGTATCTGGTGGGGGGAGCCTTGATTTCGCTAGCTGAACATCCCCATGTAGAGCTGCTTCTCCTTCTGGTGGTAGGTGCTGAGCTGGGACTCTGTCAGCTGCAGGTACCGCTTGACGTTGGCGTCTCCATGGAGCAGAGGAGAGAGACAGGACAAGCCAAGGTGTGAGCTGAATGCCCAAACTCATCCCCTCCCCTTATGCCCTGTTCCCATGGGTTGAAGTGTTAAGCCAGCCTCCTCCTGTGCCCTGATCTAACTCCCAGTACTCCCTACCTCAGCATCCTCCGCCAGCACAAAGCCAGGCACCTGCTGCTAATGCCCCTGCTGGTGTCCTCCCTGCCCACCCACAGAGATATCACCAATACCCTCTCCTCACGCCCAGACATTTACCTGCTGCCAACGCTACTGCAGATGACAGCTGTCCCCTGTCCCCAAGAAATGTCCCTGCTGCCTACCCCCGAGAGGTGTCTGCCACCAGTGCTGTTGTAGCTGGGCAGCTATCCTGCTGCCCCTGCCCCCACTACCCTTCTGCTTGGGGTCACCCTCAGGATGGGGTGCAGCAGGACAGCTCCCCTGCTGCGTGGAGACAGGGCCCTGATTCTTCCCAATCAAGGGTGACTCTCCCAGTCCCCCCCACTCCATGAGCGACCCTGCCCCAGCTCTCACCTCGGGGCTGGCTGCATGAGGCCGCCACGAGATAGTGCCGGGCCTGGTCATAGTCCCGCAGGTGGTAGGCGGCCACGCCGGCGCGGTACAGGGCCTTGGGGTTCTCAGGCTGCCTCTCCAACACCTTGAGGCTGTACTCCTTCACCCGCTCGTAGTTCACTGGCTCCATGTGGAGCAAGCAGGCTGGGGGGGTGGGAGGAACAGCACCAGTGAGACGGTGCAAGGGGGCAGGGAGGGTCACTGCTGTAACAGCACAGTGGCATCACTACCACGAGACTGGCACGCACAGATGGAAATGGTGGTGGCAGATCCAGGGCTCAAGTAGCTCATGGGGTGGAGGGAGATGGCGGTGGATGTGGCACCCAGGGGGCCGAATAGCCCATGGAGGGCGGGGGGTGGGGTGGTGGCAGTGCCAACCAGAGGATGAAGGAGCCCACACGCAGGGCATGGTGGGGGAGGGTGCACGGCAGGGTGTCATGAAGAAGCAGGGTGCACTGCGATGTCACTGGGGAGCTGGGACACCCCTGGGGGACACAGTGGTGATGTCACAAGGCAGCTACCCCCCGCCCCTCACCAGCCAGGTTGTTGTAGCAGTCGGTCTGGGTGCCGTGCAGTGCCCTCTCCTGCTCAGGTGTCACTGGCGGCTGCTCGCGCCCGAAGGCCTGCAGGGGAGAGGGTACACTGGGGTCCAGCCCTCGCAACTGCAGCAGTGCCCGGTGGTAGCGGCTCACGGCATCCCTGAAGCGCCCCTCCTTGTAGCACCGGTTCCCGTCCTCTTTGAACCTCTGGGCCTGCTGGAGCCGCTGGTCCATGGCCTCCCCTGAAGAGCCCTGCACAGAGAGGTGCAGCTGCAAACAGACTCTTCCCAGGAGACATCGGGTCTTCCCAAACTGACTCGCCTGCCCAAACACCACGTCCTCTCCATGCACCTGGCTCTGGGGAGGGGGAGCAGCTAGAACCCTACACGGCACGGAGTAGGTGTGCGTGGGCCAGGGTCTCCCAGGAAAGCAGGGCCAAGTGTCCAGCACCCTGGGGTGTTTAATGATCACAGGTAATAAGCAGGGCTCAGCTCTATAGGGAGGGGCCCTCTCCTTCCCTCCCCAGTGCAGGACTCTGCTCTATAGGGAGGGCGCAGGGTTTGCTGCCAGCTAGGGGGATGCATGGGGCTATGGGGCTCAGAGCTATAGGGAGGGTGCATGGTGTAGGGCTCAGTGTTATAGAAGGGGGCTGTTGGAGAAGGGGCTCGGTGCTCGAGGGGGGTGCATGGAGCTGCACCGTTTGGGGGGCGCGGCACCACAGGGGGCACGGGGCTATGGAAGGGCTGCGGGGCTCCGCGTCCTGTCTCGGGTCAAGGGCCGCACTGCGGCTGGTACCTGCGCAGCCATCCAGGCAGCCGCTCCGGGGCCCCGCGCGCAGAGGCCGATCCGATGCCGTCTCGCTCAGCAGCCGCGGCCGAGCTCCATGCTGCTTCCTGCCCGGCCCAGGAAGCGCGACCGGCCGCGCTGGGCAGGGAGATCAGGCACCATGTGACTGGGCGCCGCGCAGGGCCGAGGAGCCAGGCCCCTGGCAGCAGCCTCCTCTGCCCCAAGAGCTGGGCGGGGCCGGCTGGTGCCATGGCTGGGGGCTGCCTTGGGCGTGCTGGGGCGAGGCCCCCCGAATCTCTCCCGCTCCTGGGCTGTGGCGCTGTCCGGCCTCCGCCGCTCGGGGGCGCTCACATCCCGCGGTGGGGAGTCGGGCAGACGGCAACCTTTGCCTGCAGGGAGCCGCCGCCCCAAATGCCGGGAGCGACCCCACTGGTGCAAGGGCTGCAGGACTCCTGTGCCACCAGCAGGCACCTGGGGGAGCCCTCATCCCAGCGGGGAGCCTGCGGAAGGGCTGTGACTCTGGGTGCACCCCCTACTGCAAACCTTTAAGGAGGGTGTTCTGGGATCTCTGACCGAGTTGTAGGGGGAGGCGCTCGGACTGGGGCCCTTTGACTACGGACTGGCAGGGCGCCTCAACTTAGAGCGCTCTTCCCTGCCCCTGGTCCCCCTCCACCGGCACTGAGTGACCTTCTGGGGAGCGCTCTTCCCTGCCCCTGGTCCCCCTCCACCGGCACTGAGTGACTGACCTTCTGGGGATGCAAGAAAGACCGTTTCCGCCCCAGGTGTTTGGGGAAGGCCGTGGGTTGGAGAAGTTTTGGATTAAATGATCTATGCTCCATCCCCATACATCTCTGTCTCTCTATCCAGCCATCTGTCTGTTTTATACAGCTGCCCATCACCCTGGTATCTGAGCACCTTCCAGGTAAAATCAATAGCAGTAGCAAAGTCCCTAGTAGGCTTCATGGAATCTCTGGCATTCTCCGTTTTGGGGGCAAAACTTCTGTTAGTTAATGATGTGTGGAGGCAGGAACAGCTGTCTTCTCTTCTATGGTATAACTGACTCCACCTCAGGGATTGTCCATACAGAGGTCTTTGTAAATCTGAATAAGTAGAGAATAATACTGTATTGTAATGACTGGCAGGAACTTATCTGGAATAGTGTGCTCATTTCTGATCATCCCCATCCCTAAAGAGAGCAGAAACAGAAAATGTCCAGAGAATGGAAATGAAACAGTAATTATTAGGGATGTGGAGAAATTTCTGTAGGGACGTTTAGAGAGGAGACGAATAAGAAGGCCAGGTCTACACTACAGACCTATATCAGTATAATTATGTCGCTCAGGGGTATGTGAAAAATCCATACCATCCTAACCCCTCGTGTAGACAGTGCTAGGTCAACGGGAAAGCTTCCCCCTTCAACATAGCTACTGCCTCTCGGGGAGGTGGATTAACTATGCCCACTTCTCCCATCAGCGTACTAGCGTCTTCACTAAAGGGTGAAGACAAGCCCAAAGTGAACTGCTAGAGGTATAGACAGTAATTAATGGCACACAGGGCCGGCTCCAGGCACCAGCTGACCAAGCAGGTGCTTGGGGCGGCCCCTCGGGNGGCACAGATAAGATTCCTTTACCTTTGTGTGTGATCCAAAGACAGGGAGTTGCCTCATGAAATTAAAAGGCAACACATTTATAAATGATACAAAGGGAGGTTTTTTTTTTAATGCAATGTATAGTTAACCTAGGGAAACTCCATGCTACATTATATTAGTGATGTGGCCTAGTGGATAGAGCACTGGCTGGGACTTGGCAACCTGGGTTTTATTCCTGGCTCTCCCACTGGCCGGTGTGGGTTACCTTGGGTAAGCCACTTTCCTTCTCTGTGCCTCAGTTCCCGTAGCTGTAAAATGGGGATAGTGATACTGATCTCCTTTGAAATGTGCTTTGAGGACTATTGATGAAGGTCTTGGCTACACTTGCAGATGTACAGCGCTGTGAGTTAAACCTGCCTTCGTACAGCTGAATAGGGAAAGCGCTGCAGTCTGTCCACACTGACAGCTGACAGCGCACTATCGTGGCCACATTTGCGGCACTTGCAGCAGCATTGGGAGCGGTGCATTATGGACAGCTATCCCACAGAGCACCTCTTCCCATTCTGGCGCCGTGGCTTGTGGGAAGGGGGCGGGGGGTGCGGGGCATTCTGGGTCCTGTCCCAACGCCCCGTGATGCATCTCTTCACATCCCAGCAATCCCTGTGTTTCCGTCCACATTTGGTGCCATTTGGCGCCATCTTTCAACGGTTTCTGTGCAGCGCCATCTGTGGGCTTGGCTACATTGGCAAGTTACAGCGCAATAAAGCCGCCCACAGCGCTGTAACTCACTACCCGTCCACACTGGCAAAGCAGATACAGCGCTGCTTGTACTCCACCTCCCCCAGAGGAATAAGGAGTATTGCGCTGCCGCTGCTGCGGCGCCAGTGTAGCCGCCCAATGCGCACTGATTGGCCTCCAGAAGTATTCGGCAGTATCCCACAATGCCTGTTCTAGCCACTCTGGTCATCAGTTCGAACTCTACTGCCCTGGCCTCAGGTGACCAACCGTCAGACCCACCCTTTATATTCCCCGGGAATTTGAAAAATCCCCTTCCTGTTTGCTCAGCCAGCCAGGAGTGGAGTGCTATCAGCGAATCTTTCCAGGTGACCATGCCTCCACGCGCCAGGCGAGCCCCAGCATGGAGCAATGGCGAGTTGCTGGACCTCATCAGTGTTTGGGGGGAGGAAGCTGTCCAGTCCCAGCTGCGCTCCAGCCGTAGGAATTACGATACGTACGGGCAGATATCAAGGGCCATGATGGAAAGGGGCCATGACCGGGACGCTCTGCAGTGCAGGATTAAGGTGAAGGTGCTGCGGAATGCCTACCGCAAAGCCCGCGAAGCAAACAGCCGCTCGGGTGCTCCAACCACGACCTGCAGATTCTATAAAGAGCTGGTTGCGATACTTGGGGGCGACCCCACCTCCATGCCGGGCACCACCATGGACACGTCAGAGCGGGGGGTGGAGGAGGTGGAGGAGGAGGAGGACGAGGAGGCAAGCGGGAGCGAGGGTGCTGGGGCAGTGGGAGGCCCCCCGGAACCCCTGGAGGCATGCAGCCACGAGCTCTGCTCGAGGCAGAAGGAAGGTAGCCAGTCGCAGCGGCCGGTACTTGGAGGAGGACAAACTGCAGAGTGTGTTCCCGGTAAGCGGCTTTATTTTTTGGGAAGGAAGTTTTTCGGGAGAGGAGGGTTAGGGCTGCATGCATGCCTAGATGTGGAATAGCGCATTGATGTGGTCTATCACATCGCGGGAATTGGCCGCGGTAATCTCTTCGAAAGTCTCATTCAGAATGTGGGCAATGCGCTTGCGCAGGTTTCTTGGGAGAGCCACCGTGGTCCTTGTCCCAGTCAGGCTAACGTGTCCGCGCCCCTGCGCCATGAGGGGCGGGGGGGACCATTGCTGCACACAGTGAAGCTGCAGATGGGCCAGGGCAGAAGCCGCATTGCAGTAGAAGACCCTCCCTTGCTGCCCAGGTCACCCTCAGCAGCGAGATATCTTCCAGGATGGACTCCTGTGGAGAATGGTGGGACAGTGTTCAGTGTAGGTGCCCCCTGCAGCTGATAGCGGTCCCCCAACGAGTGGGGCAAGCGGGCCGCCCTCCGCGCCCGCCGGAGCCTCCCGAAGGTTATGTCCGCTCTCTTTGGGCCGGGAAAATTCTTCTACTGTGTAGACTGTGTGTGCCCTCCTTAAGTGCGGGGGTATAATTACTCTGTCTGGTATAAACAATGCTGCCTCTGTTAAGTGTTGCATTTTGCCTTTACAGATGCAACCTTGAGATCTCAGCCATCCGTGTTTTCACCGGCTCAGAGACTGCAAAGACTCCGGAAGAGACCGCGGAAAATCGTATAACTGCGTATAATGTATGCTATACGAAGTTATTACGGCTGCCCCCAACCCCTTTATCTTCACCACCCAGCTCTGAAAACTACGAGCCTTACCCCCTGCACGCAACCCCCATCACCATGCAGTATAGACATCCTGAAGTGCAGCACTAAATGCACAGCATTCCAGACAGGACATACGCAAATCTGAATCTATCGTTCCCCACCCCACCCTCTTGCCCTTTCTGATTCCCAAACAGTTGTGTTTCTTTCAATAAATTTATTTTCTTTTCAATAAATGGATATTTTGGTTTTGAAAACATTCTTTATTATTGCATAAAGTAAAAGATACCTTAGCCCAGGACACAGGCACTGCAAATCAGCGTAGAAAACACAGATTCCTACTAACATTGTAACCACAGGGCACCAGACATTACTGCTGGTTTTCAGCCTCAAATTGCTCCCTCAAGGCATCCGTAATCCTTGCAGCCCCGTGCTGGGCCCCTCTAATAGCCCTGCTCTCTGGCTGTGCACATCCAGCCTCAAGGTGTTGAACATCGGAGGTCAATGCCTGACTGAATCTTTTACCCTTCCCTTCACGGATATTATGGAGGGTACAGCACGCGGATATAACCGCGGGGATGCTGTTTTCGGCCAAGTCCAGCTTCCCATACAGAGATCGCCAGCGGCCCTTTAAGCGGCCAAAAGCACACTCCACAGTCATTCGGCACCGGCTCAGCCTGTAGTTGAACCGTTCCTTGCTACTGTCAAGGCACCCTGTGTAGGGTTTCCTGAGCCATGGCATTAACGGGTAAGCGGGGTCCCCAAGGATCACAATGGGCATTTCGACTTCCCCTACTGTGATCTTCCGCTCTGGGAAAAAAGTCCCGGCCTGCAGCTTCCTGAACAGGCCAGTGTTCCAAAAGATGCGTGCATCATGCACCTTTCCGGGCCAGCCTGTGTTAATGTCAATGAAACGCCCACGGTGATCCACAAGCTCCTGGAGAACCATAGAGAAATACCCCTTCCGATTTACGTATTCGGATGCTAGGGGGGGTGGTGCCAGAATTGGAGTATGCATCCCATCTATCGCCCCTCCACAGTTAGGGAAACCCATTTGTGCAAAGCCATCCACAATGTCCTGCATGTTACCCGGAGTCACGGTTCTTCTGAGCAGGATGTGATTAATGGCCCTGCAAACTTGCATCAACACGATTCCAACGGTCGACTTTCCCACTCCAAACTGGTTCGCGACCGATCGGTAGCTGTCTGGAGTTGCCAGCTTCCAGATTGCAATAGCCACCCGCTTCTCCACCGGCAGGGCAGCTCTCAATCTCGTGTCCTTGCGCCGCAGGGTGGGAGCGAGCTCCTCCCACAGTCCCATGAAAGTGGCTTTTCTCAGCCGAAAGTTCGGCAGCCACTGCTCGTCATCCCAGACTTGGATGACGATTTGATCCCACCACTCACTGCTTGTTTCCCGAGCCCAGAAGCGGCGTTCCACGGTGCTGAGCATGTGCGTGAATGCCTCAGGCAATTTCGTGTCATACGCATTACGCGACTCGCTGTCATCGTCAGACTCCTCACTGTCACTTTGGATCTTAAGGAATAGCTCGACTGCTAACCGTGACGTGCTGGTGAGACTCAGAAAGGGCAATGGGGTGGGGTGGGGAACGGTACAATCACAGATTTGCGTATGTCCTGTCTGGAATGCTGTGCATTTAGTGCTGCACTTCAGGATGTCTATACTGCATGGTGATGGGGGTTGAGTGCAGGGGGTAAGGGTCGTAGTTTTCAGGGCTGGGTGGTGAAGATACCGGTGTTGGAGGCAGCAGTTGGCGGTAAGAACCCGCACGTTGGGGAAAGTGGGTTGGAGGTGACATGGGGGCACAAGGTAAAGAGTTTTGGGGCAAGGGCTGCAGGGGGGGGCGGGCGCGGTAGTGCTCCGCCTGCATGGCTACGAGCTCCTGGATAGAGTCTGCTTGGCGCTCCATTATGGTTATCAGCCGATCCGTGCTTTGCTGCCGGTGCTGCGTGGCCTGCCGCCGGTGCGCTGCGTTTTCCTGGCGGATCCTGCTTTCACTCTCCCTCCACTCCTGCGCTCTCTCCCTCCACTCCTGCGCTTTTTGATTTTCTTTAACAGACTGCTGCATCACTTGGTGCAGCATGTCTTCGTTGCTTTTCCGCGGTCTCTTCCGGAGTCTTTGCAGTCTTTGAGCTGGTGAAAACACGGACGGCTGATGTCTCAAGGTTGCATATGTAAAGGCAAAATGCAACACTTAACAGAGGGAGCATTTTTTATACCAGACAGAGTAATCATTACTTGAGGAGGGCACACACAGTGTACACAATAGCATAATTTTCCTGTCCCAAAGAGAGCGGACATAACCCACGGGAGCCCCAAAATGGTGAGTAAGGGGGACTGATTGTTTCTGTGCTTTGGGGAGAGCCAACAGCTGCAGGGGGCACCTACACTGAACACTGTCCCAACATTCTCCACAGGAGTCCATCCTGGAAGATATCTCACTGCTGAGGGTGACCTGGGAAGCAAGGGAGGGTCTTCTACTGCAATGCGGCTTCTGCCCTGGCCCATATGCAGCTTCACTGTGTGCAGCAATGGTCCCCCCGCCCCTCGTGGCACAGTGGCGCGGACACGTTAGCCTGACTGGGACAAGGACCACGGTGGCTCTCCCAAGAAACCTGCGCAAGCGCATTGCCCACATTCTGGATGAGACTTTCAAAGAGATTACCGAGGCCGATTACCGCAATGTGATAGACCATATCAATGCACTATTCCGCATCTAGGCATGCATGCAGCCCTAATCCTCCTCTCCCGAAAAACTTCCTTCCCCCCCAAAAAAGCCGCTTACCGGGAACACGCTCTTCTGTTTGTTCTCCACCAAGTACCGGCCGCTGCAACTGGCTACCTTCCTCCTGGCTCGAGAAGAGCTCCTGGCTGCATGCCTCCAGGGATTCCGGGGTGTCTCCCCCCGCCACAGCACCCTCACTACCGCTTTCCTTCTCGTCGTCCTCCTCTTCCTCCTCCATCTCCTCTTCCCCACGCTCTGAAGTGTCCATGGTGGTGCTCGGCATGGAGGTGGGGTCACCCCCAAGTATCGCATCCAGCTCTTTGTAGAATCGGCAGGTCTTGGGGGGAGCACCCGAGCAGCCGTTTGCCTTGCGGGCTTTGCGGTAGGCATTCCGCAGCTCCTTCACCTTAATCCTGCACTGCAGTGCGTCCCGGTCATGGCCCCTTTCAATCATGGCCCTTGATATCTGCCCGAAGGTATCGTAATTCCTACGGCTGGAGCGCAGCTGGGACTGGACAGCTTCCTCCCCCCAAACACTGATGAGGTCCAGCAACTCGCCATTGCTCCATGCCGGGGCTCACCTGGCGCGTGGCGGCATGGTCACCTGGAAAGATTCGCTGCTAGCACTCCACGCCTGGCTGAGCAAACAGGAAGGGGATTTTTCAAATTCCCGGGGAATATAAAGGGTGGGTCTGACAGTTGGTCACCTGAGGCCAGGGCAGTAGAGTTCGAACTGATGACCAGAGTGGCTAGAACAGGCATTGTGGGATACTGCCGAATACTTCTGGAGGCCAATCAGAGCACATTGGGCGGTCGCACTGGCGCCGCAGCGCAGCAGCGGCAGCGCAATACTCTTTATTCCTCTCGGGGAGGGGGAGTACAAGCAGCGCTGTATCCGCGGAGATACAGCGCTGTACGTGCCTTGCCAGTGTGGACGGGGAGTGAGTTACAGCGCTGTGGGCGGCTTTATTGCGCTGTAACTTGCAAGTGTAGCCAAGCCCGAAAAGTGCTAAGTATTATTGTAAGAAAGATATACTTATATGAATAATCGCATAGGTGGTTTTATTAGAATCAGCATCCAAAAAGGAGATAAAGGGCATGGCTACACTTGCAGATGTAGAGCGCTTTGAGTTAAACCAGTCTTCGGAGAGCACAGTAGGGAAAGCGCTGCAGTCTGTCCACACTGACAGCTGCGAGCGTGGTCACATTTGCGGCACTTGCAGCGGCTTTGGGAGTGCTGTACTATGGGCAGCTATCCCACAGAGCACCTCTTCCCATTCTGGCGCTGTGGCTTGTGGGAAGAGGGTGGGGCATTCTGGGTCCTGTCCCAACGCCCCGTGATGCATCGGTTCGCATCCCAGCAATCCCTGTGCTTCCATCCACATTTGGCGCCATCTTTCAACGTTTTTTGTACTCAGTCAGGCTTTAGGCACCAGCGTTCCAAGCATGTGCTTGGGGTGGCCCTTTTCAAGGGCCAGCAATCCCTTTTTTTTTTTGCTTCAGCGGTGGCACTCCGCCCCCCCCCCTTTTTTTTTTTTTGCTTGGGGCTCCAAAAAACCCTATTTGTACTGCACACTCTGTCTTCCCTTTCGGTCTGCGGGAATGGAGCCTGAACTGCTGAGGAATATGCTGACTAGTCTCGCCAGCACGTCACGTTTGGCAGTCAAGTTACTCCTTAAGATCCAAACTGACAGTGAGGACTCCGACGATGATATAGACTCGAGTAACGCATACGACGCAAGATTGCTTGTGGCATTCACGGACATGCTTACCACCCTGGAACGCCGCTTTTGGGCTTGGGAAACAAGCACTGAGTGGTGGGATCACATCGTCCTGCAAGCCTGGGATGAAGAGCAGTGGCTGCAGAACTTTCGGATGAGAAAAGCCACTTTCATGGGACTGTGTGAGGAGCTCGCCCTCATCCTGGGGCGCAAGGACACAAGATTGAGAGCTGCCCTGCCGGTGGAGAAGCGGGTGGCTATTGCAATCTGGAAGCTGGCAACTTCAGACAGCTACCGATTGGTCACTAACCAGTTTGGAGTGGGAAAGTCGACCATTGGAATCGTGTTGATGCAAGTTTGCAGGGCCATTAATCGCATCCTGCTCAGAAGAACTGTGACTCTGGGTAACGTGCAGGACATTGTGGATGGCTTTGCACAAATGGGTTTCCCTAACTGTGGAGGGGCGATAGATGGGATGCATATTTCAATTCTGGCACCAGCCCACCTAGCCTCCGAGTACGTTAATCGGAAGGGGTATTTCTCTATGGTTCTCCAGGCGCTTGTGGATCACCGTGGGTGTTTCATTGACATTAACGCAGGCTGGCCTGGAAAGGTGCATGACGCACGCATCTTTCGGAACACTGGCCTGTTCAGGAAGCTGCAAGCCGGGACTTTTTTCCCAGATCAGAAGATTATTGTAGAGGAAGTTGAAATGCCCATTGTGATTCTAGGAGACCCCACTTACCCTTTAATGCCATGGCTCAGGAAACCCTACACAAGGAGCCTTGACAGCAGCAAGGAGCGGTTCAACAACAGGCTGAGCCGGTGCAGAATGACTGTGGAGTGGGCTTTTGGCCATTTAAAGGCCACTGGCGCTCTCTGTGTGGGAAGCTGGACCTGGCCGATGACAGCATCCCCGCGGTTATATCCGCGTGCTGTACCCTCCATAACATTTGTGAAGGGAAGGGTGAAAGATTCACTCAGGCATGGATAGGGTGACCAGACAGCAAGTGTGAAAAATCGGGACAGGGGCTGGGGGGTAATCGGAGCCTATATAAGAAAAAGACCCAAAAGTCGGGACTGTCCCTAAAAAATCGGGACATCTGGTCACCCTAGGCATGGAACTCAGAGGTTCAACACCTGGAGGCTGAATTTGAACAGCCAGAGAGCAGGGCTATTAGAGGGGCCCAGCGCAGGGCTGCAAGGATTAGGGATGCCTTGAGGGAGCAATTTGATGTAATGTTTGGTGCCCTGCACGGGAGTGAAGTGCAGTGGTTTCAATGTTAGTAGGAATCTGTGTTTGCTACACTGACTTGCAATGGCTGTTGCTTTCCTGGGCTAAGGTAGTTTTTACTTTATGCAATAATAAAGAATGTTTTCAAAGCCAAAAAATCCATTTATTGAAAAGAAAATTCATTTATTGAAAAGAAACACAACTGCTTGGGAAACAGAAAGGGCAAGGGGGTGGGGTGGGGAATGGTACAATCACAGATTTGCATATGTCCTGGTATCATACTCAGCCTTTCTGTCTGGAGTGCTGTGCAATGAGTGCTGCACTTCAGGATGGCTATAATGCATGGTGATGGGGGTTGAGTGCAGTGGGTAAGAGTCGTAGTTTTCAGGGCTGGGCGGTGAAGCTACAGGTGTTAGAGGCAGCTGGTGGCGATAAGAACCTGGATGTTGGGGAAAGTGGGTTGGAGGTGACATGGGGGCACAAGAGAAAGGGTTTTGGGACAAGGGCTGCGGGGGGGGGGGCAGGGAGGGCGCAGTAGTGCTCTGCCTGCATGGCTACGAGTGCCTGGATTGAGTCCGCTTGGCTCGCCATGATGCTTATCAGCTGATCCGTGCTTTGCTGCCGGAGCTCCGCGCTTTTGCGCTGGTGCTCCTCATTCTGCTGGAGGATCCTCCTTTCACTCTCCCTCTACTCCTGCGCTTTTAGATTCTCGTTAAGGGACTGCATTACTCCATGCAGCATGTCTTCTTTGCTTCTACGTGGCCTCTTCCTAATTCCTTGGAGTCTTTCGGCTGGTGATAACATGGACGGCTGAGATCTCAAGGTTGCATCTGCAAAGGCAAAATGCAACACTTAACAGAGGCAGCATTGTTCACACCAGACAGAGCAATGATTCCCCCATACTTAAGGGCAAGCACAGTCTACACCAGTGGTCCCCAACCTTTTTCGTCTGGCGGGCGCCAAAAAAACAAAAACAAACCCCGAGCGCTGCCGGCGGGCGCCAAAATAAAACAACAAAAAACCGAGCGCTGCCAGCGGAGGAAAAAAAAAAAAAAACCCAAGCGCTGCCAGCGGAGCAAAAAAAAAAAAAGACAACTGCTACGCGGGTGCACTTAGAACACCCGGCGGGCGCAATGGCGCCCGCGGGCACCGCGTTGGGGACCCCTGGTCTACACAATAGCATCATTTGCCCGTCCCAAAGCGAGGAGCCCCAAAATGGTGAGTAAGCACAGGGTCAAGGGGGACTGATTGTTTCACGGCCGTACTGTCCTCTGGGTTTCTGTGCCTTGGGGAGAGCCAACAGCTGCAGGGGGCCCCTATATTGAACACTGTCCCCACATTTTCCACAGGAGTTCGTCCTGGAAGATATCTCGCTACTGAGGGTGACCTGGGAAGCAAGGGAGGGTCTTCTACTGCAATGCGGCTTCCGCCCTGGCCTATATGCAGCTTGCCTGTGTGCAGCAATGGTCCCCCCTCCCCTCACGGCACAGTGGCGCAGACATGTTAGCCTGACTGGGACAAGGACCACAGTGGCTCTCCCAAGTAACCTGCGCAAGCGCATTGCCCAAGTTCTGGATGAGACCTTTGAAGAGATCACTGAGGCCGATTGCCGCAATGTGAGAGAGCACATCAATGCCCTATTCCACATCTAGGCATGCATGCAGCCTTAACCCTCCTCGCCTCAAGAGCCCGCACCGAATAACTTCCTTCCCAAAATAAAAGCCGCTTACCGGGCACCTCCTCTGGTGTTTGTCCTTCCCCAAGCACTGACCGCCACGACTGGCTACCTTCCTCCTGGCTTGAGAATAGCTCCTGGCTGCATGCCTCTAGGGATGCCAGCATCCTTAGGTGTCTTCCTCCTCCTCAGCACCCTCGCTGCTGCTTTCCTCCTTCTCCTCTTCCCTTCTTGAACTGGGCTCTGAAGTGTCCATGGTGGTACTCGGAGTGGAGGTGGGGTCGCCCCCAGTATCATGTTCTGCTCTTTGTAGAAATGGCAGGTCGTGGGGGCAGCACTGGAGGAGCAGTGGTTTGCCTCGCGGGCTTTGCGGTAGGCATTCCGCAGCTCTTTCATTTTAACCCTGCACTGCAGTGCGTCCCGGTCATGGCCCCTTTCCATCATGGCCCTTGATATCTGTCTGAAGGTATCGTAATTCCTACGGCTGGAGCGCAGGTGGGACTGGACAGCTTCCTCCCCCCAAACACTGATGAGGTCCAGCACCTCGCCATTGCTCCATGCTGGGGATCGCCTGGCGCGTGGAGGCATGGTCAGCTGGAAAGATGCGCTGAGGGCACTCCACGCCTGGCTGAGCAAACAGGAAGGGGATTTTCAAAATTCCCAGAGAATTTAAAGGGCGGGTCTGACAGTTGGTCACCTGAGGGCAGGGCAGTAGAGTTCAAAATGATTAACAGAGTGGCTAGAACAGGCATTGTGGGATACTTCTGGAGGCTGATCAGAGCGCATTAACAGACCAGGGCATCCACACTGGCGCTGCGGTGCTCCAGCAGGGGCGCATCAAACGTTATTCCACTCGCCGAGGTGGAGTGCCAGGAGCGCTCTAGCCGTGGAGTCAGAGCGCTCTACGTGCCTTGCCAGTGTGGACGCATCGTGAGTTAGAGCGCACGGGGCTGCTTTAATGCGCTCTAACACGCAAGTGTAGCCATGCCCAAAGTCTCTTATTTCAGGACAGAGAGCAGACATGAAGGCTAGTCAACACTACAGAGCCTATGTTGGGATAGCTATGCCAGTGTGGACGCAGCCTACACTGACAGAAGGAGTTTTTCCATTGGTGTAGTAGAACCCTCACCCCCAATGATGTTAGCTAGGCCAGTAGAAGCCCTCTGTTCTCAACATAGCTGCACCTATACCAGGGGGTTTGTCAGCATAGTTATGTCAGCTTGGCTGGGGGCTGTTCACATCCTGACAGACATAGCTCTGCCCAATATAAGTTTTAAGTATAGACCAGGTCAAAGTGACAGGGACTGGAAAGAAATCACTCTCCTGTGCTTTTTACTGCACAGTCATCCGTGGGATTTTTACACCTTTCTCTAAAGCTACTGAGCTCTGGTGGAGACAGCATGGTGAACTAAACAGACCCAGTGTGGCCATGCTGGGAGGTGGGGAAGCCCAAAGGGTGTGTTTGAGGAATTTACAAGCTTCCTGAAAAGACTAGTGCAGCGGTTCTCAAACTGTGGGTCATGACCCCAAAATGGGTCGTGAGTTGTTTTAATTGGGGTCACCAGGGCCAGCGTTAGACTTGCTGGGGCTCAGGGCAGAAAGCCCAAGCCCAAGCCCTGCTGCCTGGGGCTGAAGCTGAAGCCCAAGCAACTTAGCTTCATGCGGCCCTAGGCAATTGCCCTGCTTGCCACCCTCTAATACCGGCCCTCATTCTAGAGTAACACAGGGCACGGAGGCATGTAGTAGTTTTGTTGTCAGAAGGGGGTCGTAGTGCAATGAAGTTTGAGAAACACTGGACTAATGTTATTAATTCAACGTTACAGTTCAGCAGCCAAGGGTTCATTTAGATTGTAAACTCCAGGGGGCAGGGACAGTCTCTATGTTACCCTATTATGTACCGGGGGGTCACCCCATCCGTAGTTGCATAGGCCAAGCTCATTGCACACACCAGGGGCTTCTTGCACCCCTCCATTCCCCCACAAGCTCCCTTTGTGACACCTTTGTATATCCCTCAATTGCAAGAACCCTGTGCAACTCATCCATTTTTCCCCCTGCCAAGGGTTCTGCATGCTTTCCATTCCCCCCATCTCCCATAGCAGGGTCCCCCATTTTCCCTCTCATGTAAGGGGTTCTCTGTGTGCCCCTTTTCCTCCCATTCCAACCTTTCCCCCCATGTCAGGGACTCTGTGTCCACCTTCTCCCATGCCAGGCTCCCCCAATCTGCCTGCCACCACGCTCAGGGCTTCTGTGGACCAGGATCCCATTGTACTAGGCACTGTGCAAACACAGAACAAAGAGACAGTCCCCACCCCAAAGAGCTCACAATCTAAAGTATAAGTTTGTACAGCAGCTAGGCCTCCAGGTGCTACCCCAGACAAGATCATAATCAGAACTCAACAATCAGAACATTCCAAAAGTGAAGGATCTGCCATGACATGAACTCAGCTGTGTTGCACTAAAATAGAATTTTCTATTACAGTTCTCCTTGTTAAATGAAGTAATATGTGACTACTGAATGCCATAAATCAAATGCCAAAGGGGAAATCCTCAATGGAATGAGGGTTTCACCCAGCAACTGGACAACTTCATGTTGCAGGAAAGCATATCTCTTTTGAAATGTTCTGACTTTTGGATCCTTTGTTTTGTTTTGCCATCCTACTGCTAGGGTGACCAGATGTCCCGATTTTATAGGGACAGTCCCAATTTTTGGGTCTTTTTCTTATATAGGCTCCTATTACCCCCCACCCCCGTCCCGATTTTTCGCACTTGCTGTCTGGTCACCCTACCTACTGCATTGGCACTATTGCATTGCATGTCACTATTATTATGGTAGGGTCGCTTAAATGGCGATTAGCACATAGATTGCACTGACAGATGTCAAACACAATCCCCACCCCCAAGTTTTGTACATAGCTGCAGGTCCCTAAATCATTTCTTAGTTCAAAGAGATTAACCACCAATTCCAAGAATGATTAATGTGCAGTAGTAACAATAGCACAATACAGTCTCTAAACACAGGAACTCCCAGACTGGATCAGAACTGAGGCCCATTTAGTGCAGTATCCATGACAGTGGCCTGTATCATGTGCTTTAGAGGAAGATGCAAGAATCCTGCAGTAGCAGATGTGGGATAATCTGTCTCCCAACACTAGGTCTCCTGGTCTCTAATAGTTCTAGATTGGCTTAAACCCATAAGCAGGAAGTTTAATATCCCTGCCAGGTTTTTTGTTGTTGTCTTTAATTATAACTCTTGTTATCCATACAAATGTCCAATCCTTTTTTGGATCTTGCTAAATTCATGGCCTCAGCGACTTTCTGTGTCAGTGAACCCCACAAACTAATGATGTGTTGTGTGTTTTTATCAGTTTTGACTTTGCCACCTTCAAATATAGTTTGCCCCAGAAAAAAACATTCTCATCAAGGTCAGCAGCTGTAGATTCACCTCGCCCTTCCTTCTCCATGACAGAGCTATGGTTTACACCCAAGAATGTCTTTGCATCAGCAGAAGGATGCTAAAAGCTTGGCAGGAGAAATTGCTGTCACTGTTTGGGAGAAGTCCTCCACTATTCATAAGGCTGTGCATCCAGGGCCGGCGCTTCCATTAGGCGACCTAGGCGGTCGCCTAGGGCGCTGCTATTTTGGGGGCGCCTGCGCCCCCGCCGCCCGTAAAAGTTTGGGGGCGGGACCTTCTGCCGCCGCTGTTGGGGGCGGGATTTCGGGGGCGGGACCTTCTGCTGCCTAGGGCGCCAGCAAAGCTGGCGCCGCTACTGTGTGCATCACCCTCTGTAACGTGTGAGCCAAACAATAGCTGCCAGTACTGCAAGAAACAGACTCTGCCCTGAGAAAAAGCAAACTCTCCTTGGGACCAGATGCATCTCCCATTGAGTTCAGTCTGTTTTGGACAGGAATTAAGGCCTCTTCAATTCTGAATAAGAGTGTCAACACAGGGGTTTAATCATGTGCTTTAATTTATCAGATTACTTTCCTGAGTGTCCCCATGTAGTCAAGCAATGAGCGCTTACACCACTCTCAGCTCTGGAGTACCTTAGCAACTAACAAAGCATTAGTGTTACAGCACAAAGATCCATGCTTGGTCCAGTGAACTCCCTGCTGCCCCCCAACACAAGAGAATTTTCATCTCAAGCGCTTTCTCCTCTGGAAGCTGGGCTGCCATTGAAATGCAAGTTGCTCCTTCCCTAGGCCACAAACCTGTGAAGGCACCTGTGCAGAGCACCCTTCATTGCCTCCAAGGATCCTTTGCCATGACTGGGGTCCTCGTGGTCCTTTACTGCTTTGAATTAATGAAAGAGAAAGAGAAATCACATGCTTGGTCATTACATTGATTGCTTTAGGAAAAACACTGACTATATAGTCCCTGAAATCCAGCCACCAGGTAGCGATCAAAGCAGCAGACAATGTGGACATCACAGTGGTCCTCAATCATGATGACTATGTAAGTGAGGCCAACTGACAACTCTCCAACACCACCTACTATAAAGAACTCAAGTCCCCACACCATCATTCACCCAGGAATGTAAGGATATAATCAAACCCTTCCCCAAACAACTTCAAAATCAGTTCTACAACCTCATCCCCCACAAACCTACCCCAGGGACCTTCTACATGCTTCCCAAGATACACAAACAAGGGAACCCAAGCAGACCCATCATATCTGGCCATAACACTCTTAATAAAGGAATATTAGGACTCACAGAAACCATCCTCAAACCACTCCCTGTACAAAGGGCCAGTTTCCTCCAGACACAGACGACTTCTTCCAGAAACTCCACAACATTAACCACCTCCCTCAGAACACTATTCTTGCCACTACGGATGTTACCTCTTCATACACCGACAACCCTCACAATGACGGCATCACTGCCCACCTCAAATATCTACAAGACAATGGACAACACTCAGATATCCACCCCAAACACATCACCAAACTCATCCATTTCATCCTCACCCACAACAACTTTACATTCAACAACAAACACTTTGTTCAAACCATAGGAACAACCATGGGTACTTCTTCATGGGACACCTTGAGGAAAAATTTCTGGACAAATGCACCACAAAGCCAATGGTATACATCAATAATATTTTCAGCCTCTGGACAGACGATCTAAGCTCCCTCATAGATTTCCACCATCATCCACCAAACTCTCTCTAGAACAGTGGTTCTCAAAGCCAGTCCGCCGCTTGTTCAGGGAAAGCCCCTGGCGGGCCAGGCCGGTTTGTTTACCTGCCGCATCCACAGGTTCAGCGGATTGCGGCTCCCACTGGGCGCGGTTCGCCGCTCCAGGCCAATGGGGGCTGCATGAAGTGGCGCGGGCTGAGGGATGTGCTGGCCGCCCTTCCCACAGCCCCCATTGGCCTGGAGCGGCGAACCGCAGCCAGTGGGAGCCGCGATTGGCTGAACCTGCAGACGCGGCAGGTAAACAAATTGGCCCGGCCCGCCAGGAGCTTTCCCTGAACAAGCGGCGGACCAGCTTTGAGAACCACTGCTCTAGAACATGCCCACACCAGCATCAACTTCCTGGACACTATGATCAGCTTAAGCAATGGAACCTTAAAGACAACTTATATACAAGAAACCCACAGATCACCTCAGCTACCTTCACAGTTCCAGTAGCCACACCAAACACACCAAGAAATCTGTTCTCTACAGCTGTTAGCCAAACAGGGCTCGTTTCCCCCCGGAGCTTACCTAATTACACCAAGGAGGCACGGAGAGGCAAGAAGACGGGTACCAATACCTTTATTAAGCGGTCAGCTGAGCGGGTGCTCTCATCAGCTAATGCCAGAAGAGAGACACACCTTACATGGCCGAACCGGCCCTTTTTATAACCAGTAACAAACAACTTATCCTTCACCCTTTTACGTCATTAGGCTGACCTATGGATAATAGGGTACATAGAATACATATTTCATAATAGGGGAGGGGGTACACAAGAAACATCTGTTGCGGATACATGTATCATTGTGAAGGGAACANAGGCGCTCACATACTACAGAATATGCTCTGAAGAGAAAGTCTGGGATGCACACCTTCATAGAATCATAGAATCATAGAACTTGAGATCAGAAGGGACCATTATGATCATCTAGTCTGACCTCCTGCATGATGCAGGCCACAAAAGTTGACCCACTCACCCCTGAAATAACTCTCACCCTTGCCTCAGCTGTTGAAGTCCCCAAATCCTGATTTGGTGACTTCAAGCAGCAGATAATCCTCTAGCAAACAACCCCTGCCCCATGCTCGGAGGAAGGCGAAAAACCTCCAGGGC
The DNA here is from genome assembly GCA_003942145.1 of Platysternon megacephalum. Classification (NCBI taxonomy): domain Eukaryota; kingdom Metazoa; phylum Chordata; order Testudines; family Platysternidae; genus Platysternon; species Platysternon megacephalum. Next base: position 189,595 of record QXTE01000478.1, read on the forward strand.
CTCTGCCAATCTACCCCGGAGGGAAATTCCTTCCCGACCCCAAATATGGCGATCAGCTGAACCCCGAGCATGTGGCCAATATTCTCTATCCTGACACTTAGGAAAAGACTCCCAATATCCCAACATTTAAAATCGGTACTAACTCCCAGTGGCACATTATTGACCTATTGGGTAAATCAAGTTATCCTATCAGATCATCCCTTCCATAAACTTATCAAGCTTAGTCTTAAAGCCGGAGAGGTCTTTTGCCCCCACTATGTCCCCCGGCAGGCCATTCCAGTATTTCACTCCTCTGACGGTCAGAAACCTTCGCCTAATTTCAAGCCTAAACTTCCCAACTGCCAATTTATATCCATTTGTTCTCGTATCCACATTAGCACTGAGCCGAAATAATTCCTCTCCCTCCCCGATATTGATCCCTCTGATATATTTAAAGAGAGCAATCATATCTCCCCTCAACCTTCTTTTGGTTAAGGAAAACAATCCGAGCTCCTCAAGTCGCCTTTCATACGACAGGCTTTCCATTCCTCGAATCATCCTAGTGGCCCTTCTCTGTACCCTTTCCAGTTTAAGTTCATCCTTCTTAAACATGGGAGACCAGAACTGCACACAGTACTCCAAATGAGGTCTCACCAGCGCCTTGTATAACGGGACTAGCACCTCCTTATCTCTACTAGAAATACCTCGCCTAACGCAACCCAAGACCGCATTAGCCTTTTTGACGGCCACATCACATTGCCGACTCATAGTCATCTTGCGATCGACCAGGACTCCGAGGTCCTTCTCCTCGTCCGTTACTTCCAACAGGTGCGTCCCCAGCCTATAACTATAATTCTTATTAGTCATCCCTAGATGCATAACCTTACACTTCTCACTATTAAATTTCATCCTATTACTAATACTCCAGTTTACCAGGTCATCCAAATCCCCCTGGAGGATATCCCTATCCTTCTCCGAATTGGCAATACCTCCCAACTTCGTGTCATCCGCAAACTTTATCAGCCCACTCCTACTTTCGGTTCCGAGGTCAGCGACGAATAGATTGAATAACATCGGACCCAAAACCGAACCCTGAGGAACCCCACTGGTAACCTCCCTCCAACCCGACAGCTCCCCTTTCAGTGCGACCCTCTGCAGTCTCCCCTTTAACCAGTTCTTTATCCACCTCCGGAATTTCATTTCGATCCCCATCCTTTCCAATTTACGCAGTAATTCTTCATGCGGTACCGTATCAAACGCCTTACTGAAATCAAGATATATCAGATCCACCGCATTGCCCTTATCTAAAAAATCTGTTACTTTCTCAAAGAAGGAGATCAGGTTGGTTTGGCACGATCTACCTTTCGTAAAACCATGTTGTAATTTGTCCCAGACGCCATCGACCTCAAGGTCCGTAAGTACTCTCTCCTTCAATATTTTTTCCATGACTTTGCACACTACAGACGTTAAACTAACAGGCCTGTAGTTACCCGGGTCACTTTTTTTCCCCTTCTTGAATATAGGAACTACATTAGCTAATCTCCAGTCCAGCGGTACAACCCCCGAGTTTAGGGATTCATTAAAAATTTTCGCTAACGGGCTCGCAATTTCACTCGCCAATTCTTTTAATATTCTCGGATGAAGGTCATCCGGACCGCCCGATTTACTGCCGTTAAGCTTTTCAAGTTTGGCTCGTACCTCGGATACCGTAATGTCTACCCCCCCTCCTTCATTCCCATCATTCACGCCGCCACTATTCCCAAGCCCTTCAGTAGCCTCATTAAATACCGAGGCAAAATATTCGTTCAGATATTGTGCCATGCCTAGATGATCTTTAATCTCCACCCCGTCTCCATTCTTAAGCGGTCCCACTTCTTCTTTCTTGGATTTCTTCCTATTTATATGGCTAAAAAACCTTTTACTATTGTTTTTAATTCCCTTCGCGAGATCTATCTCCACTTGGCTTTTGGCCTTTCTAACCGCATCCCGACACCCTCTTACCTCCATAAGGTAGGTTTCTTTGCTGATCCCTCCCATCTTCCACTGTTTATACGCCTTCTGTTTTTTCCTAATCACCCCTCTGAGACGCTTGCTCATCCAGTCCGGTCTAAAACCGCTACCTACAACCCTTTTTCCCTTTCTCGGGATACAGGCCTCAGAGAGGTCCTGCAACCTCCACCTAAAATAATCCCACGCCTCTTCCGCCTTTAGATCTCTAAATATGTTTGCCCAATCCACTTTTTTAACTAGCTGCCTTAATTTAGTAAAGTTAGCCCTCTTGAAATCATAAACCTTAGTCTCAGATGCATTTTTATTTATCTTTCCATTTAGTTTGAACCGGATTAGCTCATGATCACTCGAGCCAAGGTTGTCCCCTACAACCATTTCCTCAACGAGGTCCTCACTACTCACCAAAACCAAATCTAAAATGGCATCCCCCCTCGTCGGTTCAGCAACCATTTGGTGAAGGAATTCATCAGCTATCACATCTAGGAAAAGCTGAGCCCTATGATTATTACTAGCGTTTATTCCCCAATCTATATCCGGGAAGTTAAAGTCTCCCATGATCATACAGTTCCTACCAGTATTGACCTCTTTAAAAACATTAAAGAGTTCTCTATCCATCTCCAGGCTGGATCCCGGCGGTCTATAGCACACCCCGATCACTATCCCAGGGGAGGCTCTAGTATTTTTCTTCCCCAACGTGACCCTTGCCCAAACAGACTCCGTATTATCTATTCCATTACTATTTATTTCATTACACTCTACCTCTTTATTGACATACAAGGCAACCCCACCCCCTTTACCTTTGTTCCGGTCTTTCCTAAAAAGAACATACCCTTCCATACCTGCACTCCAGTCGTGGCTACCGTTCCACCACGTTTCAGTTATTCCCACGATATCGGGTTTCAAATCTCGGACCAGGAGCTCCAGTTCCTCCATTTTGTTACCTAGGCTTCTAGCATTAGTGAACAAACATCCTAATTTTTGCCCTTTGGCTTCTCTCCCCTTTGTTACCCTCTTTGGTAGGGACACCGTACCGTCAGTATGACGTATCGGTCTAGTATCCCTCCCCCCCCTCTTTCTTATGTTCAAACCCTTCCCTCTGTCAATATCAGTTTTTATCCCTTCGTCCACCCTCTCAATGTTAAAGCCTGGCGTGGAGAGTGCCTGTGCATCTCCCAACCGTCTCTCCAACCTTACCACACTTAAAACCATCTTCTCCAAACAAGGACACTCCACTAGAGAAGTAGATTGCTTAATGGAATGGGCCACCCAAATACCCCAAGAGAACTTGCTTCAATAAGGACAAGAAAAACACCCCTCTGAGCACATAAACTAGTTATCATGTACCATCCCGCACTGGAACCCTACTGGGGATCATTAAATAATTACAATCCGTACTCAATGAGGACCACATCCTGAAAGATATCTTTCCTGAAACCTCTCTTCAGGCCTTCAAACAAGCCCCAAACCTCACTAGGCTCAATATGAGAAATAAGCTCCCCATGGACCAGGACCCACCCACTCAAAGCACCAGCAGACCCTGCCATAACAACCTGAAGATATATCTCCCCTGCTGCAATGATCAATAACCCCCACAACACACCTTTCAAGATCCATGGGTCCTACACCTGCCGGTCACAACATGTGGTGTACCTCATCCAGTGCACTAAATGCCCCAATGACAACTATGTGGGTGAAACGAGACAATCACTATGCTCTCAGATGAACTCACACAGAAAAATGGTAAAGACAACAACACCACATTATCTGTCAGTGAACACTTTCCCCAAAACAATCACTCCATATTATATATGACCTTTCAGTCCTCACCCTCAAAGGAAACCTGTACAACATCTTCAAAAGACAAGCCTGGGAGCTCACATTCATAACTTTTAGACACTAAAAATCACAGACTTAGGGCTTGGCTACACTTGCAAGTTACAGCGCAATAAAGCCGCCCACAGCGCTGTAACTTACTCCCCGTCCACACTGGCAAGGCACGTACAGCGCTGCTTGTACTCCACCTCCCCGAGAGGATAAAGAGTATTGCGCTGCCGCTGCTGTGCTGCGGCGCCAGTGTGGCCGCCCAATACGCTCTGATTGGCCTCCAGAAGTATTCGGCAGTATCCCACAATGCCTGTTCTAGCCACTCTGGTCATCAGTTCGAACTCTACTGCCCTGGCCTCAGGTGACCAACCGTCAGACCCACCCTTTATATTCCCTGGGAATTTTAAAAATCCCCTTCCTGTTTGCTCAGCCAGGTGTGGAGTGCTATCAGTGAATCTTTCCAGGTGACCATGCCTCCACGCGCCAGGCGAGCCCCAGCATGGAGCAATGGCGAGTTGCTGGACCTCATCAGTGTTTGGGGGGAGGAAGCTGTCCAGTCCCAGCTGCGCTCCAGCCGTAGGAATTACGATACCTTTGGGCAGATATCAAGGGCCATGATGGAAAGGGGCCATGACCGGGATGCACTGCAGTGCAGGATTAAAGTGAAGGAGCTGCGGAATAACTACCGCAAAGCCCGCGAGGCAAACGGCCGCTCGAGTGCTCCCCCCACGACCTGCCGATTCTACAAAGAGCTGGATGCGATACTTGGGGGTGACCCCACCTCCATGCCGAGCACCACCATGGACACTTCAGAGCGGGGGGTGGAGGAGATGGAGGAGGAGGAGGACGAGGAGGAAAGCGGGAGTGAGTGTGCTGTGGTGGGGGGAGACACCCCGGAATCCCTGGAGGCATGCAGCCAGGAGCTCTTCTCGAGCCAGGAGGAAGGTAACCAGTCGCAGCGGCCGGTACTTGGTGGAGGACAAACTGAAGAGCGTGTTCCCGGTAAGCGGCTTTCTTTTTGGGGAAGGAAGTTTTTCGGGAGAGGAGGGTTAGGGCTGCATGCATGCCTAGATGTGGAATAGCGCATTGATGTGCTCTATCACATCGCGGTAATCGGCCTCGGTAATCTCTTCGAAAGTCTCATCCAGAATGTGGGCAATGCGCTTGCGCAGGTTTCTTGGGAGAGCCACCGTGGTCCTTGTCCCAGTCAGGGCCTGCAGCTTCCTGAACAGGCCAGTGTTCCAAAAGACGCGTGCATCATGCACCTTTCCGGGCCATCCTGTGTTAATGTCAATGAAACGCCCACGGTGATCCACAAGCGCCTGGAGAACCATAGAGAAATACCCCTTCCGATTTACGTACTCGGATGCTAGGTGGGGTGGTGCCAGAATAGGAATATGCGTCCCATCTATCGCCCCTCCACAGTTAGGGAAACCCATTTGTGCAAAGCCATCCACAATGTCCTGCACGTTACCCGGAGTCACGGTTCTTCTGAGCAGGATGCGATTAATGGCCCTGCAAACTTGCATCAGCACAATTCCAACGGTCGACTTTCCCACTCCAAACTGGTTCGCGACCGATCGGTAGCTGACTGGAGTTGCCAGCTTCCAGATTGCAATAGCCACCCGCTTCTCCACTGGCAGGGCAGCTCTCAATCTCATGTCCTTGCGCTGCAGGGTGGGGGAGAGCTCCTCACACAGTCCCATGAAAGTGGCTTTTCTCATCCGAAAGTTCTGCAGCCACTGCTCGTCATCCCAGACTTGCATGACGATGTGATCCCACCACTCAGTGCTTGTTTCCCGAGCCCAGAAGCGGCGTTCCACGGTGCTGAGCATGTCCGTGAATGCCACAAGCAATTTCGTGTCGTACGCGTTACGTGACTCACTATCATCGTCGGACTCATCACTGTCACTTTGGATCCTAAGGAATAGCTCGACTGCTAAACATGACGCGCTGGCGAGACTCGTCATCATGCTCCTCAGCAGTTCGGGCTCCATTTCCCGCAGACCGAAACGGAACACACAGATCGCGCTGCACAATAACCGTTGAAAGATGGTGCCAAATGTGGATGGAAACACAGGGATTGCTGGGATGTGAAGTGATGCATCACGGGGCGTTGGGACAGGACCCAGAATGCCCCGCACCCCCCGCACCCTTCCCACAAGCCACGGCGCCAGAATGGGAAGAGGTGCTCTGTGGGATACCTGTCCATAATGCGCCGCTCCCAATGCCGCTGCAAGTGCCGCACATGTGGCCACGACAGTGCGCTGTCAGCTGTCAGTGTGGACAGACTGCAACGCTTTCCCTATTCAGCTGTACGAAGGCAGGTTTAACTCACAGCGCTGTACATCTGCAAGTGTAGCCAAGCCCTGAATAAAGATGTTGGATTTATGGCTGATTACAACAGTCTATAACCCACTAATCCTCCTTTGTTCTATGACTGCAGAGGTGTTAAGTGCTCACTTCATCTTGAGTGGTCTTTTACACCAAATTAACTCCTTATGCTAAACAATCTGTTCCACTTTGTATTTAGCTGTGATACTCAGGGAGCTTGTCTTCATGCGCAGGACTACAGTGGTGCAGCTGCGCCACTGTAGTGCTTTAATAAATACATTTGTCTCTAAGGTGCCACAAGTACTCCTGTTCTTTTTGCTTTAATTAAGACGCTCCTATCATTGCGCTATCTACACGGGGAGTTAGGTCAGTATAAGTACATTGCTCGGGGATGTGGATTTTTCACACCCCTGAGTGACAGTTATACAAATATAGTTCTGTTCTGTAGACCTGGCCTGAATACTTTTCCCAGACTGAAGAAGAGCTCAAAAGCTTCTCTCTTTCACCAACAGAAGTTGGTCCAGTAAAGGATGTTACCTCACCTTGTTTCTCTAATATCCTGGGATCAACATGGCTACAAGGACACTGCAAACAATTTATTAAAGTGTTAGTTTCAAATAATTTTTGCAACTGGGTTGGGGGGTGATCTTGGAATTCCAAATCCCTACTTAACTGGTAGAGGTAAATCAAATATGTGTGTTTCTGATGCCATAACATTAAGGCCCTGATCGTGCAAACATAGAAACTATTCAGCCAATGTTAATGGGTCTACTCCTCAGTGTAAAGTTAAACACAGGCCTGAATTAGCCCGTTAATCCCATCAATATTCTCATGTCTCAATTACTTACTTCATACAGTACTAAAAACATGAACATTTTTTCCGTGTAACCTTATGTCTTAATATTCCAGCACATAGGTTGGCAGCATCACCAACCTCAAGCACTCAAATATCACGAGGCAGGTCACAAAAAAACAGGAGATTTAAAAAAAACAATAAATGTTGGGGTCTTTTTATTGGCTTTCTGCTTTTTGAGCATTTGGAGGTCATGTTTTCCAGCTTTTCTCTGCAGCCACATGGGCTAGAAAAGAACAGGAGTACTTGTGGCACCTTAGAGACTAACAAATTTATTTGAGCATAAGCTTTCGTGGGCTACAGCCCACTTCATCAGATGCATAGAATGGAACATATAGTAAGGAGATACATATACACATACAGAGAACATGAAAAGGTGGGAGTTGCCCTACCAACTCAAAGAGGCTAATTAATTAAGATGAGCAATTATCAGCAGGAGAAAAAAAAATTGTAGTGATGACAAGAAGGTGTGAGGATACTTAACATTGGGAAATAGATTCAATGTGTGTAATGGCTCAGCCATTCCCAGTCTCTATTCAAGCCTAAATTGGGCTAGAAACTTACTCTTGTTTTTAAATGAAAGCAGAGATTCTCAGGACTCCTGAAGCAGAGGCTTAAAGAACACCAACTATTGCATGAGTTGCAACATTGGGTTAGAAAATGTTTTTCCTTCTGCAAAGTGACACTATCAACTTACATATCACATTGATGTTTTGTTGCTGTTGTTACAAGCAACACCTAAGTATGGAAGGGGGAAATTTGTCCATTGAAAAATGTTTGCTTTGTACATTTGATTATTATTATTTATTTTGTATTATCGTAGCAGCTAGGAGCCACAATCATGAACCAGGACCCCATTGTGATAGGTGCTATACAAACACAGAATAGAGACGGTCCCTGACACAAGGAGCTTGCAATAAAGCAAGAGACAAGAATTGGATACAGACAGATGAGAGAACATGAGGAAACAATGAGACAATACTGGTAGTCTGTGGCATCTGCCTAGCATTTGTTTCATGTGTGATCTCTTTCCCTATAATCAGTTTTCAGGTTTGTTTGTATTTCATAAAACAACAAAGAGAGATGAAATCTTGGGAGCTTGCAAAAAAGGTAAATGTGTGATGTCGTATATTGAAAACTGTATTGAAATACCTTGAAATGTTCATGGGGTTTTCCTGGTGCTGCACACAGGCTAGGGGGCTCTGTTAGGGAAGTGATCTGGGCCTAGCAGCAGCCAGTTTGCCGACAGACAGCCTAGAGTAAGGTGGGGTGAGTTTTGCCTTTCTGTTTTAGGGAGCAGCCTGCTTTGTCTCACAATGTTTTGGGGTTCTTGTGTGTTACCATTCTGAATTCTAAGAAATAATGTAGTGTGACATTGCAACCTTCCAGAAAGAGTATTTATGTTTTTATCTAACTTCTCGGTATGACAGTAACATAATAAAATGTGGTTGTGAAACCACACAAATTGGCGGGGGACACTTGGGTCGGTAGAGCACCTAAAACTCTTGTAATTACTTGTCTGAAACTGTGTAGATTTCAAAGGACCAATAGCTCTTAAAGTCTCTCTTGTCTATCCACAATAGGGACCAGTGCAAAATAATTTCCTTCACTATATTCACGAATACTTAAGATCAGATCACAGCAATAGGGCTCCCATTTCTTGTCCTGGAAGACTAGGCCTGAGCCTCAGTATTCTCACTGTCTCTAAATTTGTCCTGATATTCAGCTTATTTTCCTTTGCTCCATCCCATCCTGTTACTTCTTGTTATGCCCCTTTTACCCAGAACAATCTCCGTCCTCTGCATTTATGACCTTCAAATGCAAATGTAGGGTTGCCAGTGTGGCCAATCTCCAGGGTTTATAAATAATGATTCAGCCCTTGAAAAACTCATTAAATTGTCTTAAAATTACGAGATTGATACTGGAAAACTGCATCCAGTATCTTGTTATTTTTAAGACAATTTAATATTTTTTGAAGGCTGAATCATTATTTTTAAACCCTGGGGTTGGAAACCCTACATTTGTATTTGAAGGTCATAAATGCAGAGGATGGAGATAGTTCATGGGTTAAAGAGGGATAATGTAAAAGGGTCCATGATGTAAAAAGGATGTTGGAAAATTGGAGAGGATGAAGAAAAGAGCCACAAAAATTATGCAAGGACCAGAGAATATGCCTTACAGTGAGAGATTTAAAGAGTTCAATCTGTTTAGCTTCTCAAAAAGAAGGTTGAGAGGTGCCTTGATTGCAGTGTATAAATACCTTCATAGTGAGAAAATACTAGAGGGGTCTTTAATCTTGTGGAGAAAGGCAGAAGAACGACCCCATGGTGGAAGTTAAAGCCAGACAAACTCAGGGCTTGGCTACACTTGCAAGTTACAGCGCAATAAAGCCGCCCACAGCGCTGTAACTCACTCCCCGTCCACACTGGCAAGGCACGTACAGCGCTGTATCTCCGCGGATACAGCACTGCTTGTACTCCACCTCCCCGAGAGGAATAAAGACTATTGCGCTGCTGCGCTGCGGCGCCAGTGTGGCCGCCCAATACGCTCTGATTGGCCTCCAGAAGTATTCTGCAGTATCCCACAATGCCTGTTCTAGCCACTCTGGTCATCAGTTCGAACTCTACTGCCCTGGCCTCAGGTGACCAACCGTCAGACTCACCCTTTATATTCCTCGGGAATTTTAAAAATCCCCTTCCTGTTTGCTCAGCCAGCCAGGTGTGGAGTGCTATCAGCGAATCTTTCCAGGTGACCATGCCTCCACGCACCAGGCGAGCCCCAGCATGGAGCAATGGCGAGTTGCTGGACCTCATCAGTGTTTGGGGGGAGGAAGCTGTCCAGTCCCAGCTGTGCTCCAGCCGTAGGAATTACGATACCTTCGGGCAGATATCAAGGGCCATGATGGAAAGGGGCCATGACCGGGACGCACTGCAGTGCAGGATTAAGGTGAAGGAGCTGCGGAATGCCTACCGCAAAGCCCGTGAGGCAAACAGCCGCTCGGGTGCTCCCCCCACGACCTGCCGATTCTACAAAGAGCTGGATGCGATACTTGGGGGTGACCCCACCTCCATGCCGAGCACCACCATGGACACTTCAGAGCGGGGGGTGGAGGAGATGGAGGAGGACGAGGAGGAAAGCGGGAGTGAGTGTGCTGTGGTGGGGGGAGACACCCCGGAATCCCTGGAGGCATGCAGCCAGGAGCTCTTCTCGAGCCAGGAGGAAGGTAACCAGTCGCAGCGGCCGGTACTTGGTGGAGGACAAACTGAAGAGCGTGTTCCCGGTAAGCGGCTTTCTTTTTGGGGAAGGAAGTTTTTCGGGAGAGGAGGGTTAGGGCTGCATGCATGCCTAGATGTGGAATAGCGCATTGATGTGCTCTATCACATCGCGGTAATCGGCCTCGGTAATCTCTTCGAAAGTCTCATCCAGAATGTGGGCAATGCGCTTGCGCAGGTTTCTTGGGAGAGCCACCGTGGTCCTTGTCCCAGTCAGGGCCTGCAGCTTCCTGAACAGGCCAGTGTTCCAAAAGACGCGTGCATCATGCACCTTTCCGGGCCATCCTGTGNACTGTTAAGTGTTGCATTTTGCCTTTACAGATGCAACCTTGAGACATCAGCAGTCCGTGTTTTCACCGGCTCAAAGACTGCAAAGACTCCGGAAGAGACTGCAGAAAAGCAAAGAAGACATGCTGCACCAAGTGATGCAGCAATCTGTTAAAGAGAATCAGAAAGCGCAGGAGTGGAGGAAGAGAGAAAGCAGGATCCGCCAGGAAAACGCAGCGCACCGGCGGCCGGCCACGGAGCAACGGCAGCAAAGCACGGACCGGCTGATAACCATCATGGAGCGCCAAGCAGACTCTATCCAGGCGCTCGTAGCCATGCAGGCGGAGCACTACTGCGCCCGCCCCGCCCCCGCAGCCCTTGTCCCAAAACTCTTTCCCTTGTGCCCCCATGTCACCTCCAACCCACTTTCACCAACGTCCGGGTTCTTACCGCCACCAGCTGCCTCCAACACCGGTATCTTCACCACCCAGCCCTGAAAACTACAACCCTTACCCACTGCACTCAACACCCATCACCATGCAGTATAGACATCCTGAAGTGCAGCACTCATTGCACAGCACTCCAGACAGGACATACGCACCTCTGTGATTGTACCGTTCCCCATCCCACCCCATTGCTCGTTCTGATTCCCAAACAGTTGTGTTTCTTTCAATAAATGAATGTTCTTTTCAATAAATGGATATTTTGGTTTTGAAAACATTCTTTATTATTGCATAAAGTAAAAGATACCTTAGCCCAGGAAACAGGCACTGCAAATCAGCGAAGCAAACACAGATTCCAACCAACATTGTAACCACAGGGCACCAGACATTACTGCTGGTTTTCAGCCTCAAATTGCTCCCTCAAGGCATCCCTAATGCTTGCAGCCCCGTTCTGGGCCTGTCTAATAGCCCTGCTCTCTGGCTGTGCAAATTCAGCCGCCAGGTGTTGAACATCAGAGGTCCATGCCTGACTGAATCTTTCACCCTTCCCTTCACAAATATTATGGAGGGTACAGCACACGGATATAACCGCGGGGATGCTGTTTTCGGCCAAGTCCAGCTTCCCATACAGAGATCGCCAGCGGCCCTTTAAACGGCCAAAAGCACACTCCACGGTCATTCGGCACTGGCTCAGCCTGTAGTTGAACCGTTCCTTGCTACTGTCAAGGCCCCCAGTGTCAGGTTTCATGAGCCATGGCATTAACGGGTAAGCGGGGTCTCCAAGGATCACAATGGGCATGTCGACTTCCCCTACTGTGATCTTCCTATCTGGGAAAAAAGTCCCGGCCTGCAGCTTCCTGAACAGGCCAGTGTTCCAAAAGATGCGTGCATCATGCACCTTTCCGGGCCAGCCTGTGTTAATGTCAATGAAACGCCCACGGTGATCCACAAGCGCCTGGAGAACCATAGAGAAATACGCCTTCCGATTAATGTACTCGGAGGCTAGGTGGTCTGGTGCCAGAATAGGAATATGCGTCCCATTTATCGCCCCTCCACAGTTAGAGAAACCCATTTGTGCAAAGCCATCCACAATGTCCTGAACGTTACCTGGAGTCACGGTTCTTCTGAGCAGGATGCTATTAATGGCCCTGCAAACTTGCATCAGCACGATTCCAACGGTCGACTTTCCCAACTGGTTGAACTCCAAACTGGTTCGCGACCGATCGGTAGCTGTCTGGAGTTGCCAGCTTCCAGATTGCAATAGCCACCCGCTTCTCCACCGGCAGGGCAGCTCTCAATCTCGTGTCCTTGCGCCGCAGGGTGGGGGCGAGCTCCTCACACAGTCCCATGAAAGTGGCTTTTCTCATCCAAAAGTTCTGCAGCCACTGCTCGTCATCCCAGACTTGCAGGACGATGTGATCCCACCACTCAGTGCTTGTTTCCCGAGCCCAGAAGCGGCGTTCCACGGTGCTGAGCATGTCCGTGAATGCCACAAGCAATTTCATGTCGTACGCGTTACGTGACTCGCTATCATCGTCGGACTCCTCGTCGGACTCCTCACTGTCACTTCGGATCCTAAGGAATAGCTCGACTGCTAAACGTGACGCGAAGGCGAGACTCGTCAGCATATTCCTCAGCAGTTCAAGCTCCATTTCCTGCAGACCGAAACGGAACACACAGATCACGCTGCACAATAACCGTTGAAAGATGGCGCCAAATGGCGCCAAATGTGGACGGAAACACAGGGATTGCTGGGATGTGAAGCGATGCATCACGGGGCGTTGGGACAGGACCCAGAATGCCCCGCCCCCCCCCTCCGCCCCCTTCCCACAAGCCACGGCGCCAGAATGGGAAGAGGTGCTCTGTGGGATAGCTGTCCATAATGCGCTGCTCCCAATGCCGCTGCAAGTGCCGCAAATGTGGCCACGACAGTGCGCTGTCAGCTGTCAGTGTGGACAGACTGCAGCGCTTTCCCTATTCAGCTGTACGAAGGCAGGTTTAACTCACAGCGCTGTACATCTGCCAGTGTAGCCAAGCCCTCAAATTAGAAACAAGGCAACCATTTTCCCCAGGAAGGTGATTAACCACTGGAACAAACTCCCAAGGTAAGGGGTTGATTCCCCATCTCTTGATGGCTTCCAGTCCAGGCTGTCTGCCTGTCAGGAAGATGGTAAGCAAACACAAATTATTGGGCTCAATGCAGAGGTAAGTGTATGAAATACTCTGGCTTGTGCTATACAGGAGGGCAGACCAGAAGATCTAATGTTCCCTTTTGGGGTTAAAAATCTGTTTTTGTTTTATTTTATATTAAAAAATATTTTTTTCCCTTTCACATTCTGGTTTTCAAGCATTTTTACTACATCTGGGACACATTTTCAAGCTTTTGTCACCCATTGGTTCCTGAACCAGCCCATATTTTATGGTTAAGCGAAAGTGTATCTTTTAGAAAGAGACTTTAAAGGCTTCAAGTGATGGAGACCCCACTACATCCCTAGTGAAATTTAATTCCCCTCCCTGTTAACACTGTGCACAGTATTTCTAGTCTGAATTTGTCCAGCTTCAGCAACACAGCCACTGAATCTCGTTCTGCCTTTGTCCATGAGATTAAAGAGCCTTCTGCCATCAAATATCTCTTTCCCATCTTTTCTCTAAAATGTATGCTCTTGTTTAAACGGCAATGAATTCAGGGAAGTTCTCTGTCCTGTTATGCTGGAGGTCAGACTAGATGACGACCGGGGTCCTGCCTGGCTATGAATCTATGTTGGTACTTACAGGCACTAGTTATGCACATGGCTTTGCCTACATGGGAAAGTTGCTCTGGGTTAAATTCTTTTTTAAACCATTTTACTTCACTGGATGCAAAATCCTGTGTGGATGCTCTTAGTTGGGATTAAGGCCAGTTGATCTGGGTTTATTTAAAACCTCTTCCCAACTAGTTTACTAAACCCAAAAAAGCAACTCCCAAAGCCCCTGGGTTTGGATTTTTCACACACCCCATCTGAGTTAAACCACGGCAGCTTTGCAGAGCAGGCCATCTGCTCATGTATAGGGGGAGGGAACTGCCTCCCATCTTTGGGAGCAGTTATCCTGGGGTGGGGGTAATTGCTCCCATTATTTGGGGGGCAGATACCCTGGGGAAAGTAAGTGTGTGTATGTGTATATATATATATGGGGGATAGGTACACTGGGGTGAGGTAATTGCCCCCAATACATTGGGGGTCAGGTACGCTGGGGTCGGGGGGTTGCTATCCTAGGGGGAGGCGGGGTCATTTCTCCCAGCTTAAAATGGCGACTGTATCGGCTGAAGCAGGGTGCGGGGCATTTGAGAGCTCATCGGCGACCACCCAATCAAAAGCAAGCCTTGCAGTTGCTAGGCAGCTTAGAGACCTCGGCTCTTTGGGATTGGAGAGAACTAGCCAAACAAAAAATTCAGCAGCCTCCCCGAACGGCTGGGCCCCAGAGGCCTCAAACACCCGCCTAAACCGATCGCTATGTACGTAGGCAGCGCGAGGGCGGCAGGGACTCAGGGGGAGGCTGCGCGTGCGCAGCTAGATGGTCAGATCGAAGAAGCTGCATGCGGTTTTTACGGCGGCTGAGGGAAAACAATTGGAGTCTGCGCACAGCGTCAACGAGTGGGGGGGCGCGTGCGCCTTTTCGGGCCCAGGCGATGTGCGCATGTGCAGTTGCGTGGGTTGTGGGGAGAACGCGCGTGCGCCATGTCGGATTTCGCGGCCGTTGGGGAGCCCCGCCTGCATATTGGTGAGCCGAGGGGCCCGTTGGACTCTGCGCCTGCGCGACGGCGTGGGCGGCCTCGAGCCCGCGCTTGCGCAGTGAGCGGCCGAAGCGACGCTTGGAGGCTGCGCGTGCGCCTTGATGGGACTGGCCTCCCGCGCTTGCGCGGTGGTCCGTCCGTGCGCTGGGCGCGCTTGCGCTGTGGTGTTGCGAGGCGGCGGTGGGGTTCGGCGCAGGCGCAGTAACGGCGCGGGCGGCCGAGGCGCTGGGTCGGTCGGAGTCTTTCGCTCGCTGCCTTGTCCCCCCCTTGCCATGGACGTGAAGCGTCTGAAGGTGACTGAGCTGCGGGCTGAGCTGGGTCGCCGTGGTCTCGACTCCCGTGGGCTGAAGGTGGAGCTTGCCCAGCGGCTACAGGAGGCCCTGGACGCTGAGATGCTGGCGGCCGGGCCCGAGGAGGGCGGCGCTGCTGGGGCCTGCTCTGGGGTGGAGCCGGGGCCTGCGGGGGGCCCGGTCGGAGCCCATCCGCGTGGGGAGGGCGACGACGACGAGGACGAAGAGGAGGAGGAGGAAGAAGAAGAGGAGGAGGAGGACGAGGAGGCGCTGTTGGCTGACGAGGAACCTACGCCGGCCTTGGGCGGGGAGGCCCAGCCTCAGCCCGGGCCCCAGGAAGAGGCGGCCCAGGCCCAGGCGCAGTCCCAGCCCGAGGGGAGCGACGGGGGCGGCATGAATGGAGCTGAGCAGCCGCAGGAGGAGGGGCCCAGCGGGGACGAGGCGGCGGCGGCCGAGGCTGAGACCAAAGAGGGGGGCGAGGAGCCCGGTGAGGCCCCAGACGGGGTGGGGGGAACATCCACCGTAGGTGACTCCCGCCGATTCCTCCTCCCCACCACGGGGACCCCCTCAGGTCATGCCCCGTACATCATGGTCATGTCCCGCAGATCCGGTTACTCTCTCCCACCCACCCGCGGGGAACCCCATAGGTCCTCGCATCCCCCTTTCCCGGCACATCCGGGTCCTGTCCCACATCTTCCATGGAATTACCTTACCTTGCACATCCGTTCCCTTTATCGTACACATCCAGGCCCTTTCCCACATCTCTCATGGGGATCTCTTACCCCCACCGGTTTCTCTGTATCCTGCGTATCTGGGACCGTTCCCTTACCTCATATATCTAAACACCCTACAGGATACCTCACGTTACCCCACGCATTTTGGTCCACTTTCCCCCAGCTATTTACTCCTATTTCCCCAATTCTTTTCCTCCAGTATCACTGCAGCAGGTATTTGGAGGAGCAGACCAGAGCATTGGGAGCTTCTAGTTTCTGACGTTAGATAAATGGGTGTCTGTAAACCTGTGGCATAATACTTTAAATATCCCAAGTTCGTTTATACAATTTGTGGTACATATGCAGAATCAGAGGAAATCCATATAACTTTACAATTTGGAAGACACAAACTGCCCTGCCTCCTGAAAGGGGATTTCCAGGCTCAGTGATAATATCCCTGTATATAATTCACTATTGCACTTGTTCTGAACATCTCTTTGCATTGGCTTTTGATTCAGAAATCCTATGTCTTATGCATGGGCTGTAAACTCCAGAAGGGGGTTACAGGGTGTAAAGGTAAAGCCCTATCAGCACCGATGTAATGGCTTAACAGTTGTCTTTATTGGTGTTGTTTTGGAATAAAATCCTAATCTGTTTTAAATTGAAAGTAGTTCCAGGTACCAGCACTTGTCACTAAGTCTGTTGCCAATTTTAGTGATGAGTGTTGGTACCTAAACACACTGTACCATTTTTTTCTATCTCCCCATGAAATCTAAAGAACAAAAATAGAGAAAGAGGGAGGGAAACCAACTATAAACAAACCATTGTCAAAGGTCCATAGCAAACCAACAATTTTGCTAAACCTTCCATTGTTGTTTGCAGGGTAGTTGTAGTGGTGTTGGTCCCAGGATATTAGAGAGACAAGGTCCAAAGTAATATCTTTTATTAGAGAGTTCTTCAGGTCTACATAAGCTCGAAAGCTTGTCTCACCAACAGAAGTTGATCTAATAAAAGATATGATCTTGCCCACCTTGTCTCTCTATTTTTTCTAAACTTATAGTAATCTTTGTTATTTCCCACAATAAAAGATTAGGGGGGAGTGCAAAGTTTTATATTTGAGAGACTTTCCAGGTTAATTACTAGCTGTTTGTCATTAATTGGTATGAATTTGTAAAATAGCAAATGAAAACAATAAGTGATAGAAAGTATTGATTAATAAAAAGCTGAGCCTCACTTTGGCATCATCCCCTCTTTTCTGTTCCCTTATTTTGGTTTCCAAGATGTTTGGAGGAGGGGGAAGCCCATCTGACCATAAATTAAAAAAAAAAAAAATTAGTTGGATTTTTTTTTCTCTGGGTTCTGGTTTGCTTAGATTTATATTGCTATTACAAGTACAGCTTCATTGCCTCTATAAAATATATGCATGTGGCTACAAACAGAGACCTTGATCTTTCAAACACACATTTAATTTTACTACCAGGACCATCCTGTCCCATCCTGTTTCCCCCCCTGCCCCCTCTTGAATTAGGGGGACTCAAAGATAAGCACATGCATAAATATTTGCAGGATCCAAGCCGGGGGGGGGAAACCTTAAAGCCCCAAAGTAGGAAAAATATAAAAACGCAAAATTAAAAAATTTAGAATACATTTAAAAACACATCTTCTCATGGATTCTCCTGGCAAGACCAGACTGAAGAGGGTTGTTTCTCTGGTGGGAGCTTTACCTGCACTCTTTAGGGCATATCCATGTTCTCAACTATTTGTAGGTGAAACATGGGATATTAATACTGATACTTAGCGCTTATACGGCTCTCTTCATCCTCAGACAATTACAGATGTTACTAATTAACTAATGAACATTGAACCCAGGTTTTGGTATGTAAGTTAGGGAGAAATTGAATTCAAAATGTTTTGCTTCTAAGAACACTTTAGTTCTTCAATGCGCATCTGTGTTACTGATTCAACTTCAAGTCTAGTCAGTTTTAAAACGTTAAAAATAGTTTCTGGTACTACTCATACCCCTGAGTACATCTGTACATTTTTGTTTTTATAAAATCCTATTTTGTTTCTGAAATGTAGTATTCTCCCAAGCTGCTGTGTGAAAGATGCACATGAGCAAAATGGGAAATAGCAAAACTGGCTCTAATCAAATTACTGTAAAATGCACAAATTAAACAAACTGAAATGCAGAATCTTCTGATTTTAGTGATCTTGGTTGTCACTTTACAATAGGCGAAAGTCAGGCAGAAGTGTAATTGTTAAGATGATGATGTCCCATTAACAGGTTTTGGGTTTTTTAAGTTTAATGAAATGACCAGATTTTTTATAGAATGTCCATGAGACAGAAGCACTTTATAGGTGTCATCTTATTGCCAGGAAGACATGTCAGGCAGGTGGGACCTACAGGGCTTTAGTGTTGCATTCTTTAGGTTTTGTGTCACTTTCAGTAAGGCTTGCTGACTTTTTCTTCTGTCCCTTACAGCGGACGAAGAGGATGAAGATAAATCAAAGCCAACAGGCTCAGATGGAGAGCGGCGAGGGGTTAAGAGACAACGTGAAGAAAAAGAAGAACATGGCCGTGCTTATTATGAATTCCGAGAGGAGGCTTACAATAGCCGGTGAGGAGAAGGGAATCTTTGGTCCTGGTTTTACTGGCAATCCAAGTCACTTCCCAGGCAATGAATGAAACTAGATTTGATCAGCTAGTTCTGGGGTTAGACAGACATTGCAGGTGGATGCAGGGAAAAGGATAGAATTTGGTTTGGGACTATAAGGCAGAATGTCTGTTGTTGTTGTTGTTTTCCCTATTCTAAATTGTTCTTATTCCTAGATGTTCTCTGATATCTGATTGCTTGTTTCTTCTCTCACTCCTGCCTAGGTCTAAGTCTCCACCACCACCAGAAGAGGAACCGAGAGAGGAAGATGATGAAACTGTTGTGATCCTGGACACATGTATGTATGGGCTATGTGGTAGTTATTTGATGTATAGTAAATTTTAAAGTTCAGAGATTTAATTATTGGGTATATAATTTTAGAAACCAAGCATCATAGCTAATGGGGTGTGTGTCAGAATAACAGAGGCCACTCTACTCCTTCAGCCGCCATAGGGTTTACAGGAGATTGTGTAAGTGGAACTCTGTGCAGCTGGAACATTTCTAATTCTTTTTGATCTTTTGGGCGATATATGGGGGTACTTGGGTAAGTGCAGCATTAATGTAGTAGCACTAGAGCAGTGGTTTTCAGCCTGTGGTCTGTGGACTCTTGGGGGTCTGAAGACTATGTCTAAGATTTCCAAAGGTGTCCGCACCGCCATTCAACATTTTTTAGGAGTCCGCAAATGAAAAAAGGTTGAAAACCACTACACTAGAGTCCGCAAATGAAAAAAGGTTGAAAACCACTACACTTTGGGCCTGCCTAGCGTTGGAACAGTGGAAAGGTAGAAAACTGCCTTCATGCCAACATGTCAGTTTCTATCTGGATATGAGCCAGACTATTACTGGTGCTTGTGGGGTCTAATGCTTTTTGAGTAAATCTGAAAAAGGAACTTAGAGTAAACTGATCTCTTCTTTCTGACAGATACATCTGATCTCCACTTCAAAGCAAGCAAGGACCGCTATGGAGGACAACCTCTCTTCTCAGAGAAGTTCCCCTCCCTTTGGTCTGGGGCAAGGAGCACCCATGGAGTGACAAAGGGGAAAGTCTGCTTTGAGGCAAAGGTGGGGCACTTGCTAGATGGATGTGCTGAGTCTGTATGTTGGGAAGTGGCATGTGTGTTCTGTTGGGTAACTGGCACTTTCAACACTGAATGAGATGTTGGGTCTGAGCTAGTCTAATTTAATTAGGAAGGTAGTATATTTAATTTAACAGATTGAAATTTAGAGCAGCTCATGAAAGACTCACTCCTGGCTTATTTTGGGGATGTGTGTGTGAAACAAGGTCTGGATAAGGTGCTGTGGTGATGAGAATATCCTGCCCAGAGTGTTGAGAGAGGCAATCTGTCAGAATTCACTCTTTGGCCTAGGCTCTGTTTAAAAATGCAAATGTAGACCTACTTTTTGTGGCAGTTAGAGCCAAATTTCTGATTAAAATTATGTAATTGTACCCTTTTGCTGCTTTGAATATAGAGAAGGCCTGCAAATTCTTAGGGTTTTTTTCCTGCTTGTGTTTTACCTTTGAAATATCAGGATTATCAAGTCTGGGCTCCCCTAGTTTGCTGGAGGGCATCCAGAGGGGAGAGGGGGACGGGATGGGGAGGGGTTTGGTTGTTTTTGTGAGCCTTCTGTCCTTAACTGAAGGGTTATGGAGGGTTTAATCTTTAGCAAAGATTTCCTTTCTTCCAAGTGTTAATTATGCATCCCAATCATACAGGTGTTCTCAAAGCAGAGTTGTAATCAGTCTAGATAAAACTCCCTTTACCTCTTTATTGCTCAGCTGTCAGTCTTTTATGATACTAACTCCACTAGCTCTTCATTCACTGCAGCCTCAGTCTAACCTAGTCGTAGATATCTAATGTATAAAAGCTTTTCTTAAACACCTTTCAGGCTGCTTTCATCCTGCCTGGGGAAAATTAAAAGAGCACAACACTTATATTTAAATGCTGAGTTTTTGTGGGTGTATGTCACAACATATCTCTCTTTGTGGTGGAATTTCCCATATAAAGCAACTGTTTTATTTTGGGGGAAAAAAAAATTCCCCACTGTTTCACCGATAGCTGCTCTGTCTTGGGTATTGGTGTGCCCATACACTGACAGGAATCAGTTTTGCATAGAATACATTCTTCCTTAGGTTTACCCTTATCACTTCAGTCTCCCCTTGAGAGAATTGCTAGTTGTTGAATCTCCTCTCTGATGGGAGTAATCATGAGGATGCTGGTTGAGGCTCAGAATTTGGCAGTCTTGTTAAATGGGTTTCAGAACATAAATCTATCCATCCCAATTCTGAGACAGGCTGCCAAAATCTCTCACTCAAAATTGCAACACGAGTTTCTATGTGGTGCAGGTTCCCAGTGCTGTCTTCCACTCCTGCTACTGTCTCTGATCTTGTGAGATAATGGGTGGATGGAGACTGTAGAGCCTTGTAAAGGGAAGCAAGTGAGTATAGTCCTACCAGTGCAGTCTCTCATCCAAGCAATAGCCCTGCCATGCAAGGATTGGCTGGGGGAAGCATACCTTGGTCAGGTCTCTCACTAGGCTCTGCACCAAAGGAATAGACTGTAGAAATATTGTTTGTTCTAAGCCTTGGGGAATCAACTTCTAAATGGCTGAGGTGATTTGGTGCTGCTGCTATGTAGTGACTGTTAGGGTATCTGACATGAATGCCTGTCTGCTGGAAGCAGATGAGATCTGTATTTGAATAGGCTACAGAGAAAGTAGGGGAAATACCCCATTACCTGTGGCTTTGGTACAGTGACCTGTGCATGTCTCCAGTTTATGTAAATCCAGGTGTGACTAGCACCTGGAGGAGGATTATAGTCTCATGGAGGCCTGACTCTAGCTTTGCACACAACATGCTAAATGACTCCTTCTCTTTTATTTGTCTAGGTGACACAGAATCTCCCAGTGAAGGAAGGCAGTACGGAGGTCCCGCTTCTTCGGGTTGGATGGTCTGTGGATTTCTCTCGTTCCCAGCTAGGTAACTGAGCTCATTTTTCTGTTATGTTAGCTATGAGCTGGGGCAGGTTACAGAGCTGTTGAGCTGCTGCTGCAGCCTGGCTGGGATTTTCTAAGAGCTGCAGTGGGCAGTTTGGCTCAGCAGTGACACAGTTTGGGAAAACACGTGTGTAATAGCTGCTGCTCTTTTCCAGGTGAGGATGAGTTTTCTTATGGCTATGATGGACGAGGTTTGAAGGCTGAAAATGGGCAGTTTGAAGAGTTTGGTCAGCCCTTTGGGGAGAATGATGTGATTAGTTGCTTTGCGGTAAGTGCTGTAGATCAGTGGTTCTCAACCAGGGGTCTGGGGCCTCCTGGGGGGGGCATGAGCAGGTTTTGGAGGGCCACCAAGCAAGGCCAGCATTAGACTTGCTGGGGCCCAGGGCAGAAAGCTGACGTCCCAGCACCCTGGGTCTGAAGTCTGGCCCCTGAGCCCTGCCACCCAGGGCTGAAGCCAAAGCCTAAGCAATATAGCTTTGTGGGAGCCCCTGTGGCATGGGGCTTCAAGCAGTTGCCCTGCTTGCTAGTCCCTAATGCCAGCCCTGGGTTTTATATGCAGAAAACCAGTTATTGTGGCACAGGTGGGCCGTGGAGTTTTTATAGCGTGTTGGGGGGAACCTCCGAAAGAAAAAGGTTGAGAACCCCTGCTGTAGCTAAGGCCTGTGGTTGCCATCTCAGGGGGGCGGGTGGGGGAGAGAGAGGGAAGACTTCTATCCTTGCATCCAAAATATAGGTGAAGTGGCTTTCCTCCTGTTCGTGCAGGAGCCTGCTGGGAGATGGATTTGGAGGAAAGACAATGAAGGGAGAAATAGTGGCCACCCCTCAAAACTTGCTGGTCACAGGATTCTTGTGTTCTTTGTTGTCACAGAACTTTGAGAGTGAAGAGGTGGAGCTCTCCTTCTCCAAGAATGGGGAGGAACTGGGAGTGGCCTTCCGGATCAGTAAAGAATCTCTCGCTGACAGAGCCCTCCTGCCACATGTGCTGTGCAAAAACTGTGTGGTTGAATTGAACTTCGGTCAGAAGGAGGAGCCCTTCTTCCCAATTCCTGAGGAATATGTGTTCATCCACGCCATCCCGGTTGAGGACCGAGTGCGCACGCCTCTTCCGCCCAAAACCACAGAGGAGTGTGAGGTAATGGGGTTTGTTCCAGATAGGCCTAGTTATTGCTTGTAAGGAGTCAGCGTGGCTGTGAGTTAGTGGCTGTGTTGCATGGCATATTGGTCTGTTTCTTTAAAGGAAAACTTGACACACACATGGAAAGAGCCATTCCCTGCAAGGCATGGTGTTGACTGTTACTGTTTCTACTCAGATATTTAATCATTTCGGCTCTTTCTCCTCTAACCTCTGTGTGGTGCTTCCTGCAGGTACTGCTGATGGTTGGACTGCCAGGGTCTGGGAAGACCCAGTGGGCACAGAAGTACACCCAGGAAAATCAAGAGAAACGATACAACATCTTGGGAACAGAGACTGTTCTCTACCAAATGAGGGTAAGCCCTTCCCTTGGGTAGAGTGGTATCACTTAGAGCCTTCACTGGGCTGGGCTGGCTGGACAGTCCTAGAAAGTATAGTGGCTTTATATCCCCTTGCCAATGTTTTGCTATAACTGTGGCATTGCAGAAAATTGCTGCTTGGAGTAGTAAGGGAAGGGGACTCCTCTGATAACAGCAGAAGGGTGGGTTTTCCCCTCTTTTAAGGTCAATCTGTACATGACTCCAGGCTGAAGAAGGCTTCAGCTCCAGAGGGCAGAACTAGTGGCCAAGCTATGGGAATTGCATTCTGAGTTATCTCTGCACCAATAGCTTGTGTCTGTCACCTGTGCTAGAGATGGGTAACCACAGGCTGGTAGAACACTGTGTGTATCTGAAGAATCTCTTATTGATGTCCCTTTTCCTCTTGCCAGACAAAGGGCCTTGAGGATGAAGAGATGGATCCCAAGAGCCGAGACCTGTTAATCCAGCAAGCTGCCCAGTGCCTTAGCAAGCTGGTCCAGATTGCTCCCAGGGCAAAGAGAAACTACATTCTTGATCAGGTATTGTTACTAAATCCCAGTGACTTCCTGACCTGAGCAACTTTGACTTCAGGGCACGCTGAGCATGCTCCTCAGCTCATGTCCCATTCTGATTGGAGGGGATCCAGACTGGGCTGAGTTAGTGGCAGATGAAATTTCTGAAACCCGTTTCTTTTCCCCCCTCAGTGTAATGTGTATAACTCCGGCCAGCGACGGAAGCTGCTTGCCTTCAAGGGTTTCTCTCGCAAGGTGGTTGTGATTGTCCCCAATGAAGAAGACTGGAAGAAGAGGCTGGAGCTGAGGAAGGAGGTTGAGGGGGAGGATGTGCCTGAATCGGTGATGCTGGAAATGAAAGGTAGACAGGCTTAACCAAGCCTGTTGCATTGTGCTGCAGCATCTCTAACAATCTTTAAATAATTCAGAGAAACTAGCTACTTCCAGACAGTCCTGGGCAGTGGTAGGAGCCCAGTTGCCCCTTTGGGGTGATGGGGTAGGAAGTCTATTAACCTCCTGAATCTCTGCTCTGCTGGGAAATAGGGTCTTGAGCCACTGAAAGCTGCCTTGATCTTGTGAACTCTCTTGCTGTTTCCATTTTAACGCAGCTAACTTCTCACTTCCGGAGAAGAGTGATTACTTAGATGAGGTGATGTATGAAGAGCTGGTGAAGGAGGAGGCCCAGCCACTGGTCACCAAATACAAGGAGGAGGCCAGAAAACTGCTCCCTCCATCTGAGAAACGGGCAAACCGTCGCAATAATCGCAACAAGCGCAACCGTCAGAACCGCAACCGTGGCCAGGGATATGGTGAGGCTCTGTAGGGGCTGGGCAGCACTGCCTCTCTGGTCTCTTTTGTATCTAAAGGCTCCTTTTGCCGTATTCTCTTGATGTCAAGGCAAACTGTAAGGATTCTGCTCCCTAGGTTTTGAAGAAGGGACTTGAGTCACTCAGTGCAGGCCTCAGCAAGAGAACAGAACTTTCTCACCACTCCAGCTTCTAGTTCTTTTCTCAAGCACCTCCCTTGCCCAGTTGCCCTCATGGTTTAACTTCCACTTCCTTATTCAGAGCCTAAATTGTTCTTGTGTTTTGTGCTAACTGATGACTGAGGGCTGAGATTTTCAAAAGCATTTGCCTTTCAGTGAAACTTGGGCTCCCTCCATGTCCTTAATTCTTACCGTCATGGCAGAAGTAACCATCTTAAATCTGTATTATAGAGTGCTCTGTTCCCATAAGCTTTTGTAACCTTCACTGGTGACAAAAATTTTCCTTAATTTGCATGTGTCCTTTCTACCCCAAGACTTTGTTACTAGTCTTAAATGTGCATTATTCTGCTGCAGCATCACAATGATGTAAGCTCTTGCTTGTCTCAACTCTCCAGTCTCCTGCTTGGAGATGGCTTTCCCCCAGCTGCCTTATTTATCTGAGTTTCTTCCCATTGCCCCATCTCTCTCACCTTTCCAGAACATCGTGCAGTTTCTCTCTCCCTCTGCTTTCCACTGCCGACAATTCTAACTTCAGTATCCCTGACAAACAACACCCAGTGTATGTTTTACTTCCTGTAGGTTGTCAATATCTGTATGAATTAGTCCTAGTCATTCTATAGACTGCAGCAGAGCATTACTGGACATCTCTCCCTAGTGGGATGTTGTTCCATTAATGTTTATCCTCTGCTTATGGTGTGTTACCTGTCTCATGCTATGCTTTTCCTATCCAAACACCATTCTTTCACTTTGCTTGGGAGCTACTGAGATTGGGATAAGTGGGGCTGCTGCTGGATTTTTCTGTCCTGTAACTTTATTGGTGGGTGTAAAATCTGGTATGTTCGGTTATACAGGAATCTTGGCTAGTTTCTCCTGACAGAATTTTTGTTTCTTCTTAATCTGTGGTTTCATTTCTCTCCTTCTGGCTCTAGCTGTTTTAACAGAAAAGTTAAACCTAGTCTAGCCTTCTCCCTATAGAGTCCTGGTTTCTTCTGTTCTGAATGTTTGCTGCTTTCACTCCCCAAATGGGAAACATGCAACCTGTAGGAAGTTACTGTGCTGACCTGTGATTAGAAAGTCTCTGACACCCTGTTTGTTGCCTTCTGCCATCGGGATTGCAAGTCATGGGGCAGCTCAGGAACAGCTTGACTCTTGCTGATGTTTACGAGGTACTGCATCTGTAGCTTTGTTTGAGACCTTGCTTGTTTCCTTTCTAGTTGGTGGACAGCGCCGAGGTTATGACAATCGATCTTATGGACAGCAGCAGTACTGGGGGCAGCCTGGAAACAGAGGAGTGAGTGCAATAGTTCTGACTACTTCGTATCAAATACAGGCAGGGGGTATGGCAGCTGTTGTTGATTTTTCCTCTATAGGGAAAGAGGGAGTTTTGGGGGTGATTCTTGCTCCATTTTCTTCCCAAGAGAAGGAGGAGATGATCATACCTAGCTCTTGTGTGGTGATTCTTATCCATAGACCTCAGAGCACTTTACAAAGGAGGCCAGAACCACAGAGGGGAAAGTGACTTGCCCAAGGACTCCGAGCAGACCAGTTGTAGAGCCAGGAATGGAACCCAGATGTCCTGAGTCTCAGTCCAGTGTTTTAGCCTCTAGGCCACACTTCCTCCCATGAGAAGGAGACTTTAAAAAATGTAACTTCTGTACTGATAGAGTCCTTCCTGGTAGCCTTTGGGATCCTTTGCACCATGCCTTACCTTTAAGCCACATCTTGTGCTCAGGGTATTGGCAGTCATCACATGCTGCATCTTGGTGGCTGCCTGAACCTAGGTGTTCTAGTCCTGGCTGCCACTGATTTGCTGTTTCCCCATCTCTAAAACAGGGATATGCACCCACCTCTGTATAAAATGCTTTGAGATGTTTGGGTAGAAGAGACTATAGAACTCAATTATAGGGTGCTGCCATAGGATGGGGTTCTGCTTCCCACAGGACCATATCTTCCTACAGAGCACATTGTTTGGTGTGCTTAGGTAACCACCTCTGTTTTCACAGGGTTACCGTAACTTCTATGACCGGTACAGAGGGGACTATGATCGATTCTACGGACGCGAGTATGACTACAACAGATACCGAGATTACTACAGGCAGTACAACCGGGAGGTGAGTGGCCACACACCACGGGGCAGTAATGATTCTAGGAGGGGCTTCTCAACCTTTAGAGTAGATGTCTTTTGAACACCTCACCCCCATTTCCTGTTGCCATGGTCCACCTGTAGAAGTATCATCCCAGCATCCCTGTAGCAACTATAGCAACTTTCCACATGGAAGAGTGGTATTAAGAAAGTGTTTGGTTGTTTTTACCTGTCCTATTGAACACAGTTCCTGTTACTGCTTCTCTTAGGTATTGGCAACAAGGCTTGACAGCTCCTTCTTGTTCCAATCACTTTTAGAGGTCTCTGAGTTTTCATTGCAATGAAGAGCCTGGTCACCTGTAGGAGCAGTGTGGAAGCAAGCAGGTTAAGCCAGAGTAGCATGCTCACAGTTGAGAGCTGCTGTCTTAGGACATTTATGGAGGAAGACGGGGGGGCTGGGTAGAAGCTATAGCTATATGGTTATAGGAGGAACATGGCCTTTCCAGCACAGTGCCCCTGGATACAAACTGCTTCTGTTTTCCTTCCAGTGGCAGAACTACTACCAAGACAGAGACCGATACTACAGGAACTACTACGGATACCAAGGATATCGGTGAAATCCCAGCCGTCTTCACCCTTCAGCCAAGAAGCTGAATCTGCGGAGGTGTCTGCCACTTCCCAAAACACAACCAATGGAAACAGGGCTGTTGGGGGGAGAGCGGCGGCGGGGGGAGGGGTGGGAGGAGGAAAAAAACTGTAAATTTTTTTTTTAAAAAGTTTGTTGAAAAGAATATTGTCTTATTCTATAAAACATTTCAAACCTAGTTAGATATTTGTAATCAAAATGTTTGCGCAGAGAGTGCAGCACTTAGCGCTGCCTGGCCTGTACCCTGTGATTGGGCAGGAAAACCACGTACCCTTTAACAACTTTCTAGAGCAGCTGGACTGGCAGCCGGGCAGGGAGGTACAGGGGTTTGCAAGACACACTCAGTGATGGGAACTGAACATGTAAGAACCTGGAGGTACAGATGAGTGAGAATAGAGGGGCCAGCATCCCCTGGGGGCAGAGGGAGGGTTGGGAGGGCAGGCAATATTAATTATTGACTGATCATTCACTTGCAAAAATAATTTCCTTCCAGATTATCATTTGCTGATCTAGCTTTGGGGTGATGTGTGGGGCTCTGCCCACAGTGATTCTGGAGTCTAGTGCTCTTCAATGACTGGTGGAGAAGGGATCGTTTCCACCTTGGAAAATCTGGCAGAGTTCCACGTTCCTGTTGTTGTCTCGTCTGGCAGTGCTGTGCTGGCTGGATGTAACGTATCCCTGGCCAAAGGCTGTGCTTTTTAGCCGAGCAGTTTGCTTCACCCCCCTGGCTATTAAATTTCCCTGAAAGCTTGTAAGTGGAATCATGAGCTGTTTTTTGGCAGAAGGAAGCACAGGAATTTAGTATGCCAGTCCCTAAATTCTCGGTCTTCCCTGGCCAAAGCAGACTGTCTTGGTGAGACTCTGTTCTCTTCCCCTCTCTCCCCCTTCCCTTCCCCCCCGCCCCCCCCCCCGAGGCTAGCAGGCTTGGCCAGGTGCTGAATCATCTCTGTATAGTGTCTGTCCTCTTTAGTGGAAGAGAAGGAACATTTCTCAGGGTTTCTGCTGGATCTTTTCTTCATTAGAGCGTAATGTGTGTGTATATAGGCAACCCATGCAGTGTGTAACCTTCACCTGTGAGGAGATAGTGCTGAGAATAGCAACAATTTTATACCGTAAGAAGAGGGCACAGTTGGTAAAGTGCTCCTGTGGTTTTGATAAACTGGTAGAGCGTGTATATAGGAAACTAGGGAAGGCGATTGAGTGCAGTAGGGAACCAGCCTGAGGTGGGTGTGTGTGTGTGTGGGTGTCCTGCCCTCCCCTCCCCTCCCCATGGCTTGAAAACAATAGGGTTTTGACTTTGATACACTCTTTAGCTGTGAAGTCTAGTCCCACAAGAGTGGGGGGGGGGTTCCTGAGGACACTGTGTGAAGGAGGATCCCTTCAGTGCTTAGGGCGTGCTTCAGTATAAAATTTGGGTTGTCCTCAGTCTTCAGAATTTCTGTAAGATTGGGTGGGAGGAGGGGGCATAATTTCAGAAATTACTCCTTTCCCAAGCAAATAGTTATATGTGTTGGGGGGAGGAAGGGGGGCAGCTACTTCTGTAGGGTGTAGAGAGTGCATTCATGGCAGAAGTGGATGTGGCTGGCTTGTATTTTTTGGGTTGGGGGGGGGGGGGGGGGGGGTTTATTTTCCCATTATGAAATTTAGCATTGATCTTTAATTTTGTTTCATTCTCATCAGTTTGTCTCCTGCTCTGCGATTCTTCCCCCATCCTTCTTTCCCAGTGAGGACAAGGATACCCTCTTAGGAAGTGAATTGTAAATACTCTTGGTTCTGGTCCTATAGCCTTGGATTTGGCTAGGGAGCTAATTATGTCCAGTCCCCCTGTTCCTTTCCTTCCCCGCTTGAAGATTATCTTCTTCTCTCTGTGATTTGCTGTTTGAAATACAAACATTTTAATTTGTTTTAAAAATTGAATTTTTTTATTCTCTGCCTACCATTGCAAGCTGCCCTGTCTCCAATGCCCATTGTCACATCCCAGCCCAGACTAAACCCCTCCATCCAGACCAGGACATGGTGAGACATGGCTCTGCCAGCACCAGAGAGCACAGGTAACAGGTCGCTGGGATCTCCCAGCCCTGTGCCACTTCCCAATGCAAGAACTAATGAGAAGCAGAGTTCTACTGTCTCCAACTGCGGTGCCGCATGTGTGTATCTGAACGTGTGACTGTGTGACGACCGTTTTTATAACAAAGCAACTGGTATTTTAAATGATGCTTCAGGCCACTAGAAAATACTCTTGGGACAGGGGTAAAGGGGAGAAAGCAGGAGCCTGCAGTAGCTGTGTGCTGGCAAGGGTGTTCGATGCTTTGGTATTTTTAAAAAGTTCCTTCTTGGGGTGTGCTTTCCAATTGGTGGGGCACAGGCAGCCTCCAGTGTGCAGATCCTCCACAGCTTCATTGAGTTTGGGGGACATGGAGTAACTGGCACTGGAGCCAGGAAAGCTTAAATCACTTCAGGAGGCGCTGTCATCGTTAACAGAATAACTTTTGAAGCTATAGTCCTTTTTAAATAAAACCTGTTTTTCTGGGGATGACTAGAACTGCCACATCCTTGTCCGTAAGACCAAGAGATCTTAGCGACTTCAGTAGATGTCTTTTTCTGCACATTTTTGTTAAAAAAAAGAGAAAAAAAAGAAAAATTAAATGGTAAACAAGGAAATGCAGCCTGTTTTAGATCTGTTAGTGTTTCATGATTGTACGTCTTAGTTGCTGTAGATGGAAAGCTTGAGAGAACATGAAGGCTGTAAATGTTTTTACAAACTGTAAAACGTTTTGAAGTGGCCAGTAAAAGGGTTTTACCATTGAACATGTAACTGTGTGGTTGTTTACATCTGTAACTTTCCTTCAGATTCTGGCAAATGTAGGCAATAGCTTCCATTTTTAGAATAAATAACCATTGGCTTGACTTAACATCCTTATGTTGCTGCACTGACTTCGTAGGTGTCTCTATACTTTGGCTCTTCTTCCCCTCTCCAATAAAAAGAAAACTCAAAAGACCAGACTAATTTTGCTCTTTTCATAAGGCTCCTTTATTCAGATCCCCTGCACTCACCCTGCCTGCTCCATGCTGTGTAATGGAAGTCTTAGCGCCCATGCAGCTCGCCGTGAGCCCTAGCACAGAGCAGCCTAGCACTTGGGGGTGAGGCCCGGTGTCAGCGCACTTAATATGGACTTCAGTGCTTTCCCTACAGCTGTGCAAGGGAAATACCCCTTCTCCCCAAGAGCAGGCCCTATGAGAGTGGCTGCTGCCGGTTGGTCCCCCTACTTTCAAGGAATAGCCCTGGGAACCGTGTGCTGGGGGGTAATCTGAGCCTAACAGGGCGGGGAGCTTGTGCTCCATGGGGGGAAGGGTCTCCTAGAACCTAAAAGCCTCTTTGTGCCTGTCTGATCAGCCCTATTTGGCGCCGTACCTCCCTGCTTTTTCCTCCACACCTGTCACCGCTGCAGTGTGCACGCGCCCTAATGTGCTTTTTTTTTGGGGGGGGGGGGGGGGGGGGGGGCCCGGGGGGGGGGGGGGGGGGGGGGGGGGGGGTAGTGGCCCAGGCGGAAGCTGGGCCGGGGAATGGAGGCTCGGCACCTCCTTCGCTCCAGCGGTTCTGGAGGCTGGGCTGCTCCCCGCAACCCCACGTGGGCGTTTCCAGACACGTGAGGCGACGCTGCCCGCGCTCCCTGTCTGGACATGGAGGCAGCGGCGGCTCCGCTCCCGGGTGGCGATCGGCGCAGCCGGAGCTCTGGGCTGCTGCTTCCCGGGCCGGGCCGTACGCGGAGTGATGCCCAGGTGCTGGACGATGCGCTCGGCCGGCTGAGCGGGGCCACTGCGGCCATCACGACCAACGTGCGGCGGATCAATGGGGCGCTGGAGAGGTAATGAGCCGGGGGACGCCGCCTGGGACGGACCCTTCTTCCCCGGGTCACTGGAGAGAGGGCAAGTGCTGCCCCGCCTGGGATCCTCTCGGGGGCTGGAGATGGAGCTCGTAGCGTCGGAGAGGGGCCGCCTCTGAAGTGGGCAATACCCCCACCCCAAATTGTCCCAGCCTCAGACCCGTTAATTCTCCGAGTCCCTGTATCTGAGGCAGCTTCCCCCGGGGTGGGTAGAGTTTATATCGTTGCTAATTCTTGGGAGGGGTGGCCATAGGGTGCTGGATACTGTACAGGTCTGTCTCATCTTACGCTGGGGTTACGTTCCGCGGTCAGCGCCTAAAGCGAAAACCGCGTATAGTCAAAATTACATTGAGTGTAATGGTGGGCAGAATCGCCCGCACTACAGAAACAGTATTTAAATTATTTTTCTCTTTTGTTGTTGTTTTTTTTCTTGTTTTTGCTGACCGCATAAAGCTGAAATCGCACATGTTAAATGCGCCTAAGATGTGACAGACCTGTATAGTGTAGTACAGGCGTGGGTGAAGGAAGGATACAAGACATGGAGAGCAAGGGCAGTAGTTGCAGACAACAGGGTCAGGTAGTGGCAGTGGGATGGGCACAGGCAGCATCTATCTTCCCCATCTCAGCATTGCTCCTTTGCCAGGTGCATTATCCATCTAGCCTTAGCGACCCCCTGTGCTGGGCAGGGAGGACTTCTGGGTGTGGGGATGTGGGGGTCAGGGGCCACATCAGTAATGGAAGCTCTTCTCCCCTTTGCTCAGGATTCTGGAGGATAAAGCGACTGTGGAGGAGCTGAACCAAATGCTGGTGTGTCAGGGGAGGGGGACTTGGGCTAACAGTTTCTGTGCAGCACCAGATGAGTGCTAACACCCCCAACAGCCCCAGGGAATGGGTGAGAGCAGGAGTGGGTGCCCCATGCTGGGGCTCCCTCTCCCAGGGCTCTCCCAGGTACCACAACACAATGAGATCCCAGGCTCCCTGTTGCATTGGCATAGCATCCATTCCCGGTGGGGTTGCAGTCTGTGTGGTGCATGGTTCCATGAGGGTGGGTCAGGGAGCCATGTCCCATCTGCTGCAGACACAGGCAGGGGTGGGATGATGATGGGAAGGGCGGGGTGGGGGAAGAGACTTCTGGAAGGAGCCCCACCAGGTGCTTGGCTCTGTCCTTCACTTACCCTCAGCCCTCTCTTCCAGAAGAGCTTTGAGTCAAAGTAGCTATGGGATCACCCCAGAGAGAACTGCAACCACAGCCTTCTGCTTCCAAGAGACGTGCTGGGGCCCTATATCGGAAAGTGGGACCCAAGCTGCTCAAGGACATCCTGGCTTGTTGCCAGCTGGAAACGCTGCCTTCATGAGGACACTAGGAACACCTTTGGGTACTGGGTGGCAGTTTTGCCCCATGACACTTGGAGATTTTCCAGTCACTCTTTGTTCTCACAGATAATAAACCTGAAACATGATCTCTGACATCCAGCTTGTCTTTGAATGTGTGACTCCCACCGCACCATCTGCCTCCCCTGGGTGCTGCCATGTTGGCTGTGGGATGGTCAAAACACAGGTGCCATCACATTGGTCCAGAGCAGTGTGGGCATCCTCATCTTGTTTCCTATTGTGGTATTAGGAGCAAGGAAATAATGCCTCTCCCATCACCACTAACACCCTTAGGGTGGAGGGGTCATCTTCCTGGTTACTAGAACCAAAGCCACTGGGTGTGCAAGGGCCCTGCCATGAGCTCATGGGATCAAAAGGGGAATGGAGGCCTTCTTGGAGAGTGGATTCCAGAGCTGGGAGAGGTGGTGAGTGTTGTGGGTGGAGCAGAGGGTAGGCCCCATTTCTGGGTGCTGGAGTCACTGGTATTTTGTGTATTTTGACTGGTTGGTGTGTTACATGTCCCCAACCCCCACAGCCTGTGAGTCTGTTACAGGCTCAGCTACGGAGCCTGCCTCTTTAGCTCAAGCGGTAGCAGTTTATGCTTAAACCCCTGATTCAATCCCTGCTGGGTCAGCCTCATGTATGCCCATGTGTTCAGATACCAGTGACTTGGGGAGGAGGTTCAGAGAGAGGCTGGAAGGGGTTGGGACTGGGATTGTGTAACATGTGGCCTAGACTGTGCATGGTTCTGTCTAGTTAGAGCCTGAGCTATGGCAGACAGAGAGGATTAGTCTGAGGCCTGCAGTGCCCCCAGTCCTTCCACTGGGGCCTCTGGGTGCTGCCACAACACAACTACTGCCATGGGGTTGAAGCTTCCCTGGGTACAGCCATTTTAGTTTGTGGGACTGAAGTTGGCTGAAGAACACCATGTTATTCGCGGCCAGGCATTG
The DNA here is from genome assembly GCA_003942145.1 of Platysternon megacephalum. Taxonomy (NCBI): domain Eukaryota; kingdom Metazoa; phylum Chordata; order Testudines; family Platysternidae; genus Platysternon; species Platysternon megacephalum. The sequence continues at coordinate 222,922 of QXTE01000478.1, forward strand.
ATGCAGGATGCTGCCATCTTAGTTTCTGGGACAGAACCAGTTCTGGATGCTGCAATCTTGGTTACCGGAACGGAAGCTGCCCAAGCGGCCGCCATTTTAGAACGTGTAATCGAAGCTACCTAAGGAGTCGCCACCTTGGATTCTGGATTGGAAGCTACCCAAGGAGCCGCCATCTTGAGTCCTGGAATGGAGGATGCTTGAAGTGCAGCTTGCAGAGTAGGAATACATGCATGCGCGCGCGCACCCATCCTCCATGCCGCGTAATGTTGCTTCCCGCAATTGATACAACCCTGTGCGCCGCCATGTTGGCTCCGGGCGCTGAAGCCGGCCTGGGCGCCGCCACGTTCCCCTGTGTCTGGCAGGCTAGAGGTTGCACATGGCTGGGGCAGAGGGCGCGGGGTCGGGCCAGGGCCAGCAGAATGGGGATGGAGCGGGGGGGAAGCGGCCCCGGCTGGTGGCGGAGCCGGACCGGGGGAACCGGGTGACCGTGGTGCTGGGGGCACAGTGGGGGGACGAAGGGAAGGGGAAGGTGGTGGATCTGCTGGCCATGGACGCCGACCTGGTGTGCAGGTGCCAGGTGAGAGCGGGGGGTGCTCTGCGGTACCGGGTGAGCCTGGGGCGGGGAAGGGGCTCACCAGCAGGGCGGGCTTAGGGTGGGGGTAGCTCCTGAGACCCCAACGCGCCGTCCTCCTGACCGGCCTGTCCCCACAGGGGGGGAACAACGCGGGCCACACCGTGGTGGTGGGGCTGGTCGAGTACAATTTCCACCTGCTGCCCAGCGGGGTCTTGAACCGCCATGCCACCTCCTTCCTCGGTGAGTGAGCCCCGTGCACCCCAATATCCCCCTGCATCTCCACCCCAGACACCCCCCCTCCTTCCTCGGTGAGTGACCCCCGTACACCCCAATATCCCCCCATGTACTCCAGTATCCTCCTGCCTCCCCACCCCCAGTACTTAGCTACTTCGTGAGCCACCATGCCACCTTCATCAGTGAGAGCCCTCCCTCCACCCCAATATTCCCCAGTATCCCCACCCCAATATTCCCCACCTGGCACCCAGCAGGGGCCCAAACGCCATGCCGCCTCCCCCATCTGTGGAAGACCTCCCTACATCTCCATCTACTTTCTACACCCCCATTTTCCCCATTGTCCTGTGGGGGCCTGAATTGCCATGCCACCTCCTCATCACTGAGTGACATCCCCCACCTGCATATACCCCATCTCCCAGTACCCCTCTGCATCTCCGTCCTGACCCCCAACACCCCTCCACCCCCAATAGTCAGCAGAGTCTTGACCTGCAATACCACCTCCACACTCCACATCTCTGCTAGGCCCTTTGCCCCTCACTCAGCCCCTTGCACTCCAGCCTGTGACCCTGCTGCTGGGTGTCTTTCCAGGAAACGGAGTGGTCATCCATCTGCCGGGACTCTTTGAAGAAGCTGAGAAGAACCTTAAGAAAGGGCCTGGTGAGTGACCGACCCCAGTCACCCTGCTGCTCCCTCCCTCAGAGAGAGGATCTAGTGGTGGGGGGGGGGGAGGGGGCAGGACTCCTGGGTTCGCTGCCCAACTCTGGGAGGGCAGTGGGGTCTAATGAGTTAGAGCAGGGGTGGGAGTCAGGACTCCTGGGTTCTGTTCTTTCCCCCAGTTACATAAAGGCACAGTAAATATATCCCAGTTCCCACTCTTTATAGCAGGGCTGTCACCGTCCCCCTGCATGGGGATGGGAGGCTTAGGCCTGGCATGTAGGGTAGGCTAGGCTGGAGGGTCCCATGTGGGAGGCCCAGGGGTGATCCTGGCTGACCTTCCCACAGTGATGTGTTTTCCTTCCCCGCAGGTCTGGAGGACTGGGAGTCCCGCACGGTGATCTCAGATAGAGCTCACATTGGTAAGTCCAGAGCAGCCAGCAGGGGGCGCTGTCTGCAGCCTCTGGGACCTCTCCTCCTACTCTTGGAATGTCTCCTATCAAGACCCCGGGGGCACTGGGCTCATTGGGAGGGGATGACCAGGCAGCTGAACAGCGGAAGGGGCGGGGGGGAGGCAGTTGAGCGGGCTGGGGGCTGGCAGATGGGGAGGGGGCTGGTGGTAGCAGAGGGTAGGAGTGTCCCTCCCTTCTCACCTCATCTCCCATTCTCTCTTGCCACAGTGTTTGATTTCCACCAGGCCGTGGATGGGATCCAGGAGCAGCAGCGGCAGCAGCAAGATGGCAAGAAGTGAGGGGCTTAACAGCTGGGTCCCCATTTGGGAGGGGCAGGAGGGATGTTGCTGGGCCTGGGCCTGGGCCAGGGGAGGATTATGGCTGGGTCCCCTGGAGTGGGGCATTTTCGTAGGGGTTCCCTTTGGTCACCAATGGCAGTGGCTGGGTTGGGGGGAGGGGAGGGGAGGCTGTTTCTGTGGGATTCCCATCCTCTGGTGACAGGGCAGCTCCTCTCCCTGCAGCCTGGGCCAGTGTGGGGAGCATCCAGTCTGGCTGCAGCCTGGCGGGTAGGAGGAGCTCCCACCACCACCCAGCTTTGACTCTGCTTCCCTGGCAGCCTGGGCACCACCAAGAAGGGCATCGGCCCCGTCTATGCCTGCAAGGCTTCCCGCACCGGCCTGCGCATCTGTGACCTGCTGGCCGACTTCCACGAGTTCTCCAAGAAGTGAGTTGAGGGGGAGGGAAAGGAGGGGAGGAATCCTTTCACAAAGATGCCCAGGGGCCCCCGAGGATCCATTCATGGCCCCCAGCCCTGGGGCCTTCTCAGGATGCCCTGCCCTGGGAATCTGTTCACACATCACACCCCATGTGACAGTGCAGAGCATGGGCATCTGTGACCCCGGACAGTGCAGTGGTGTTTAGGGGTACCGTTGTGGGATCACTGGTCCCCATCTCTCTCTCTCTCAGGTTCAGGGTGCTAGCCCAGCAGTACAAGGCCATGTACCCGACTCTCACCATCAACACAGAGGCCGAGCTGCAACAGCTGAAGGTGGGTGAGGGCCCCAGTGATGCCCCGCAGCTGTGAACCACCCTCCCCTCTGCCCCAGGAATAACCCTTCCCCCCAGGAGTCCCCCACCTGGCTGACAACCAACCTGCCCCCCAGAAACACCTCCTTCCACTCTGGGGATCCCTACCTCCCTGAGAGCCACCCGCAATTTCTCCTTGCCTCCAGGGTCCCCCACCTGGGTATGAACCAACCTCCCAGGAACCGCCCTCCCCTTCCCCTGGAAATACACCCTGATCCCCCAGCTGGCTGAGAACACCCAGTGTCCCTGAGTAGCCCCAGAGACTGAGTGGTAGCACCTCCCCAATCTGATCCCAGCATCTCTCCCCAGGTCTATGCTGAAAGGATCCGGCCCCTGGTGAAGGATGGTGTCTATTTCATGCACCAGGCCCTGCACGGGCCCCCCAAGAAGATCCTGGTGGAAGGAGCCAATGCTGCGCTGCTGGATATCGACTTCGGTAAGTGCGGCGCACTCCCCTCGTGCCCGGTGTACGGCAGGTGAGGCCCCCCTGCCTCTGTGCAGTCTCTAGGGAGCGCCAGGCCCTGGGCTTAGCTTTTCCCAGGGCAGCTGCAAGGCTTCAAGTCTTGGGTTAGCCGTGAAAGCAGGACTTAAATCTGAGCCAGTATTGGCAGAAGTAACTGTCCCACTTTCTCCATTGCCTCCTGGAGCCCGTGTCTGTCTGACCCTATGTGTGCTCTGCCTGGGGCTGCCAAGATTGCCCTCTCTCCTCACCACTCCTGCTCCTTTGTCCCTAACTCCAGCCCTGCTGCGTTCGCTGTCGTGCTTTGCTTGGGGTTTCCATTGTCTCTGCAGGGCCCTCCGTTCATCTGGGCTGCCTGCGCTCAGCTCTGGGTAAGCTATCTGGGCTGGAACCAATACGGTTGTGTGGCACCCAGCCATCCCTTCTCAACCTCCTCAGAGGAGAAATTAACCCTCACCCCCAGCAGGGAGCAACACAAAGTGAGTAGGGAAACTGAGACACACACATTGTTAATAAAAATAGCACCAAAATTCCCACATTTTGCACCCCTCCGTGCTCCACGGGGCTCTGCACAGCAAAAGCAGTGGGAGCCAAAGAGAACACGTTCTGATCACCGCAGTGCAGGCTGGGAAGAGAGAGTCCTCATCACAACTGGAGTCTGGGGCTGGGATAGTGGTGTGTGGGCTGGGGATGGGGGAACCTGAGTCCCATTTCTGAAGGCCCCATTTGCTGCCACCCTCTGCTTAGCTCACTCTGGCCTCTCATCTCTCCCCAGGGACATACCCGTTCGTGACATCCTCGAACTGCACAGTGGGGGGCGTCTGCACAGGCCTGGGTGTCCCACCTTGCCACATCGGGAAGGTGTACGGGGTGGTGAAGGCCTACGCCACCCGGGTGGGTGTTGGAACCTTCCCCACCGAGCAGGACAACGTGAGTGTGGGGGGTGGATCTGAATGGCCAGTTGCGGAGTGGGGGGACATGTCCCCTGATGCTTATGGGCAGTCCCAGAGAGAGGGAAGTGGGATTCATAGGCTTTCCCCCTCAAGGGATAGGGAGGACCCTGGTCCCTCCGCCCCAGGGAGCAGGGAAGATCCTGGCCCTCTGGGAGCCCTGGAGTCCCAGGAGTAACGGCCTGTCCCTTCCCCTCTGGCCCCACAGGAGATTGGGGAACTGCTGCAGTCACGGGGCCAAGAATTCGGCGTCACCACAGGCCGCAAACGCCGCTGCGGGTGGCTAGACCTGATGCTGGTGAGATACGCCCATATGATCAACGGATTCAGCGCGTAAGGGCTACATCCACTGCCCCCACCTCACAGCCTCAGTAACCCCCCTACACCCACCATGCCATCTCCTCCCCCATTACCCACAGCCTCACTAACCTCCCCCCCCCCCCCCCCCCCCCCCCCCCCCCCCCCCCCCCCCCCCCCCCCCCCCNCAGTCTCTCTAACCTTTCTCACCTCATGCACTCCCCTACTGTCAGTCACTGCCTCCCACACACTCTGGTCTCAACCCTTCGTTCTCCCCCCCCCCCCTCCAGTATAACCTGCCCCCTGCTCTCCCTGCAGCCTGGCGCTCACCAAGCTGGATATCCTGGACACCTTCCTGGAGATTAAGGTGGGCGTGGAATACCGGTTGGAGGGGAAACCCATCGCCTACTTCCCAGGTGAGCCAGTGGCTGGGTTACCCTGTGAAGGGGAGGTATTGCCCTTTCTTCTGTCTTTCCCACAATGAGAGGGCAGTGGCCTCTGGGCCTCAGGCCTTGTATCCCTGAACTTGGGGGCGGGAGAGGCTCCTGTGGGGGGAGTGGTGCAGAGCTCCAGGGGAGAGAGGGGAGGGACTGCAGGGGGCAGAGCTGTCCAAGGAGTGTGTGTGTGGGATGGGGGGAAGGGACTTCCTGGGAGGGGGGATAGGGGCTCCTTGGATAGTAGGGGCTGAACCACCTTGGGGGTGGGGGGATAGGGGCTCTTTTGGGCCCTGCAGCAGCCAGTAAGCCTCTCTGCTCCCCGCAGCGAATCAGGAGCTGCTGAACAAGGTGTCGGTGGGCTACGAGACGCTGCCAGGCTGGCAGTGCAGCACAGAGCAGGCCCACAGCTTTGCCGACTTGCCTCCGCAGGCCCAGAGCTATGTCCACTTCATCGAGCGCTACCTCGGGGTGCCAGGTACGTCCACAGCCCTACCAAGCTGCCTGCTGGCCTGGCTCACAGCCCCAGCATCAGGGCCTGGGGATGGGCAAGCTGGGCGCCCCCTTTGGGGTGCTGCGTGGTTCCCTGGATTGGGGATGCCATGGGATCTGCCTCTCTCCTCCCACAGTGAAGTGGGTCTGTGTCGGGAAGTTCCACAAATCCTTCATCAAGGTTTCTGGAGCCTTCCCCTCCACCCAGGCTGTCACTTGGGTTCTGTTTGGGGGGTGGAGGAGATAGGCCTTGCATGTGTTGGGGGGAGAGAGGAGGGGGAATCTGCTCTGTGTGGGGGAGGGATCTGCCCCACGGGGCTGGGAGTTCCCAGTTCTCACCCCACTTTCTCCTCTCACAGTGAAGTGGGTCGGTGTTGGGAAGTTCCGCGAATCCATCATCAAGATTTTCTGAGCCTCCCTGGCCATCCGTCTGTCGCAGGGGCTCTGTCCCAGGACAACCCCTGACACACAGACCTTCAGCAAAGGATCACAGGGACCACCTGCCTCTCACTCTGCCCTGCACCCCCCTGCGCTGTGGGGGGCTCCACCACTCCTGGAAGAGAGTGAATTGTAATTTCACTCCGCCCCCCGCCCCCCCAGTGCTGCCCATGCTGGGGAGCCCTGGCCTGCGGTTTACAGGCTGCCTGCCACACTCTGCTCCCCCATGCTGGAGGCCGGACTGTGCGGCTCCCCTCCCCCTCACTCCAGGACTGTGCCAGGCAGGCTGTGCTCACTCCACATGGGGGGCCCCAGCCCAAACCCGGCTCCTGCTCCACCTGTCACTCCTGCTCCCCATGGGGGCAAAGATCACCCTGTCCTTCCCCACTGGGCACCCCTGTCTCCTCTCCCCCCATGCCTGGATCTCCCTGTTCTGCCCCCCACTGTGGGCAGTCTCACAGCTGCTTTTTTACTGTATAGAAATAGCTATAAAGAGCCATGATTTATTTTCCCCATGAGCCCAGTGATGTGTCTGGGGGGGTGCGATAGGACTGGGGTGGGTGCTGTCTGGCCCTGTCAGGTGAGAGGGGCCATGTGTGCCCCAGCACTGGGACAGGGGCTGGCGGGGAGGGGAGGGGTGCCAGGTGCTGTTTTTGGGGGTGGGTGGATTATTGTGTGTGTAGGAAGCCACTGAGCTTTCCCAAGGGCTGGGAATTGGGCAGGGGAGTAGGGGGTGTCTGGGCTGCTCCCTTCCCTCCTGGGGTCCCTGAGCCAATCTCCACTGGGATGGTGACTGGCTCTGGGGACTATATCCTGGGCATCGCTCCCACCACCGGGCCCCATTGCTGGAGGCTGCCCACTCCCCATACAGACTGGGCAGGGCCTCAGCTGTCAGCAAAGCGCCTGGCACTGCCCCTGGCCCCCACTCACTGCTCAAGCTAGCCCCTAGTCCCAAAAGTGCCCCTTGCCCACCCCACAAACAAGCCCCAGCCAGTGTTCCTATCCACCCCCCAGCCAGCCTCTTCAGATGGCACTACCCATGCCCACCCCATCCCCACAACCCAGGCCCCCTAGTGCCAGCATCACCTCCAGCACTTCTCCTGGTGCCGCAATAACACTGATGCCACCCCAGGCTCTGTGCCTCCTGTTACTTTATTCTCAAGGTCTCAGTTTACATTGTGTGGGGCAGCTGAGCCCTGCAATCTGAGCGCTGCCCCTCCAGCACTGGGGGAAGGGGATGGGCCTCTTTCCCCCTTTGGCACCCAGGAGCAGCAGGCTGGGAGCTAACACCCTCCCCCCTAATGGAAATGGGGTGATTCGGGGTTAGTGTGACGCTGCTGGAGATGGGCCTGCAGCTTCAGCTGCCCCAGGCCTGGAGAGGGGAGCAGGACTTGGTGTGACTCCTGCCAGGGTGAGGTGTGATACCCCCTCCTGCTTTGATGTGTGTGGGGTAGGGGTGGGGCGGGTTCCCCCTGAAGGGGAGGGGCTTTGGGGGCTTGTGCTCCAGGCAGGTGCCCTGTCTGTGGAAGTTTGGGTGGGTGGGGGGAGTGGTCCCAGCCAAACACCCAGCTCCAAAGCTGGCCCTAGGAAGGCCTGAGAGTTTGGCGGTGGGTCAGGCCCTACCTGGGAAGTCCTGCCCAATCACCTGGGCCGGGTGGGGGGAGAGGCTAAGAGTGGGGATTACACGGTGGCTGTAGCTGAGGGGTGGGGTAGGCAGGGCTCAGAGCAGGGCACAGAAGAACTTCTTCTCGCGGAACGGGTTCTCGGAGGTGGGCACCGGGGTGATGAGTGGGTCTTCGCAAGCGTGGGCATCACAGTATGTCATCAGATCAGCTGCTGCCTTGGATACCTGCAGGGAGGGGAGGGGTGAGAACTCTGCAGGGTGGGCCCAGCAGGAGGCGCTGTAAGGAGCAGGGGGAGCTCCCAGCTACTCCAGCCTTGGCCTCTCCTAATGGGGCACTGCAGGGAGTGGGAGAGGAGCACTGGCTGTGGGGGGGAGTTCCTGGCTACTCCAGCTCTGGCCTCCACACAGGAGATGCTGCAGGGAGTGGGGCAGGAGCATTGGCTGTGGGGGGAACTACTCGCTACTCCAGCTCCGGAGGTGGGTGAGTGGGTGGGGCCCTTTTCTGCCACAGTAGCGGTCAAGATGCCACCCCAGTCCCCACCTTTATCCGGCACATGCTGGCCTCAATCTTGAGCTGCTCCACCATCTTGCGGGCCTGCCCGATGCTCATGGTACTGTTGACGGGGGTTTCGCCCTTCATGGGGACCCTGTAGAGGGAGAGCATAGGTTGGGCTCAGCATGGACAAGGGTCATGGGGAACCTGGGGGCCTGTATCCTGGAGCCTCCTGACCACTGGGGTGGGCACAGAGCCCTGGACAATTGTCCCTGCCCTCAGCTTCTTTGAGTCACTCCTAGCCCCTCAGCACTGTCCCCAGCTGGCTGTGGGTTAGAGGGGGCTCCAATCCTGACTGGGCTAATCTCCTCCACTCCCCACCAGCTTCCCCGTCTGCCCCACTCTCTCCTGGCCCGGGCTTTATATCCCTGACCCTGGCTGTCCAGTGCTTCCCCTATAACCAGAGCTCCCAGCTGTCTGGGGCACCTGTATCCCCACTCTTGGCTGCCCAGGACCACCTGGCCCATGGTTAGAGGGTGTCCTGACAGTCCCAGCACCCCTAGTTGGAGCCCAATCCCCTTGGGGAGGGGATTGTGGGGGAGGGTGTGGCAGGGGGTTGCTCCAGAATGACAGCCCCAATTTGCTCCAGTATGGCTACTCCTGCCCTGGAGAGATTGCGGGGGGAGTCATTGCACATGTGTGTGGGGGGGGGGGGTCGTTGCCCATGGGTAGCAAGGTACCATCCGATGGCCAGGAGTGCTTTATGGCTAGGGGCATCGTTCTAAGTACATTAACTGCTCCTCTTCAGATTGTGGGAGGCAGTAGATGCAGAATGGACTGTCCTGCCCCTATGGTCACACAACCCTGGCGGCCGCCTGCCCAGGCTGAAGGGGGGATTGTGCCTGCCCAGGGCTCAGTCCCAGGGAGAGGGGAGCTGAGGGGACCATCCCTGAGCCCCCCCATCCCCTTTCTATCCCCAGGCTCTGGCACAGTGGGCCCTGTGCTGCCCCGCAGGATTGTCTCCTGGTGGGACTAAGACCCCTGGACCCCAAAATCCCAGACTGGCCTGAGCACCAGGCTAGGAGGCAGGAGCTGAGTGCCCCCTCCCAGCTCTAGCCCGTCTTTGAGCCCCTTTGCCCCTTGCTGAGCCCCTTTTACCCAGCTGAGTTGCAGCCTCCAGCCCCTCACTGTTGTCTCTGGAGCAGCACCCGCGTCCCCCGGCACAGTGCTGGGAACGGATACAGGATGACTAGCCCAGCCCTGTGTGCAGACAAAGGGGCTGCTGCTTGCTCTGCTCTGCTTCTAACAGCGCCAGCAGCCCACTCCCCAGCTGCACCCCCCAGTGCATCTGCCCGAGCCCCTAAATGCAGCGTCTTTTCGATCCTGCCCTCTCTCTCTCTGCAATATGCTTTGGGTGCAGATGGGGGAGAACCCTGCCTCCATCCCCCCTTTCCCGAAGCAGTGTCATAGCTGGGGCCTCATCCACCATCCAGACCCACATTGGCCCTGACGGTACAGAGACGATACCAGTTGCCCCCTGCCCCCCATCCAGGCTGGCTGCCCCTCTGGGTACCCAGGCACGCCCCAGTGGCCAGTCAGGGCACCCCTGGGCACTGACCTTCGACGGTCGCTGACAGAGCTGGAGAGACTCTGGGATGGGCTCCCCTGTGTTCCCAGGTGCCCCGGGCGCCCTGCAGACGGCTCCGCTCCCTGTGCCTCCTCCGGGATGCAGCTAATTCAATGCGCCCGTGGTACCTTGAGGATGCTCCGAGCCGCTCGATGCTGGGAGCGGACCATGCCCGCTCCGGGGGGACGAGCGCACGCCCAGCGGAGCCCGGCTGAGCTCTGGCTCCTTGCCCAGGCCCCAGGGCCCCCTGGTGCACAGCCCCCGGCAGGGCAGGAGAAAGGGAGCAGACGCTGGGGAGGCAGAGCGCCCCAGGAGGGGGCCAAGGCAGGGGCTGGGTTCCGGGCACCCCTGCACAGCTGCTGGTGGTACAGGCCCGCAGTAGCTGCAGTGAGGATGCTGTCTCCCCACCATACTCATTTGGAAATCTGACATCAGGGGCTACGCCGGGCATGGGGGCCGCTACCCTGCCTGGTTCTGAGCCCCTCCCCAGGGCGCCTGGGGCTGGGCCAGAGCCTGGAGTGTGAGGGGGTGGGGAACAGGCAGCGGCGTTCAGCCCTGCTGGGGACTGTCTGGTTTCACATCTGAGAGCCCAACGATAGCCCCAGTCTAGAGAGAGGGAAACTGAGGCACGGAGAGGGGAACAGACACACCTGGAGCAACCCAGCAAGTCTCTGCCAGGGCCAGGGATAGAACCCAGGAGTCCTGGCTCCCAGCCCCCCCAGTTCTCACCACCAGACACCACTCCATTCCCCCAGAGCTGGGAACAGAACCCAGGAGTCCTGACTCCCAACTACCTGCCATGTACCTAGGTGGCAAGCAGGCACCTAGGACTGGCCCAGCTCTGTGTGGCTGGGCCTCAGTAAAAGTCCTGCTGCCCTCTCCCCTGCTCCCCCTTACTTTAGAGCATTGTCTGGGGGGAGGCCTTGAGGAGGGGGTTTCTCTGAGGGAGGTCCCCAGAGTTGGAGGGGTCCCTGGGGGGAAGAGCAAATATACTCGGTGGAGAAGGGGGGCAGGCTCCCGGGGCGGATCTTGCTGTGGAGGAGGACATGGCATGGACGTGAGAGGGGGTCTCTCTCCGGGCTGGCGGCAGAGTTGGCTGGGAGCCCCAGCCCTGGGGGGGTGGGTCTGCTCTTGCTGTCTCTCAGGGGGGCTGGAAGAGGCAGGATCCCGGGGGCTGCTCTGGGGGGACAGGGACACTGGGCTGGGGGATCCCTGTGAGAGGGGCTGTCCCTGGAGTGGGTGGGGGCGAGGCCCCTGGGGGTGGAGGGGACTGGAGCGGCAGGGTGTCACGGGGGAAGGGAGCTTTGTGGGGTCTGTTCGGACTCGCTCGGGGATCGCGTCACCATGGAAACAGTGAGAGGAGCGTCTTTAATGATTGACGGACGGTGCCTGCAGTGGGAGGAGCTTTTCCCGGCCCGACCTGTCGCGTCGTCTTTGCCGGCTCCCGCTCGCTCCCGGAAGAGGCGGAGCAGGAGCAGCTGATACGGGACGGAGCTGGACAGGTCAGTAAGAGACGTGCCGAGACCCTGGGACCGGCTCCTAGTGCACCCCGCCCAGGCCTAGAACTCGGGGCTCCGTGGTTCCTGCCCTGACCGCCGGACCCCACCCCGGGCTGGGACAGAACCTAAGAGTCCTAGCTCCCTCCGCCCCCTCTAACCATTAGACCCCCACCCAGGGCTTGGATAGACCCCAGGAGTCCTGGCTCCTAGCGCCCTCTCCCTGCCCGTCCCAGAGCTGGGGAGTCCAGGCTGTAAGTGCCCCCTACTCTAACCACTAGACCTCCCCCGAGTTCTTGGATAGCATTTCTCACAGGTAAAACCGGGAGTCTAAACTCCCGGCTCCACTCCCAAGCCCTCCTGTCTAGCTGAGACTAGTACCCAGACATCTAGTCCTGCTCCCCTCCCCCTTTCCAAGCTACTAATAGGCCCAAGCATCCAGACTCCTAACACATCCCTTTCCCCCTAGGCTGGCACAGAACCCAGGAGTCCTGGCTCCTAGTCATGCAATCCTAGTCTAGACTCACCCATGTGGTTTCCATGCTGACCCTGTTTTTTGTGTCCTTTCTTCCTCAGATTGGCTCCAGTCTTTGGCCCCTGAGGCAAGACTCCAGCTTGTGACCAATCCCTGAGCAGGCCTGTGCCAAGCCCGTTGGCATGGCCCTGCTCACCATGTCCTGGTGCCAGTGACTCCCGTGGTACCCTCTTCCATGGCTAGAGACAATTACTGGAAGGCCAAGCGGCGCAGACGGGTCAGCCAGCCTGCCCTAAGCCAGAGCCTTTTCCCTGTAAAGGAACCACTGAGCCTGGGCCCTTTCCAGTTCGGCCAAGAGAACTCTCCAACAGCCTGAGCCATTTCGCAAGCACTCGAGCAGGCACTGCCGCTCCATTCCCCCTTCCTCAATACAGGAGCTGGGGGCTCGGCTCCCACCAGACACCAGTGCGTGGCCTCTCAAGGCCCCTGTGCCATGATGAGTAGTACGGGGCCTTTTCTGCAATGGGCCCAGGAGGTGGCCGCGCTGCTGCTGCTGCGGGTGCGGCGCACGGTGCTGCAGACAGCTATCCTGCTCTGTGTGCTGTTGCTGCTGCTCTGGATCGCTGTCTTCCTCTATGGCAGCTTCTACTACTCCTACATGCCCACCGTCAGCTATGTCAGCCCTGTGCACTACGGCTTCAGGTGAGTGGGGCACCCCCGGGATGGGCCAGACCCCCCTGCCTCCTGGGATGGGACAGACTGCTTAGGAAGGCTGTAGAAGCTCCTTCGCTTGCGGTTTACAAAAAGAGGCTGGAAAGACATCTGTCTTGGATGGCTTAGAACCAACAAATGCTGTATCTTGGCAGGGAGTTAGACAAGATGACCCTTGCAGTCCCTTCTAACCTGTGGTTCTAGGATTCTGTGCACCACCTGAGCACTGCTCTGGGCCAGATCTCCTGAGACGGGGCTCTCCTGGGCACCTCCCCAGCCCACACACACTTTTTGGGGTTGTGGGTGCCTCTGAACTGAGACTTGTTCCCAAGAGTAAGGGTCTGAACTCCTGCAGTAGCAGTGGAAGCGGGGGGGGGGGGAGGTTGAAGAGGTCTGGGGGAGCTGGTGGCCCCTGAACATGACCCACTGCCTTGTGTCTCACAGGACAGACTGTGGCTTGCCAGGCCCTGATCTCTGCTCCTTCCCCATTGCCAACATCTCGCTGGTCAAAAACAACCGGGACAAGGTAAGTGCCAGTGGGCGTGAAGCGTGCCAGTGGGCGTGAAGCAAACCACTGGCTGTCAGCTCATTGGGGTTCTGCCCCCCTGGGCACCCAATGGGTGTGATGCTTTTATCTGGGTCCAGCTGGCAGCAGTGCTGGGGGGGTGACAGCTTTCCCTGCAGTGGTGAGGTTAGGGAGCAGGCTCCCTGCTCTATTTCTGATGCACTCTCCCTGCAACGGGGGGCTCTGGGAGGGTTACATGAGAACGGCCATACTGGGTCAGACCAAAGGTCCATCTAGCCCAGTATCCTGTCTTCCGACAGTGGCCAATGCCAGGTGCCCCAGAGGGAATGAACAGAACAGGTAATCATCCAGTGATCCATCCCTCTGTCACACATTCCCAGCTTCTGGCAAACAGATGCTAGGGACACCATCTCTGACCATCCTGGCTAATAGCCGTTGATGGACCTATCCTCCATGAACTTATCTAGTTCTTTTTTTAACCCTGTTATAGTCTTGGCCTTCACAACATCCTCTGGCAAAGAGTTCCAGAGACTGACATTGCATTGTGTGAAAAAATACTTCCTTTTGTTTGTTTTAAACTTGCTGCCTATTCATTTCATTTGGTGCCCCCTAGTTCTTGTGTTATGAGAAGGAGTAAATAACACTTCCTTATTTACTTTCTCCACACCAGTCATGTTTTTATAGACCTCAATCATATCCCCCCTTAGCCGTCTCTTTTCCAAGCTGAAAAGTCCCATCATTATTAATCTCTCCTCATACGACAGCCATTCCATACCCCTAATAATTTTTGTTGCCCTTTTCTGAACCTTTTCCAATTCCAATATATCTCTCTTGAGATGGGTTGACTGACCATATCTGCACCCAGTATTCAAGATATGGGCGTACCATCGATTTATATAGACTCAAGCAATATGCTATTTTCTGTCTTCTTATCTATCCCTTCTTAATGATTCCCAACAGTCTGTTCACTTTTTTGACTGCCACTGCACATTGAGTGGATGTTTTCAGAGAACTATCCACACTGACTCCAAGGTCTTTTTCTTGAGTGGTAACAGCTAATTTAGACCCCATCATTTTGTATGTATGGTTGGGATTATGTTTTCCAATGTGCATTTCTTTGCATTTATCAACACTGAATTTCATCTGCCATTCTGTTGCCCAGACACCCAGTTTTGAGGGATCCTTTTGTAGCTCTTCACAGTCTTCCTGGGATTTAACTGTCTGCAGATGATACAAAACTACTCAAAATTTTGCCACCTCCCTGTTTACCCCTTTTTCCAGATCATTTATGAATATGTTGAATAAGACTGGGCCCAGTACAGACCTCTGGTGGATAGCACTATTTACCTCTCTCCATTCTGAAAACTGACCATTTATTCCTACCCTTTGTTTCCTATCTTTTAACCAGTTACCGATCCATGAGAGGACCTTCCCTCTTATCCCATGACAGCTTACTTTGCTTAAGAACCTTTTGGTGAGGGACCTTGTCAGAGGCTTTCTGAAAAGTGCGACGGGATCCCTGGGGTACAGCCTGGGACTGTGGGACTGCTGTGCCCCCTTAACTCTCCAGCCTGGGTTGTCTCTCTTAATGCTTTGCTAGTGACAAGCAGCAAACCCCTCCAGGCGCTGTTCTCACTCAGCCCAACTGGATGTGGAGCCCCACGCCCAGCCAGATTGCATGAATGCTTCCAGAGCCACTCATGAATCACAGAGAGAGGCACCAGCCAAATCCCCCCAGCTCCCAGCCTTGCATCTCAGGAATATACCGTCTTGCACTGTTCAAGATAAGCAGTACAGGTTTATTACTTGGTTCACCACTTCATCAATGGAAAGTGGATACACACCAGCCTTTGCAAACCTGATTAGATCTACCAAACACTTCAGGCAAACTCGCTGATAAAGATAAACAGTAAAAACAAGTTTATTGACTACAAAAGATAGATTTTTAAGTGATAGGCAAAAAGTCAGTTAGTTACCAAAATAAAATGTAAGCATGCAGTCTAAACTCTCAACCCTATTAGATTGGGTAACATCTAGACTAAGCAGTTTTTCTCACCCCACTGGATATTGCAGTTCATAATATACAGGTTTGTCCCTTAAACTTTGGGCCAGTCTCCTGTTAGAAGACTGAAGACTTCGAGTGCCCTTGTTGCTTGCATCATAGGTGGGGGCAGGAGAAAGGCCCAGCATGTGGCCACTGTGTTCTGTTCTATACCCTTAGTCCATGATGTGCTTGGAGAACACAAGTCCAGGCATATCTGGTGGGCATTGTTGAATCCCCAGGCAAGGTTGAGCAATTCCCCTGGTGTGACCTTATGCGGGTGAGTCATTGCATTGTAGCTCCCTTGCTGGACAATGGCTGTTGATTGTTGTTTGACACCTGCCTGGGTGTTGGTTACTTTCCTTGCTGTTGTCTCTGGGGACCTAATGTCTGGCCGATTCCCCAATTTACAGCATGTTTTACTGACAACCATAAAACACAATCTCATAACTTCATATGCACTAATGATATACATATTTAGATAGAACAGTGACGTTCAGCAGATCATAACCTTTACCCTGATACCTTACATGGCATGCTCTATATGCAATATCAAAATTATATATAAATGAGGAATATGGGGATTACCAGGATTCTCCCCCAAGGTATAGAATGTCACACTAAGTACACTATATCCACTGGATCCCCCTTGTCCACATACTTGTTGACCCCCCTCAAAGAATTCTAGTAGATTGGTGAGGCATGATTTCCCTTTACAAAAAACATGTTGTCTTCCCCAACAAATTATGTTCATCCATATGTCTGTCAATTTTGTTCTTTACTATCGTTTCAACCAGTTCACCTGGTACTGAAGTCAGGTGACCTGTAATTGCCGGGATCACCTCTGGAGCCCTTTTTAAAACTTGGTATCACATTAAATATCCTCCAGTCATTTGGTACAGAAGCTGGTTTAAATGATAGGTTACAGATTACAGTTAGTAGTCTCTCCGCTCCATCTCTGATGCACTTTCCCCATAGCAGGGGGCTCTGGGAGGCTGTGGGGAGAGGCTGCCCGCTCCATCTCTGATGCTCTCTCCCTGCAGCAGGGGGCTCTGGAAGGGTTTGGGGGCAGGTTCCCTACTCCATCTGATGTACTCTTCCCCCAGCAAGAGGCTCTATGAGAGTTGGGGGGCAGGCTCCCCGCTCCATCTCTGATGCACTTTCCCCCCAGCTGTAGGGTCTTGGGAGGCTGTGGGGCCTCTAAGGTGGTTCGGGAGGGGCAAGCAGCACCCCCTCTCTCTGATGCCCCCTGCTGTCCTGTAGGTGCTGATGTATGGGCAGCCTTACCGCATCTCCCTGGAACTGGAGCTGCCTGAGTCGCCTGTGAACCAGGAGCTGGGCATGTTCATGGTGGTGATGTCCTGCTATACCAAGGGTGGGCGCATCGTCTCCTCCACAGCCAGATCGGTGAGTCTGGGGCCCATCCCAGCCCCCACTCTGAGCCATCCACCCCACCATTTCAGCACCGCACACACCTACATTTCTGGCCTTGCTGCCTCAGGTAGAGGCTCCAGGGAGGCAAGGCTCCCCATGGCAGCTATTCCACCCTTAGCCAGGGGCTACAGTGACACTTGGGGTAGTAGAGCAAAGGGAGCTGGCAGTCAGGACTCCTGGGTTCTATCCCCGGCTCTAGGAGGGAGTGGGGGTCTCGTGGATTAGGCAGGGAGGGCTGGGAGCCAGGACACTGGGGTTCTATTCTGTGGTCTGCAACTGCCCCTGCACACTCTTGGCAATTCCCTTCCTCTCTCTGCAGTGGGGCTGAAGCCCTGGACTCCTCTCGGAAACCCTGGGAGATCCTTGGGCAAGAAGCAGCTCCCTGCTGGCAGTGCCCCTAATGGCCCCGGGGAGCTGGTGGGAGATGTTGGGGGGGCTGGGTTCAATGCTAGCACTGGCTCTTCTCCCCCCAGACCATGCTACATTACCGCTCAGGCCTGCTCCAGAGCCTGGATACCCTGGTCTTTGCTGGGCTCTTCTTCTTGGGCTTTGCTGAGCAGAAGCAGATGGTCGAGGTGGAGCTGTACTCGGACTACAGGGAGGACTCGGTGAGGGGGAGACCTTTTCTGCATTAGCTGCCTGGATTGCTGTGCCTGGGCTGGCTGGCCGGGTCTGGGCTGGCCAGAGCCTCTGCTCCACAACCCCCAGCACGGGAGCTGATTGCCAGGAGTGCCCTGGGTGCCTGGCGCAGACACCCTCCCTTTTCCCCTGCAAGTAATGGCTCCCCTTCCTGTGTGGGTTGGGAGCATGGAGGGGGCACATGTGCCCCACTGCCTGGGTTGGGCTGAGGGAGAGCAGGGGGCAGGCATATGCTCGGCTATCTGAGTTTGGTGGCTGGGGGTGTGGGTGACTACAGCTCTGTCTGGGTTGGTGGGGAGGGTCACGTGCCCAGGCTGTCTTAGTTGGGCACCGGGGCTTGAGGCAGGTGCATGCCCTGCTGTCAGGGTTGGGGATCTTGCGATGGCCCCACCTGCAGCTCTGACCCTGCCTGTTGTGTGTGTCCCAGTATGTCCCGACTGTTGGAGCCGTGATAGAAATCCAGACCAAGCGGATCCAGATCTATGGGGCACAGCTGCGGATCCATGCCCACTTCACGGGCCTGCGGTGAGGATTGGGGGGTACCACTGGTGGGAAGAGAGGGGGGGAGGGATGGGACTGTGCAGCACTGGGGGCAGTTCCTAGTGCTAGGAGACTGCAGTGCACTCAATTCAGCAGCCCCACAAAGCTGCTCCCTGTAATCTGCCCCCCACGGATGATGCTGGGGGGCCTGTGGGTTAGGGGGAGGGCCCATGGACTGGGGGAGGGGCCTGTGTCTGGGAGGGGGAAGACTGGATCCAGGCTGCAGCCCCCTAATGCTCAGGCTCCACCCCCTCTTGCCCCAGGTACCTGCTCTATAATTTCCCAGTGACCTCGGCCATCCTGGGCGTGGCCAGTAACTTCACCTTCCTCAGCGTCATCGTCCTCTTCAGCTACTTGCAGTGGATCTGGGGCAGCGTGTGGCCCCGGGAGCCCCTCTCGGTACAGGTGAGAGGGTGGCTCTATGGGGCTCCATGGCTAGGGGAGCAGAAGTATGAGGTGGGGCATTGAGTGTGGGGCAGAGGGGTGAGGAAATTGGGGGGGGGGAGGGCAGGCTGTGGAGCAGGAAGGGAAGGTGCAGTGTGGAACAGGGCATGTACTCCATGCGAATAAGAGGGCAAGTAGTTGGGGGTCTGTGCAACAGGGTGAGGGGATAGTGCCTGGGGGGAGTTGGGGCAGGAGGCTTTGCCCAACTATACCGTAGGGGGTATGGGGCCCTGGTGGGGCGGGGGCAGCATTAATGGGGACTGGTGTTGCCTGGTTCCCCCCACTGTCCGGTCTTCCCTACTAGGTGAACACGCGGGACGGGGCCAGCCTGCAGCAACGGCGGGAGGAGGCACGACAGCGCATGGCTACCCCCAGGCCAGGTAAAGCAGGTTTGGGGGGTGGGGCTCTCCCTTTGGTGTGTGGGGGTGGGGGATTCCCATTTATCTGTGGCTGGGGGTCCTATTACTCTCACCTGGGAGAGGTGGCACTGACCAGGTCCGGTCTTGGCCCCACCCCTGCCCTGATGCTCTCTGTCCTGAAGCAGAAGACCAAGAGGAGCTGACAACACCACAGCCTGAGGCCATGGGGCTGGGCAAGAATGACCAGGAGAGGGTTCCCCAGGGCACAGGTACTGACGATTCCCTTCTAGCTGTGTCGGGGGGTGGGGCAGGAACCTGAGGCTGGGCTGTTCCCTTCCCACTGAGGTGAGGCTGGGACAGGGAGGCAGGGCTGTTGTATTAATTTAGATGGACCCAAAGAGGCGAAGGTGTTAACGTGGCCCTATTGCTGCTTGCCACTGAATAGTGTTAACCAAGACTTGGGGGCTGGAGTACAGAGCCCTCAGCCTGCTTAGCCCCAAACAGAATTACAGTCCCCTGGGAACCCTTCGTTAACCATACAGAGCAAGGGAAAGGATTTGGAATGTGAAGGGTTAAGTCAGGCTTGCATTGTAACAACATCCCTTGTTCTCCCTCTCCAACTGGGGAGAGGTTTAGAAAGAACACCCACACCCACACCCACACCCCCTCCCTCCCTCCCTCCCTCCCTCCCTCCCTCCCTCAATCTGTTCACCAGCGATAGATGGCAGTAACTGTCCTCCGGGAACAGAGAGAATGTTAGTTGAGATGGGCTGCTGCTGTTTAAAGTCCAATCCTGTTTCCTAGAAGAAAAACCAATGGGGAAAGAAAGGAACAGCTTCTGCCTCTGGTGCTGCTCCTCACCTGCATCTACTACTGGCAAACAGCCACCCATGCCTGGCAAACTCGTACCAGGGTTGGGCTGTTCGGGGCAGTGCTTGTAGCTGCCTTGCTAGTCACATGCTTATAGCAGTGTTGCAAAATATGCAGTCTTGGCCAACAAGGCAAAAGGAGAGGGATAGGAGAGAGAAGGGAGGAAAAGGACCTGTGAAGGGGTAGGGGTTGGGATTCAGTCAAAGCCAGCTGAGGTGGTGACGTTGTCTAGATCCCTCTGTCTGGCCCAGGCTGATAAGGGTGTGTCTCAGGATCAGGAGGTCAAAGGCCCAGCAATGGATCTGGGGGTCCCAGCAAACAGTGGGGGTGGCAGCCATGGTGAAGCTCCCTCCTTCCTGCTCTTCTGTCTTAGTCAACCAGCTTCCGTCTCCACCCATTTTCCCCTTAGAGTCCATCCCATCCCCTTACGTTTTTTGTTTACCCATTAGCCCTAATTTCTGCCACACCAATTTGGATTGGTTAATTCTTGTTCCCACACTTTGGTTTCAGGCATGATTTTCATGCTGATCTTGAGTCACATCAGTAGGTCTCTCTGAGACTCATTGAGTCTTATTGCTGGTGCCCCTTTCCCATGCCTGGTTACTGCTACCGATTAGGGGGACAGTTTGTATTTACTTTTCCAATGAGTGTACGTTTGAAGGCCCAGTCATTACTGCGGGACCCCATGAGCCCACTAGGGAGGGAATCGAGCCTTGGCCAGTGTGGCCTGTTGGCTACGCTAGGAGTGGAGGAGGGGACAAGGCCCTGTGACCTGGCCTGTCTTGGTGCTTCGTCCTAGTTGCCATGCAAGGGGACAGGACCTGGCCCTGCCTCTGACCTGTGCTTCTCCCCTTCCCCAACAGCTTCCCCCCCACAGCTACCAGGCGAGGTTCTGGAGACAATTGGCCCCATAGGGGACACAGCCCAGGCTAAGGAGCTGGATCTGAGTGAAGGTGGGTAATGCAGTTCCCCAGCTCCTCCCCCTAGGGGCTCCAGGCTCCTCATAACCCAACCCCTGTGCACCAGAGCAGGGGATAGAACCCAGGTGTCCTGACTCTCAGCCCCCCCTCTCCTTCCCCAACCCATTAGCTTCCACTCCTTACCCACCAAGCTGTGATCCAAGGCTCCAGCATCCATCAGGGCACCCGGAGCCCCTCTGTACCCAAGCAGGAACCTAGAACTGCGCTGTGCAGTAGGGCTGAGGGTGAGGTGTGCAGCTGGGAACAGCTTTGTATGGGGGACTGGGCTGTCCCCTGCCCCTTGCCTTTATGGGGGATGGGCTTTGTCTCCTGTGGGCTGTCCGTGTGCCCCTTGGAGGTAGACAGATGGTCCAGCCCCTGAAGGAAGGGATATGTCTGCAGGACCCCTGCAGCTTCCTCCTGCTGGAGCCTATGAGAGCCCCTCCCCCAGGGTCTCTACCTATCACTCTGCTTCCTCCCCCCTTTCCCCCCCATCTTGTTGCTCTTCTGTAGTCACTAACTGTCTCTCCCCCCCCCTCCTCCTGCAGAGACTGAGTTCGAGTCGGTGGACGAGTCCTCCCTGTTCACAGATGCCAACTACCCGCCCCCTGCAGGGACACTCCTAACACTACCACAGCTGGGAGAGGGGGCTGAGCCCATCCCAGGGGCTGAGATCCGTCAGAGACACGTCTGCTCCAGCTCCTGAGGGCACCATGGCCTCTTCCCTCTCCCCCCCCCCCCCCCCCCCCCCCCAAAAAAAAACAAACAAACCACTGGCCTTGTTCCCCGGGCTCCCAGCTCATGTTTACATTCCAGCCTCCCGGCCCCTCACTTGGAACTATTGTAATTTTAATAAACCACCTGCTAACGGAGCCAGGCTGCTGGCCTGGGGGTGGGGTGTGAGCAGGTGCAGAGATTGGGTCTCTAGGCCACAGCAAGGCTGGGGGCCTCTCCATGGAGGTGAGGGACTAAGTCCCTGTGGTGAAGGGCTGAGATGAGTTGTGCTCAGTCTCCTACCCCATAAACAGAAGAGGGATCCCTCCCTTCGGGATGAGCTGGGCTGGGGTCCTCCTGGCATCCCTGCTCTCAAGCAGGGCATCCATGGCAGCAGGATGGGGGTCCCCCAGCTCCCCCATTCTATCTCCACAGATGCACCCCTTCCTGTCTGCTGGGCCGGAGCCTGGGCCGGACCTCACCGAAGCCAGATGGGAAGGGTATCTCCCCACCCTCCTGAACTGAGCTCACTGCAGCCAGGAAGCCAGTGTGAACTCTCCCGCCTGGCTTGTCTGATGTCTACATTCCAGAGGGCTCAGTAATGGGGGGGGGGGCTGGATTCCAGAAAGGGCTGTAAGCCTGGCAGGGGAGGTGTCTCTGCTCCTGGCAGGCAGCTGCCTTCACTTGTCACCCACCCTGTGGGCACTTGGCAGCTGCAATGAGTGATACATGGTTCAGGGCCAGGCTTCTGAGCCTAGCCCATGCATCCTGCCACCCCACCCACCCACAAACTCTCTGCAGCCTTTGCCCTCGTGCTGGGGTGGTGGAAGAAGAACATTGTAGCTGCCAGATTGCCTCTTCCAGCAGAGGGCGCTGTAGGGAGTGGTGCAGGGGTGCTGGCTGTACAGGAACTCCCCTTTGTTGGACTCCAGCCTCCCAGGGCTTGGGCTGGGAGCTAAGTAGGTGGGGAGGGGGGAGTGCAATGGTGCTTTCCCAGCATAGGAGCTGCACTTGTTTGTGTCCTGTTTGCAGGGCTTGGGGAGCAGGGGCTTGCCACCCATGGGGGCACATCCACCTGCAGCTCCTAAAGGCAGCTCAAGCTGCACCCCCACCCCCTTCCACCAAGCCCAGCTGTATGTTGGGGGCAATGCAGGCAGCAGGTTCCTACCCCACTTCCTATCTCTGGACCAGCTATGAGCTTCTGGCTGCCCTCCTGTAGGCCCTGCCTGAGACTGCTCTGCCTGCCAGCCTAGGTAAGTAGCCCCATGCACCAGGGCAGGTATCTGCTCTCCCTGTGCCCCTCACCTACCCTCTTTGCGCCTGGGGGCTTCAAGGAGTAGCTTCATGGGGAAGTTTCTGCCCCTGCAGAGAGCTGCGTTGCAGGAGGCAGAGCTGGAGGGGGATGGAGTGGCAGGGGACGGGGGGCAAGAAGAGCTCTGGGTCCCTGCCCTGGAGGTAGCCCATCCTCTCCACAAAGACTGTAGAGGAGCCCTCACTGCCCTGCACTCAGGTTGAACATAGCCTGGTGCCATCAGCCCAGCCTGGTGCCATCAGCCCAGCCCAGTTCAAGCCTAGCAGAAGGGGGCTGAAGGCTGCTGTGGCCATGGCTGCCCCTTGCACACTGTGCTCTCCCTCATCCTTGTCCTTGCTGCTCCAGTCTGTCACTTTGATGGCAAGAACTTCCCTGCCCAGCCCCAGCCAAAGCCCCCAGACTGCCAGCCAGCGCATGGCCCAGCCCTCCTTGCTGTCTCTGGGCTGGCCCGGCCTGTGGGTGGCCCAGGCATGGGTGCTGCTGGTTGGCCAGTTGTGGAGGGAGTGGGAGGCACAGTCCCTGTCCTGCTGTGGGGCATTCACCCCTCTAGGCCTTGCCTGACGTAAAAGCCTGAAGCCCTTTCCCTTTCAATGAGTTGGTGGGGGCGTAAGGCCCCTTTGTAAATGCAACGTAGGCTGCTAAGCCTGTGAGGTGCTTCTGGGAATGTTTTCCCCATCCAGCTGAGTCATCGATGGGGCTGGGCAGTCGCCAATGGCCCCACTGGCTGCTCTCGGTGAGTCTGTGCAGAATAACATGCTTTGGTGCAGCCAGCTCAGCCCGTTAACAGCAGGGACCTAGGGGAAGGAGCAGGTTGGCTCTGTCCCTAGTGCCCACCTAGCCACTGGCTGCCAGCCCCAGCTGCTGCTGAGGAAGGTGCAAGAACCCCGCAGTAGCAGAGGTAGAGTAACCTCCCCATAGGTTAGGTCACATCCTCAGATCAGTTTGAGCCCTGACACAGGAGCGTTTCTCTCCATTCCCAAATCTTTGCTAGGATTAAGTATCCAACTCTGGCTTATCCTTGGGTGGGCACATAGAGCTCCTGGCATGGGGGGAAAATGGCAGGGGGCAGTGTGTGTGTGTGTGGGGGGGTGTTGCAGAGTCCTGTAAGGGAGGGGGATGGGAAGGTGACAACCAGGCAGCTTGTAGGGGGAAGGGAGGAATCCAAGGATGTCCTGGGGGTGCAGTGTGAGTGAAGGCTCTGTCTATGAACTGCTCTCCTGCTCCACCACAGAGGTTTTTGTATCTCAGCACTTGCAGTCCCTCTGCTTCAGGTTGGTTGGAAACATAGGCCTTATCTCTGCACCAATGAAGTTCAGCTTTGACTCTGCTAGTGTCATTGAGTGGTGCTGCCCCCAACCACGGAGCAGGTGTACCATGGCACAGGTGCTCATCCCTGTCCAGGCAAGATTAGGGCTGAGCACTGCACTGGCACTCGGGAGACCTGTGTTCTACTCCCACCTTGGCCACAGTCCCCTTGGGCAAGTCGGTGGCCCTCTCTGTGCCTCAGTTTCCCATAAAGCACTCTGAGATGTGCTGGGTTAGAGCTAGGGATGGTTGGATTGGGCTAGTCACATCCATAGGAGGGCTTGTAGCCAGGGGCGGCTCTGTTTTTTGCCGCCCCAAGCATGGCAGTCAGGTGGCCTTCGGCAGCACCCGCTGGTCACATGGATTCGGTGGTGTTTCTGCGGGTGATCTGTCGGTCCCGCGCCTTCGGCGTACCCGCCTGACTGCCGCCCTTATGGTGACCGGCATGCCGCCCCCCACGGTATAATGATAGTAGTGTAAAACCGCCCACACACACACACACCGTTATACCAAGACACCACCCAGGGGCTAAGCCTCCTTGCTCAGAAACACCAGTGGGCCGTGCAGTAGCAAACCACCACTAACAGCACCAGCATGTGTTTTTAAACAAGTGCCTTTTTGTCTTGTCTGCCCCCCGCCACACACACCCACACACCCTTGCTGGGTTCATACAGCACCTATCACAGTGGTTGTGGTATTAGGGCCTGTGCCTTTAAGAGCTTCCCAAACTCTGTGGGTGGGCCGCTGGGAAGCTCTCCTTGTTTTGCACAGTCAGTTGGGGCTGGACACAGACAGATCTTTTACAAACATCTTCAGCAATGAGTGATCCCTGACCAGCACAGTGGGGTCCTGGTCCAGGATCGGGACCTGCTGCGTCAGCTTAAACCAAGTAACTAATTACCCTAAACAATGTAAAGACCAAAGCAGCCTGGTTTTACATTAAAAGTCACCAGCCAGTGATGCTTCTCCCAGCCCACAGCAGGTGCTTCTCCCATGCCCACAGCAGGTGAACACAAAGATCCGGAGAGACCTCAGTTAATGAACTCCATTAGGTGCAAAATTTGCTTCTCTCAGCACTGAGATGCAGCTGTCTCTGGAGGGGGGTGTTTATAGAGGGATCCGGATCCCTTGCCCAGCATGGAGACACAGCTGCCTCTAGCATGGCCCAAGGGGGTTGTTTATGCAAGGCTCCTTTGCCTGGTGCTGAGATGCAGCTGCCTCTAGGGTGAGGTGTGCAGGGCTCCTACATTGCAACACTTAGTGTTCTGATTTGGGAAGCCTGACTCATGAGTCTGTCACAGTTTGGAGTTTCCAGCATCTCGCTCAATCTGTGTTAAACAACAGTTGGCTGGTGCTGGCTGACTTGGCAGAGTCCTAGGCCCGAGCCAAGCTGCAGTAACCTGAGTTTCATTAGATTCGGAGCATCCACGCAGGGCAGTGTGTCACTTTTAAGCCAGTGCAAGTTGCAGGTATAGATGAGGCCCCTGGCTGGGAGGAGCCAGGACTCTGACATTGGCATCACTGCTCCCTTCCCATCCATGGCATTTCAGATACTAATAACCCCCCTCTTAGGCTGTGTTCTCCTGCGAACCAGTGGGGAAGCCCCCAGCTCTGCTACAAGCCAGGCCTCTCCTAGAGCAGCCATGGCTCTGGCAGGATCCAGGCTTTCCTCAGGAGCTGAGAAGCTGCCCTTGGCAGTTCTGTCGTAGCAGTGATGCACCATGCGTGTCTGTCTGAGCAGAGCCCCCTCATCCACCCCAGCGGCTCCTGCTCCATTTGCTCCACATGAGTCACCCATGCCTCCAGTGCAGGGCTGGCTCACACCAGGGCTACTGTGCACAGTGCAGTTAGGGGCTGAGATCCAGGGAACAGACTGTCACTTCCTACCCTTCCCCTGAGCTCACACATGCTGATGGGGTCAGCATTGTCTGTAAGGGGTGGCTGGCTCCACCAGCCTCTTGTCATATACCTTGGCTGGTGCCTGCTTTAGAAACAGGGATGAATGGAGCCTCTCCGGCTTCTTGTCCCCATTGTAAAGAGGGTGAATGTCAGTCCCTGAGACAAGATCACAGAGTGAGTCAGTGGCAGAGAATAAAACCTATCCTACTGCCCAGCCCCTTCTCCCTGCTCTAACCCATTAGTCCCCACCAGAGTCAGGGATAGAACCCAGGAGTCCTGGCTCCAAGCTCTAGCTCACAAGACCGCTCTTCCCTCCCACTACTGGGGACAGCACTCAGGTCACGACTGCCAGGCTGTCTGCTCTAAGCATTAGCCCCCACTCCCCTACCAGAGCCAAGGCTAGAATGCAGGGGTCCCGGCTCCCAGCCCTCCCCATGCTTTGCCCTGGCTGCAGGCTTCGTCCCTGGGGTCTGTCTGGTTCCTGACTGTCAGGGCTGGGCCAGGGCAGGAAGAGTCTGTCTGGAACAGATACCTGTGGCCGGGCAGCTTCCCGTTGTCCATCCCGCCCGGGGCCGGCCCTGACAGTGCCCGTGACTCCGAGGGCTGGGCTCGCTGCCCCATCTCTGCGGCCTCCAGGCGGGGGGGAGATCATCCGGGAGGGACCGAAATGTCCTTATAAGGCAGAGTTTTATTTTCCTTATGGCCACCTGCAGCTCCGCCCCCCATTCAGGAGCCCCCGGGCCGCCCCGCCCCCTGGCAGTCCCAGCTAGGCTGGGGGCGGGGGATGAGCTCAGCTCCCCGACGGGATAAAACTTGCTGCAGCTGCTGGAGCGAAGCAGAGGAGACGCGAGAGCAGAGTCGAGCGGTGCCGGCCCCGATCCCCCAGCGCCCCGGAGAGGAGAACCCCGATCCCCAGCGCTGAGCCCTGTCTCGCTGGAGACCAGAGCCCTGTGGCCCCAGTGACCTGACCCCAGTCCCCATCCAGCTACAGGCAGCGGGTGAGTGAGACCGGGGCTGCAGGGAACCCCCATCCTCAGAGTCCTGGGACATCTGCCTGGAGGCCATTGGCCCCCCAAAGCCCCAGGGGTGTCTCCTTGTGAGGGTTGTTGCGTGGGGACAGCCAGCCCCCCCTTCCCCTGCGGAAGAGCCTGTGGGATGGAGCCACCAAGGAGCACATGGACAGTATTATCCTATTGATAGTAGTTGTGGTTTCAGTTCCAGCCACCAATAGGGACAAACGGACTCCTGGGAGTCAGGACCCCTGGGTTCTGTCCCCAGCTCTGGGAGGGGAGTGGGGTCTAGTGCGTGGGAGCGGGGGTTGGGCAGCCGGACACCTGGGTCCTGTCCCGAGCTCTGGGAGGGGAGTGGGGCCTAGAGCGTGGGACCGCGGGCTGGGAATCCGGACCCCTGGGCTCTGTCCCCAGCTCTGGGACGGGCGTGGGGTCTAGTGCGTCGAAGGGCGGGCTGGGAGTCCGGCCCCCTGGGTTCTGTCCCCAGTTCTGGGAGGGGAGTGGGGTCTAGTGCGTGGGAGCGCGGGTTGGGAATCAGGACCCCTGGGTTCTGTCCCCAGCTCTGCCACTGACTGGCAGTTTGTGTGAGTTCCTTCCCGTCCATGCCTCAGTTTCCTCTTGTGTGAAGTGGGGCAATGACCTTGCCCTGGCTCCCAAGAGCTGTATAGCTCCCTGGGAACTTGTAAGGAGGCAGGACTGGGGCAGAGTGCTCTGATGGAGGAATCATACCTCCCCCAGTATCCTGTAGCATCATCTCACCTCAGACACTCACACTGTCCTCTCTATTCCAGGAACCATGACCATCCTCCTGGGACTCTCAGCTCCAGTTCTCACGGCTGCTTGCCTCCTGATCCTGTGCCCAGAGGGGGCTCCGACGAGCATGGGAGGCTCCCTACCCCTTCCCCCAAAGGGCCAGAGCCACTGGCCCTGGCTCCGTGCCCAGGAGAGCAGCCCCCTTGCCTCCCCCACCCCCCAGCACGACTTGGGGACAGACTATTACAGCTATGAGGACCTTTCCACCCCGGATACCCCAGAGATGCCTGGCTCCCAGCACCCACCCCATCAGCCTTGTGACTACCACCATTGCCGCCACCTGCAGACAGCCTGTGCAGAGTTGAACGAGGATACTGGTTGCCTCTGCCCTGGGGTGACTGGCCCAGATGTGCCCCCGGAGCCGCCCCAGCTGGGGGCAGTGCACGTCACTGAGTCTGGGGCCAGCCTGCATTGGTGTGCCCCCTCCTCCACAGTGTGGGAGTACCGACTGATGTACCAGGCTGATGGGGGCCACACCATTGCTGGCCCCATCTTCAACAGCACCTTCCGGATGGCAGTGCTTGGGGGGCTGCACCCCAGCACCTCCTACCTGGTGTGCATCATGGCAGCCAACCAGGCTGGTGCCAGCCCCACTGACGATGGGAGTCGGGCCCATGGACCGTGCCGCACCATCCACACCCTGGCCCCCCAGCTTCCCTACGCATATGTGGCGGCAGGACTGGCGGCCATGTTCGGCCTGGTGGTGGTGGCCGCGCTGACCTGGCACTTTGCCCTGCGCTCGAGGAGACGGCAGTTCCACGGCTCCCAGGACAACATCCTGGATGGGGAGGTGGGGCCAAGTGGGGTGGCCAATGGCTTATACAGGGGCGAGGAGCAGCTGTAGGGGCACCTGAACCCTCCAGCCCCCAGACACATACACTGCTGGCCTGGATCAGAGCCAGCCCCCATGGACTGTCCATAGAGATGTGGAGTTAGCGGGGGACACCACCTGACCCAGCCAGGGCATGATGCCCTCCCCCACTCCACATGGGGTGAGGCTGCTCAGGTCCTGATGCCCCCCCCCCACATTTATTTATTTATTTATATATATATTTATATAGTGAAGGGTGGGGGGTCCTGAAGCATCAAGGGCTGGGGGGAGGCCCCATGGGGGGGGAGGGGGAGGGGAGAGGGACCTATAGGCAGAGGCACTTGCCCAGTATGAATCATTCTGAGTAACGATCCCATCCCGCACCAGACCACCTGTGCTGACTCCAGTGGGTGGGGGAGTTGCCTGGGGCTCCCCCTGCTTGTTGTGGGGGGAGGTCACCCCAGTTGCTGTTGCATGTCTGGCCTCGGGGCTGCACCCTGGGACCACCTTCCCCCCCCCCCCATAGCTGGGATGGCGCGGTGGGGGGAGGAGCCATGGCAGAGGGCTGGTCGCCGAGGTGGGGAGCCTGGGGGTGTTCTGTGCTGCTGACAATGTGAACTTGTTCGTGTTGAATAAAGCCCAGAAGCAATGTCCTGGCCGCAGGTTTGTCCCTCGTCTCCTTCAGCTCCTCTCGGTTGCATGGAACAGTGAATCATCACGGTACCCCCCAGCGGGGCTCTTCCCCCCACTTCCTGGACAATCTGTCTGGACCCAGCTCTGCTGGGGTTTCCGCTCACAGCCGCACCCAGCAGTGTCACAAGGGCCTTTGAACCACTGCCTGGAAAACATGATCCATCCCAGATGTGTGTGAGAGGGCCCCAGCCCAGAAGGCAATGGGAATGAGGAGCAGCCCCCGCCCTCCTCGCTCTGGGGGTTCTTGAGGAACAACCCAGCTCCGTGCCCTGACTGCTGGGGAAGCCGTGGTGCCCAGGTATGTAAGGGGCAGCCCAGGACAGATGGTGCGTGTTGGGGGATGCTCTGCAGGTCCCAGGCACAGGTGGGAAGGAGGTGTTGGGGCAGAGCTCACCCTCACTGTGCCGGCAAGCAGGGCTGAATGCACGGATTTGATACCGTCCGCATTCAGGGCTGGGCACCCCAGTGCCAAGGGGCCAGGCTGGGCACGGAGCTGGGGAGATGCCTCTGTCTAGTCCAGCCCTCCTATGTGTGTGTCCTGAGCCCCAGCTGTGCTGAAGCCAGAGGGACCCCTGAGAGTGGATTGACACTGAGATGGGGCAGTGGGGGAAGGGGTTGCTCCTGTATTGTTATGACGCAGCCATTCATGCTGCAAGTTGTGTAATCTGGGGAGACATCACCATCCCCTGGCACAGGAACCCACTGGTATGGGACGCAGTGTAATAACAGTCCAAATTGCAGCCACTTCCCTTCCTGGCACTTGCTCATACAGACATGCAGGCATGTGGAGTAACATGTGCGCACAGAGAGTGGCACGCACAAAGAAACATGCAGATACTTGTAATGACATCCAGACGCAGGCACTGCGAATGCCACACGCACGGACATGCACACACAGCATGTGCTAAGGGGGCCAAAGCCCAGCCCCTTCCCCTCCAGGCCCCTCGCCGACAGACACAGTGTCACACACACGCTCGCTGCCAGGCCAGGTTTTCCATGCTCTCACCATGCTGGCTGCAGTGCTGTGGAAGCCGGGTCTCAATGGTGGGCACTTTCAGAAGCCGGCCCTGAGTCACTCGCATGCCAGATGCTGAGCACCCCCTGAACTGGCATGGCTTCCCAGCACCGCCCTGACACTCACCCACAGACACTGAGCCCGGCACTCCCCTGCCACAGGGGTGTGAGTGCTCAGGCTGGGGCCTGAGCCCAGGACCTGCCCTTCTGCATTAGGGCACTCTTGGGGAAGGGCCAGGTAGGAGTGTGTGTGTCTGGGGCAGCGCCGGCTCCAGGGTTTTTGCTGCCCCAGGCAGCAAAAAAAAAAAAAAAAAAAAAAAACCGCGATCGCGATCGCGATCGCGATCTGCGGCGGCAATTCGGCGGGAGGTCCTTCGCTCCGAGCGGGAGTGAGGGACCCTCCGCCGAATTGCCGCCGAATCGCTGGACGTGCCGCCCCTCTCCCGATTGGCCGCCCCAAGCACCTGCTTGGTCAGCTGGTGCCTGGAGCCGGCCCTGGTCTGGGGCTCTCGCTGCTGGGCACTCAGGCACTTTGAGGGTGCAGTGATATCCCAGGCGGCGCCTGACTACAAAGAGCTTCGAGTTTTGGGACAATCGTCTGCCTTGAAAGCTGTGAACACCTTGGGTCTGACATGCTCACACATGCACCAACACACACACACTGCAACACAAAATACACTCACTGACGCACTCACTGTAACACACACTCGTTGACACTCACTGTAACACAAACGCACACCACACACCAACATTTGCTCACTATAACACCCCAACACATACACTGAAACATGCTCACTGACACACACACACTCACTCACTGGAACACTCACACTCATTGACACTCACTGGAACACACAATCACTATAACACACACACTAATTTACACACACTTACTGTAACACACACACTCCATGTAACACACATACCAAACACACACAGCACACTCACTGGAACACGCTCACTGTACCACACACTCACACTGACATCACACACCGATCCACATGGTCACAGAAAAACACACACACCATGTTACACACACGTCACCCCCACTCACTGTCAGACACTCACACAGACATGTATGTTCACTGTAACACACACCCCGCCCCCTCCACACAAACACCACGTCACACACGAAGACACACTCTTTGTAACCCCCTCCCCCTCCATGCATGTGCATTTGCCCCTGGCCTGTCCAGACACATGCTGTGTGTTTCTGGGTGCCATGCAATGCTGGCTGCAGCCCAGTGCACAGAGGGTTAAGGGTGGCACCAGTGATTGGGGCTGGAGGGGGGAGGACGGGACAAAGCCTCTTTCATTCCCTGCTTGGAGAGTTTCCTGTCTGACCTACATACCTCCCCACGCTGCCCTGGGCCCTGGGCCAAGGCCACCGGCTCTGTCCCAGCAGGCATGGGAGGGGGCAGTTTAGCTGAGCCATGAGGTAGTGGGGGGAGTAGTGTCAGGAGGGGCCGTGGGAAGGGAAGGAAAAGAAAGTGTCCAGCTGAAGCAGAGCAGAGGATGGGACAGGAAAAGCCAAGATGGGGAGGGAGGGGGAAACATGAGCCCCAGCCCGTTCCCATGATGGGCCTGCCCTGGGGAAGGTGCTTCATGGCATTCAGGGCAACAATCCACCTTGCCCCCACAATACAGATCAGTTCCCCCACCCTTGGGTAGCTGTGTCCCATGCTGAGATGGGAACCCCCAACCGCTTGGCCCTGAAGCCTGGTTGAAGGGGCTGCCCGTCCCGAGGCCCCAGACATTGAGCCTCAGGTATCCCACTCCTTGGCCATGGGACCCCCAGCCTGGCCCACTCTCCAGGGCAGTGACTATGGGTGTGGGGAGAGAACTTGGCACTTCACACACACACACGGATACTTCCCTTTGCCTGGAGAGCTCAGAGAATATTACAGTCATGAAAGACAGACACAAAACAGGGAACAGCTGGGAAAAGAACCTGGAGTCCAGGCTCCCAGCCTGCCCTGATCACACTCGCTAGACCCCACTCCTCTCTCAGAGCCGGGGATACAACCCAGGAGTCCTGGCTCCCATCTCAGCCCTAGGTGTAAATTCATGATACTTCCTGTGGCAGATTGGGAGAAATGTCTATATCCTGGTGTGACCTCCTCCTGGGTCTGTGAATGCACCATTGTGTATCGGGACCTTCCCGGAGGAGTGTGACTTTAATGTTATGTTTCATGTCCATAGTTAATTGGCGCATCTATTGTGCAGTGGGGGCTGGACACCTAATGGAAAGACTATGGCATGCATCTTGATCACTTGATGGCAACAAGACGGACTGGCTTTCCCCTGCTGGGAGTGCCTTTGCTACCCTAGGGCCATTACCTTGGACTGACCCTCTCCACAGAAGCAGCTGGAGCCTGCATCTCCCCCAACAGAAGCACATGGGAAAAGGAGGGTCCAAGATGATTTTAAAAGGGGGGGCTTCCCTAAGTGAGGCAAGTCCATCGTTCCGTGCCTGGTGGCAAGGCTAAGAGGAGGCAGGGTGGTATGGCTTAAGGATGCTGGACACACTTAGGCCTCCCAGGATGGGTGAGATCAGCCTGGGGTGGGGAGCTGCAGTCAGGGCTCTGTGTTGTGTCCATTGACTCAGTGTGGATCTCTAGGGTTTGGTTAAGAGCAATGTGCCTGTGGTTCAGAAATGCCTTGGCGAAGCCCCTGTTCTGTTGCGGGCTGGGTTAAATCTCCTTAAACTGTTGTGACTGCCACTCCTCATTGATGAGTGCTGTAAGAGACAGCTAGGCAGCCCCACCTTAGCCAAGGGGTATGCCAGCCCACCCGGGAATTTGGCCTATGTGGGCAGAGGGCTCTCCAGGGTATTTGGGTAAGAGCGAAGCAGGTCAAAACAAGAGTCAGACACAGTCTGAAGAAGCAGCTGGCAGCGCAAGCCAGGAGCAAACCTAGAGTGCTTTGCGGGGGGGGGGGGGGGGGGCCTT
>QXTE01000478.1:256865-317639 GCA_003942145.1 Platysternon megacephalum
CCCCCCATGGGCACCCCTCACCCAGCACTGCCCCCATGGGCACACCCCATACAACTCCACCCCCCATGGGCACCCCTCACCCAGCAATGCCCCTTCCCTGGGCACCTCCTACCCACAACTGCCCCCCTAAGGGCACAGCCCACCCTGGGCACTGGGTCCCTGCCTCAGCCTCCCTTCTCACCCCCACAATTCTGACACCCCTGGCACTGGGCCTCTGCCCAAACTCCAGCCTTCCTGCCCACACTGGTTCCCTTTCAGCACAGGGCCGCTCCACACTGATGCTGGGCTCTGTTTCCCTTGTAGTGGCAGCTGAGGATACAGAAGCCGGGTGAGTAAAGAGCCTCCCCACACATGTGTCCCCCACCCCCACTGTGAGAGACACAGCTTGTGTGCCCCCCATTCCACCTGTGTACCCTCCCAGTGCCCCCATGTGCCCCTGGCTTTCACTGTGCCTTCACGCCTTCATATGTGGGGGATGGTTCCCAGCCCTTCCCCCTAGGGACCCGCCCCCAGGGTCCCTCCTGCAGAAGGAGCTGGGCCCGATGGCTGGTGGTGTCTCCCTCTCTGAGGAGTGGGGTGCCCTGGGTGATGGCAAAGGGTAGGGCGCAGGGGGGATTTGTGGGCCTAACAGGCTTCCTGGGGCTGGGGAAAGGGGAGCAGTGGTGGGGCCCTCCCCCACTCCAAGTCATTGACCTTCCCCCCATCTCTCTTTCTGCTCCCCCTAGTTCCTGCAGCTGCAGGAGTTCCTAGAGAAACGCTTCCCAAAGCAGTTGGAGATTGTGAGTGACTGGGGTCAGGCTGGGGCTTGGGGACCAGGTGCAGGAGGGGCGGGGGGCCTGGGTTTGGTGGGACAGGGAATCAGGGTTGGGAGCTGTTCCAACACCAGCAGGGCAGGGTTAGAGCAGGGAGCCCCACTCTGCTCATCTGAGCCCCAAGGGCATCCCGCAGATTTGTGTGGGAATCACATGCCCCATGGCTCCTCAAGGTTTCACCCCCACTCCGGGACAGCTCTCCATAGGTTTCAGAGTAGCAGCCGTGTTAGTCTGTATCCGCAAAAAGAACAGGAGTACTTGTGGCACCTTAGAGACTAACAAATTTAACAAATTTGTTAGTCTCTAAGGTGCCACAAGTACTTCTACTCTCCATAGGGCCCACCGCTCTGGTGTTCAGTCCCCACGCTTCCCCCAACCTGCTCACCCCACACTCGCTCTCTCTCCAGACAGGGGAAATGGCCCCCGGCTCTGGGGCCTTCGAGATTCTTCTCCCTGACAGTGGCCAGGTCCTGCACTCCAAGATGGTGAGTAACCAGCAGGCACTGTGTGTTGGTACCTCCCAGCTGGGGATGCTGGGGGGCACTCTGCAGGGGGCACATCCTTGGCTTTGAGGGCTCTGGGAGGCACTCTGCGGGGGGCACATCCTCGGCTTGGAGAGCTCTGGAGGGCACATCCTCGGACTGGGGGGCAGTGTGCTGGGGGCACATCCTCAGCTGGGGGGGGGGGCTGGACAGGGGCACTGTGCGGGGGGGGGCACATCCTCAGTTTTGGAGGGGCTGGACAGGGGCACTGTGCTGGAGGCACATCCCCAGCTCTGGGAGTGCTGGGGGGCACTGTGATGGGGGCACATCCATGACTCTGGGGGTGCTTGGGGGCACTGTGCCGGGGCACATCCCTGTTTTGGGAAGCGGAGTAGGGGTACACATCCCCAGCTTTAGGGGGGCCTGGGCAGAAGGGCAGGGTATCATGGGCAGCACAGACTGACCCATCCCCTGGTCCCATAGAACGGTGATGGCTACGTGGACAGTAACGCCAAGGTGCAGCGCATCTGTGAAGGCATCAGCAAGGTCCTGAAACAGTAGCGAGCAGGGATTGGGTAAGAGAACCCTGGCTGAGGGGTTAGGAGCCCAGTGGGTTAGGGGGTCACGTCCCAGCGCGAGTGGGGTCAGTGCTCTGTGGGAGGTTGAGGGATATGCTCCAGCCCATGTGGGGTCGCAGGACACGCCCCTGGCTGTGTGGGGTCGGGGAGGAACATGCCAGGAACTGACACTGCCCCATCTCCCCTTTCTCTGCACAGGGTGCTGTGCTTTCCAGGGCAGCACATGACGGGATCAGCCGAAAGGGAGTCACAGCCCAGGCCAGTCCCCGACCTCCCCCCGATGCTCCAACCCCTGTGGCTGTCGCAAAACAATAAAGAGCAACACCCTGGCAGGCAGCTCCATGCCCTTTATTTACAGGGAATGCAGCGCTCTAAAAGGAGAGGCCCCACATCAGCCCCATCCTGCGGCACATCCTGTCCTGAGTCCTGTGGGGAGCCCCATCCTGTGCCATGGCCTGTCCTGAGTGCTGAGTCCAGGGGCAGCCCTGTCCCGCAGCACGGCAGGTTCCAAATCCCCATAGTGACGCTGATCCTTGGAGGCCGGTTTTTGCTCCTCACTTCATTCTCAGTCTTCAGGGCTGCCAACACCCCACTGCTCCCCTACATGCCTCTGGCTCCTCCCTCCAGGAATCTCACATGGGCCTGGGGCAGGCAAAGAGCAGCAGCATGGTGGAGGGGTGGGGGAGCTGGCACAGTTCTCGACTCCCCAACCTGCCCGAGGAGTGTGGGGAGCAGACGCTGCTCATGGGGAGTGGCTGCCATGGCCCCCGCTCACTCCAGGATGTGCCCCTTTTAAGTGCTGGTTCAGAGGTGGCTCCCATGGCTCACACTGTGGTCTCGTACTCCAGGATCACCGTGGGGCTGGAGGATGGGAGTGATGGGTGCCTCTTCCTGGGGGCCTCACCACCCCCCATGCAGCCATCACCCCCACCTGCTGCCATGCAGCACGGTCCCTGAAGTGCACCGAACTCGGGCTGCACCGTGGCTGCGTGGATCCCATGCTCCCAGAACACCTGCTGGATCCTCCTGGCCACAGCCTTGTAGGAGGCAGTGTCGAGGCACCAGACATGGGCCGTGGCCACCAGGCTGTAGGCACTGTCCAGCTGCCAGACATGGAGCTCATGCAGGGCTGCCACCCCCTCCGTGCTCCTCAGATGCGACTCAAGTCGCCATAGGTCCAGATGGTCAGGCACAGCCTGCAGCAGCACCAGGGCAGAGCCCCGCAGGGAAGGGGCACCCAAAAGGATCAAAGCCAGCACCACAACCACACAGAGCCCAGGGTCCAGGTACAGCAGCCAGCAGGGCCCCAGCTCTGCCAGGGCTGACGCAGGGCCGCCCAGGGGCCGGCATGGCATCCCAGTGCAGGGGGGCAGGCAGACCACTTGCTCCACACATGGGGGCCACAGCAGGTGGAAGGCAAGTGAATATAGCAGCACGGTGGCAGGGCCCAGGGAGGCAGACAGGAGGCGAAGGCAGAGAGCCAGCCAGGCACCAGACTCCTCTGCAGGCAAGCACCCGTCCTCTAGCCAAGGCTGCCAGTTCCCCAGCAGGTCTGTGCAGGGGGGAAGGAAGAGGTGTGAAAAAGGTATGGGGGCAGCATTTCATGCTACAGCTTGGGGGCAAAGGGCAGGGGTCAGGGCAAGGTGGGGGGGCAAAGGAGCAAAGACTTAGGGAGTCATAGGGCAGGCTCAATTCTTACTTAATCAAACTCCCCCACCCAAAGCTGAAGGAGTGGCTCAGTACCCCTTCCCCCCACATCCCTCCCCAAACATCTCAACCTACGCTGACACAGCAGGCCTGGCCCGGTACGCCCCCTGCCCCCTGGCAGGACTCACCTCGTGTCTCCTGGGCAGATCTGCCTGTGGCTGCGCCCTCTCTGCTGGTGCTGGCATGGCTGCTGTGGTGACTCTTTGCTCGAGCGGGATGATGCTGCCCATCCAGCCTCACTCTGGCCAGATGGATGAGGAGCCCAGCAGCCCCGACTCCCACCAGTGCCAGGGGCCGCTCTGTCACCTGGGGGTGCCCTGCCCGGTCCAGTGCCCTGGGCAGCAGGGCCAGGCACAGTGCTGTCAGGAACACACCACACACCAGGGTCCCTGCCACCCGGGCCCGCACCCATCCGAAGGTGTTCCTGCAATCGGGGTGTGCTCCGCAGGCCAGCTGGCCATCCAGCAGAGCCACCCCCAGCGCTAGCACCATCCCCAGCGTCTGGAGTGAGCAGGAGAGAGCCAGCAGGGAGCCTGTGACCCAGCTGGCCACCACCTCTGCCAGGAACAGGCCGATGGCAAGACAGAGCTGGGCAGTTAGCCAGCCCTGGTGCCCCCGCAGCCCTCGCCCTGCCAGCCAGCCCTGGTGCCCTGTCCGCATCGGCAACCTGGGCAGCCCCATCCCTACCCCACAGTGCCTGCCACCATATGGGCTCTTGTCCCTGTCTAGCCTCTGGACTCCTGTCCCTACCCCAACCCACTCCCCTGGCAGCCTTGTCCCTGCCCCTGTCCCTGCCCCAGCAGCCTTCTCCCTATCTGGGCTCTGGGCTCCTGTCCCTGCCCCCACTGCTCTGCACTTGTCGCCAGGAGTTTGCACTCGGAGTGGCCGGTGCACACAGTCCCGTTGTCCCTGGGGGTTCCTTAAAGGGACAGAACTTGCTCCCTCCCCTTGTGGCTGCCTGCCCAGCCCACCACCAGCTGGCAAGCACAGCACACCGGCTGCTCTCAGTCTCACAGCCCTCGACTCAGCAGGAAGACCTCTCCTCTTCTCTCTGCAAGCTGGGGTGGGAGTGAGCAGGTACCCCCATTCCTGGGGTCCACATGGGGCAGCTCAGACATGGGAACCCCAAGGGCCGAGGTACTGGGGAAACTGGGAATCCCAGCTCTACCCAGGGAGTCAGCACTGCAGAAAACTGGGAATCCCAGCTCCACCCAGGGGGTCTGTACTGGGGAAAACTGGGAATCCCAGCACCAGCAGAGGCTTCATAGATTGCAAGGCCAGAAGGGATCAATCACTATGATCATCTAGTCTGACTTCCTGTATAATGCAGGCCTTCTCTGCATTAATTCCTGATTGAACTAGAGGAGATGTGTTAGAAAAATATCCTATCTAGAATTAAAAATTGTCAGTGATGGAGAATCCACCAGGACCCTTGGTAAATTGTTCCAATGGTTAATTACCCTCACTGTCAAAACTTTACGCCTTATTTTCAGTCTGAATGTGTCTAGCTTCAATTTCCAGCCATTGGATCGCGTTCTACCTTTCTCTTGTAGATCAAAGAGCCCATTATTAAATATTTGTTCCCCATGTAGGTACTTACAAACTATTATAAAGTCACACCTTAACCTTCTCTTTGTTAAACTAAATAGATTGTGCTCTTTGATTCTACCACTATAAGGCATGTTTTCTAATTCTTTAATCATTCTCATTGCTCATATCTGAATCCTCCAATTTATCAACATCATTCTTGAATTGTGGGCACCAGAACGGGGGACAGTATTCCAGCAGCAGTCACACCAGTGCTAAATACAGAAATCTTCTGTACCCCTAGTTGAGATTCCTGTTTATGCATTCCAGGATTGGATTAGCCTTTTGGGCCACAGAGTTGTTCAGCTGATTATCCACCACAACCACCACAACTCTTTTTCAGAGTCACTACTTCCCAGAATAGTCTCCCATTGTTTGTATGGCCTACTTTCTTTATTCCTAGCTGTATACCTTTACATTTAATTATATTAAAAGATATATTCTTTGCTTGCACCCAGCTTACCAAGAGATCTAGATTTGCTCTGAATCAGTGACCTGTCCTCTTCATTACTTACCACTCCCCCAATTTTTGTGTCACCTGCAAACTTTATCAGTGATGATTTTATGTTTCTTCCATGTAATTAATGAAGAAGTTCAATAGCATATAGGGCCCAGAACCGATCCTTGGGGGACCCACTGGAAACACACATGCTTGATGATGATTCCCTGTTTACAGTTACATTTTGAGACCTATCAGTTAGCCAGTTTTTAAATCCATTTAATGTGGGACATGTTAATTTTATATCAGTCTAGGTTTTTAATCAAAATGTTGGGCAGTACCAAGTCAGACACCTTACAGAAGTTTGTGTATATTACGTCAACACTATTACCTTTATCAACCAAACTTGTAATTTCATCAAAAAAGATATCAAGTTAGTTTGCCAAGATCTATTTTCCATAAAACCCTGCTGATTTGCATTACATTACCCTCCTTTAATTCTTAAATGAGCCCTGAATCAACTGCTCTGTTATCTTGCCTGGGATCAATGTCAGGCTGACAGGACTATAATTACCCAGGTCATCCCATTTACCCTTTCAAAAAATAGCCCAATGTTAGCTTTTTCCAGTCTTCCAGAACTTCCCCGATGCTCTAAGACTTATTGAAAACCAACAGTAACAGTCCAGAAAGCTTGTCAGCCAGCTCTTTTCAAACTTTTGGATGCAAGACATCTGGACCTGCTGATTTTAAAATGTCCCACTTCAGTAGTTGCCATTTAACATCCTCCAGAGATACTAGCTGAATGAAAAGATATGAGTGGAATGGTTATTATTACCATATGATGAGACTATATCATATGTTTTTCCCCCAAATACAAAACAGAAATATTGATTTAATGCTTCTGCCTTTTCTGCATTATTATTGATTGTTCTACCATTTCCATCTAGTAATGGACCGGTACCATTGTCAGGATTCTATTTGTGCCTAATATATTTTAAAAACTTCTTCTTATTGTCCTTAACTCTGCAGGTCATAGATTTCTCCTTGTTTCTGTTTGCTTCCCTTATCAATTTTCTGCAATGCCTAACTTCTGATATATATTCATTACTATCAACGTCCCCTTTTTTCCATGTGTTTCTCTCTCTCTATATATATTTAATCTCTGCCTTCTCTTCCCTTCTAAACCAGGTCAGTTTTTTAACCAGCACAGTCTTCTTCCTCAGTTCTCAGATTGAAACTTTTTGTACATTAGCAAGGTGTTCTTAAATGGTTTTAACTGGGGTAACTGGTAATCCCAGCTCCACCCAAGGGAGTCTGTACTGGGGTAACTGGGAATCCCAGCCCCATCGAGGGGGCGTCTGTACTAGGATATCCATGAGACACAGTGGGATATGTCTATATCAAACTGTGAAGCTCATTTTGTATGATGTAACCCTGATGAAGGTGAACCTATTTAAATGCCTCCAGCAGGGGCGGCTCCAGGCACCAGCGCACCAAGCGCGTGCCTGGGGCGGCAAGCCGCAGGGGGCGGCCTGCCGGTCGCTGTGAGGGCGGCAGTGAGGCTGCCTTTGGCGGCATGCCTGCGGGAGGTCCGCCGGTCCCGCGGCTTCGGCGGCAATTCGGTGGCGGGTCCCGCAGGCATGCCGCCAAATCCACGTTACCAGCCGAAGGCTGCCTCACTGCCGTGCTTGGGGCGGCAAAATACATAGAGCCGCCCCTGGCCTCCAGCCAGCCTCCCTGCCCAGCCCAGGGGCATGGCAGCTTGCTAAAGGCCCAGCACGGAGAATCCACCAGGACTCATAATCTGCAGCTGTCGCGGTCAAGTGACTCTCGAGTGGTGAGCTACCCACCTGGACCTCTTCTGCACATGTGCCTGGCTGGGGGAGGGTATGGGAGCTGTCCAGCTAACCACCCAGCCAAAGAAGGAAGAGAGCGGGGTGCTACACTGAGTGGGCGGCAGCCATTGCCACATGGAAGCAGAAGAGCAAGGACAGGAGGAAGCTGAACAGCCTGAAACACCAGCAGAGGCCTTCGAAGAAGTGGAAGATTGGACAAATGACCAGGGAGGAGTATAAAAATATTGCTCAGCCATGCAGGAGTGAAATCAGGAAGGCCAAATCACACTTGGAGTTGCAGCTAGCAAGAGATGTTAAGAGTAACAAGAAGGGTTTCTTCAGGTATGTTAGCAACAAGAAGAAAGTCAAGGAAAGTGTGGGCCCCTTCCTGAATGAGGGAGGCAACCTAGTGACCGAGGATGTGGAAAAAGTTAATGTACTCAATGATTTTTTTGCCTCTGTCTTCACGAACAAGGTCAGCTCCCAGACTGCTGCACTGGGCAGCACAGTATGGGGAGAAGGTGACCAGCCCTCTGTGGAGAAAGAAGTGGTTCGGGACTATTTAGAAAAACTGGACGAGCACAAGTCCATGGGGCCGGATGCGCTGCATCCGAGGGTGCTAAAGGAGTTGGCGGATGTGATTGCAGAGCCATTGGCCATTATCTTTGAAAACTCATGGCGATCGGGGGAGGTCCCGGATGACTGGAAAAAGGCTAATGTAGTGCCCATCTTTAAAAAAGGGAAGAAGGAGGATCCGGGGAACTACAGGCCAGTCAGCCTCACCTCAGTCCCTGGAAAAATCATGGAGCAGGTCCTCAAGGAATCAATTCTGAAGCACTTAGAGGAGAGGAAAGTGATCAGGAACAGTCAGCATGGATTCACCAAGGGCAAGTCATGCCTGACTAACCTAATTGCCTTCTATGAGGAGATAACTGGGTCTGTGGATGAGGGGAAAGCAGTGGATGTGTTATTCCTTGACTTTAGCAAAGCTTTTGATACGGTCTCCCACAGTATTCTTGCCGGCAAGTTAAAGAAGTATGGGCTGGATGAATGGACTATAAGGTGGATAGAAAGCTGGCTAGATCGTCGGGCTCAACGGGTAGTGATCAACGGCTCCATGTCTAGTTGGCAGCCGGTTTCAAGCGGAGTGCCCCAAGGGTCGGTCCTGGGGCCGGTTTTGTTCAATATCTTCATTAATGATCTGGAGGATGGCGTGGACTGCACTCTCAGCAAATTTGCAGATGACACTAAACTGGGAGGAGTGGTAGATACGCTGGAGGGTAGGGATAGGATACAGAGGGACCTAGACAAATTAGAGGATTGGGCCAAAAGAAACCTGATGAGGTTCAACAAGGACAAGTGCAGAGTCCTGCACTTAGGACGGAAGAATCCCATGCACTGTTACAGACTAGGGACCGAGTGGCTAGGCAGCAGTTCTGCAGAAAAGGACCTAGGGGTTACGGTGGACGAGAAGCTGGATATGAGTCAACAGTGTGCCCTTGTTGCCAAGAAGGCTAACGGCATTTTGGGCTGTATAAGTAGGGGCATTGCCAGCAGATCGAGGGACGTGATCGTTCCCCTCTATTCGACATTGGTGAGGCCTCACCTGGAGTACTGTGTCCAGTTTTGGGCCCCACACTACAAGAAGGATGTGGAAAAATTGGAAAGAGTCCAGCGGAGGGCAACAAAAATGATTAGGGGGCTGGAGCACATGAGTTATGAGGAGAGGCTGAGGGAACTGGGATTGTTTAGTCTGCAGAAGAGAAGAATGAGGGGGGATTTGATAGCTGCTTTCAACTACCTGAAAGGGGGTTCCAAAGAGGATGGATCTAGACTGTTCACAGTGGTACCAGATGACAGAACAAGGAGTAATGGTCTCAAGTTGCAGTGGGGGAGGTTTAGATTGGATATTAGGAAAAACTTTTTCACTAGGAGGGTGGTGAAGCACTGGAATGGGTTACCTAGGGAGGTGGTGGAATCTCCTTCCTTAGAGGTTTTTAAGGTCAGGCTTGACAAAGCCCTGGCTGTGATGATTTAGTTGGGATTAGGTCCTGCTTTGAGCAGGGGGTTGGACTAGATGACCTCCTGAGGTCCCTTCCAACCCTGATATTCTATGATTCTATGATGCACAGGATGGGGGAGATCCAGCAGCGTGGGGGTTTTGGACTTTTGTTATTTTCCAGAGATCCGTTACTCTTGAGCGCTTTTGAAGAGTAAAGTGACTGTGGTTCAGAGCTGCCTTTGCTAACTCTGTGTTCCCTGCGTTCCTGCCATATTGTCCCTCAAGAGATTAAACTAGAAGCCCAGAGCACCCACAGCCAGTGGGATGTGTGTGTAAGCAACTAGGGGTTCAGGAGGCCTGGGGCATCAGTTCTGGGGGCAAGGGCAGCTGGACTGCGGAGCCCCATGGGGTCCATGCCTGGGAGGGCAATCAAGAAACCCAGGGCTGGGAACAATGACCTGGCTTGACCCAGACTCAACTCCATCTCAGTCCCTTCACAACAGACAGGACATAGATCACATGCTGCCAGGTTCACAGTGTAATTGACAGAGGTTTGCCTGCGTGTGGCTGGGCCCAGCTGGGCTCTGCAGGATTGGCCTCTTAGGGTCAAGGCTCAGCTGGGCCTGGTGCCTCCTCGGTGCCAGGTGGCTCCTCATCCCCAGTTTCGATGTCATAGTGGGGTGGGGCCTGCCTGTGCCCAGTGCGGTGCGCATACTCCACCACCCGGACATGCCCGTCAGGACCCACCAGCTGCCGGTAGCGGGGGCAGCCCACAGCGTAGAACAGCTGCTCTTTGATCCTGCGGCCCCATTCTAGCCCATGGCCTAGGGTCTCTGCTGGACCCAGCTCCTGTTCCATCAGTGAGCGGAACAGCTGCTGATACTGGCCCAGGGACAGGCCATGGATCTGGAGTGGCTGAACAGCCTGGGCCTTTGCCCTCCTCCTCACCCTGAGGGGCTGGCGGCTGCAGAAGACGCTGGCTGTTGTGGGTCCGGGGGGCATAGAGGCCCAGGGTCCCTGCGAGAAAGGGCAGAGCTAGAGTGAGGGGCCAAACTAGGACTCAGAGCTGCTCTCCCCACCCCACCAGCAATCCCCTGTCACTGCCATGTACAAAACCTGCTGGCTGGGGGTGTGGGGCCCTCCACCTCACATAAGTCAGCCATATAATAACGCCCATGCTGCACCCTCTAGAGGCCCCCCTTCATCTGAGCGTCTCAGCACTTTTTACCCAGTAATTCACTAACCCTACCAGGAAGGAATCATGGGGAGCACTGAGATGGAGATGCCTCTGGTGAGGGGCGGGGGCTGTTTGTACATG
Source organism: Platysternon megacephalum (assembly GCA_003942145.1). NCBI lineage: Eukaryota > Metazoa > Chordata > Testudines > Platysternidae > Platysternon > Platysternon megacephalum. Next base: position 267,626 of record QXTE01000478.1, read on the forward strand.
GATCCCTCACCTGGCACTGAGATGCAGCCACCTCTGGGGTGGTGCACAAGGGCTCTTCATACAGGGAACCCTCATCAATGCTGAGATGCAGGTGCCTCTTGGGTGGTGTTCAGGGACTGTTTATACAGGGATCCCCTGGTAGGGTTAGATAAGATGCCTTGTTCGTTTTTGTAGGATCTCTAAGGATCACTGATCTGCATGAGGGTCCTGGCCTGGGCTGTGGCTCTGAGCCAGTCCCCCAGATCCCTGGCCTCCAATTGTTACCCAGCTGTACCAGCATTGTTTCCCCCCAACTCACCTGACTAGCTTTGTACCCTGAGCCCTGATGTGTTTGCCGTCTCCTTCTGACTGAGGCCGGCCCCACTCTCTCCGAGCTGGGGGCTCTTCGCACGCTGCCCTCAGTGTCTGGCCAGCTGCAGTAGTTGTGTTCTTGTGCAACAACATTCCCAGATGCCCAAGGGGCTGGAGGGATGCTGAGAGCTGGCCATGCCGGGTAGAACAAGGCTGGGCCTGGCCCATGAGGCGTGAGGCCTAGGTGTGATCCTGCGTCCAGGGGCTGCTGCAAGGGGAGGATAGCCAGACATATGAGGGGGTGAAAGGGACTACAGTGCTCAATATGACAGTATCTGACATTTCGCTAGTGAGATCCCAACATGCACTGCAGGCAGTATATATACAGAGACTGCTGCCTCTGCTACTGAGATGCAGTTGCCTCTGGGATGGGGGCATGGCAGCTGTTTACACAAGGATCCCTCATGCAGCACTGAGATGCGGCTGGCTCTGGGGTGAGGTATGGCGTCTGTTTATACAGGGATCCCTTGCCCAGAACTAAGATGCAGCCCCTTCTGGGGTGGGGCACAGAGGCTATTTACACAGGGATCCCTCATCCAGCAGGGAGATGCAGCTGCCTCTGGGGTGGGGCAAGATGAGGCAGCCATTTGACATACACACAACAAACTACTCCCATCCACTGTCTCTCACCATCCTGACCAGCCCAGGTGCTTCCAGCCCCTCACTGGTGCTGGGCCAGGAATGTCAAGGTTCTGCCCATGTGTGCAGGTTCCGGATGCAGGGCATCACCGAGGAAACATTTGTGGCCTCGGCTGGGATGTTCCAACCTGAGCGGTGTCATGCTGGGTTAGGGAGATGTCTCTCACAGCCCCATCTCACACCACATGTGCCCTCAAAGCAAACTCATCTCCTCTTCCACCTGCCCCGTAGACCAAGAGAGGAGCGAAGAGACTCCACCCCTCACCCAAGACCTCACCCTCCAGGTTCAGATCAAGCTCCTTGTCTCAGCTCCCATCTCCCTGGGTAAAATCAGGCTGCACTCCCACATCTGTCTTGGAGTAACAACAGCTGGGCCCCCTAGAATATCTCCTTTGCTCTGCATTTCCCTGACTGGGGGGCTGGGTGTGGGGTGGATTTAGGGCACCAAAGGAAATCACGAGGAATCTAGGGGGGAGCTGAGTTTGTAGAGATCATGTCCCAGTGTCCATTCACTGCTGTGGCCCTGGGCAATGTGCATCCCACAGGGACTGGAGATGGGATGCAGACTATGGGCTGCAGCACAGTCTCCTCAGCAGCACATGGCCCTGGCACACAATGGGCTTGTCCTCATCATGACTGGGGAGATTGACCAGAACAGCTATTCCAGAGTAAAAGCAGCTGCCTGGGAAACTGCTCCAGAATAGCCCTTGTGCTTTGAATTCACACCCTACCTTAGTCCAGAATAACTTCACTGTGCCAGGGACGGCTCCAGGCACCAGTGCACCAAGCGCATGCCTGGGGCGGCAAGCCGCGGGGGGTGGCCTGCCGGTCGCCATGAGGGCAGCAGTCAGGCTGCCTTCGGTGGTGTGCCTGCGGGAGGTCCGCCGGTCCCGCGGCTTCGGCGGCAATTTGGCAGCGGGTACGCCAAAGGCGCGAGATCGGTGGACCTCCCGCAGGCATGCCGCCGAATCCGCGTTACCAGCAGACCTCCCGCAGGCGTGCCACCAAAGGCTGCCTCGCTGCCGTGCTTGGGGCGGCAAAATACATAGAGCCGCCCCTGGACTGTGCAGGCAAGCCCTAAAAGAGTCGAAAGCTTTGGGATAGGCATCAGGGTCGTCACTCCTCTCCTCTGGCACCAGGGGGCTTGCTTCCACAAGAGAAGAAGGATGGTCTGTTGGTCAGGGCACTAGTCTGAAACTTGGGAGACCTGGGTTCACTTCCTGGCTCTGCCACAGACTTCCTGTGTGATTTTGGGCAAGTCACTTAGTCTTTCTGTGCCTCAGTTCCTGCTCTGTTCAATGGGGATAATAGCCTGGCTCTACTTCCCTGGGGTGTGTGAGGATAAATGCAGTAAAGACTGTGAGGCAGCCAGATGCTATGGTGATGGGGACCAGATTATGTTGGCATAGGCTCAGTGATATAGACAGAGCCTGACAGCTCCTGCGGTGGGGAGGCCGAGATAAGATCCACTGAATGAGGGGGAAAAGGGGTCACTCTAGAGAGGGCATGGCTGGATGTTTCTCTCTGTCCTGGTTATTCTGTGGAACCCCTGTCTGGAGTGTGGCTCGGGCAACTATTAATGGGTTGGTTCTCAAGTTGGATGTGGGGAAACTGAGGCAGTAAGTGGAGCTGTGACTCACCCCGAGTGACCCAGTGAATCACTGGCAGAGCTAGGGATGTAACTCAGGCATCCTGATTCCCCCCCTCCCCACTCTAATCACTAAGCCCCACTCCGCTCCGGGTCTCTGCCCCTTTAAGGAAGAGCGCGGAACGGCGCCGTTTGTCCCTGGGCGGCTGCCGTCTGCCACCCTCACATGACCAAACACAGCGGCCGCTCGAGTCTCGCTGCTTCCGGCGCAGAGCCTCCGATAGTCGGACCCGGTGAGTCCCCAGGACACCACCTCCCACCGGGACCTGCCCCCCCCCCCCAAATCCCCCAGCCCGGCCCCCGCGAGGGGAGACTCCGTGGGGAGATACAGGGGCTCTGCAGGGGGCTCTGTGGGGAGATACAGGGGCTTCGGGGGGCTCTGCAGGGGGATAGAGGGTCTTGGGGGACTCTGCAGGGGGATAGAGGGGGGCTCTGTGGGGAGATACAGGGGCTTGTGGGAGGTGTGGGGGGCTCTGGCTGGGGGTGGGGGTTGTGAAGAAGGGATGAGATGGAGTCTCCGCCTGAGGAGGTGCCACCAGACATGCAGAGGTGGGAGGCGGAGGAGAGTGGACCCCCGGTGCCAGGGCCTGAATGTAGCTGTGAGCTGGGCGCATCCAGTCATCGGTTGCAGGGTCTAAGGGGCCCTTTAACCCAGTGGGTAGAGGAGGGCTAAATGGCATCACACCCCATCCTTTCTGGCTTCTGGACACCTCTTCAGGGACCATGCTCTGGACCTAGGCACAGCCCAAGTGGCCCCTTTGCCCTTGTCTGCCATGGGTTTTGCCCCCTGGCCTACCTGTAACCCTCTTGTGTGATGCTGCTTAGTCCTGGGGTGAATCCCACCACAGCAGCATAAATCATGTGAGCCCAAGGGGTCTGTGGGATCTAGTAGGAGCTGGAAGCCAGGACTCCTGGGTTCTATTCCTGGCACTGGGAGGGGTGTGGGGTCCAGGCCCAAGGAACCCCCTTAGGTAGTGGATGTGCCACATATTACATCCTGTTCTCCAGCTGTCCCACTCTGTCCTTTAGCAGCCACCGATCCTCTTGGAGCTGCCCTGTAACACATCTTCTCCCTCTCTTCCCTTTGCAGCGAGATAGCTCGGTCCAGAGCAGCACATCATGGAGTGCACAGCACTGGAGAGTCTCATCGAGATGGGCTTCTCCCAGAACAGAGCGTATGTGTGCCCCTGCCTCCATCCCCTCATTCCCCTCCCAGCCATCCACAGGCTGCCTTAGCTGCCACTGCATCTTGATCAGGTTGGGATGCTCCCTACCAGTGACTGGGGGTCATGGCCTATGGCTGTAGAACAGCAGCATGGAGGGATCTGGTGCAATGTGGGAATGCTCTTTGAGGGGAAGGGAAAATCTAGTGCTGAGAGCAGGACTCCTGGATTCTATCGCCAGTGCTGGGAGGAAAGTGGGGTCTAGTGGGTTAGAGGATGGGGACTGGGAGTCCTGTCCCTTTGCCTCAATTTCCCCACCAGCACAGCAGGGATAATGCCGCTCCCCCCCCCCCAGGTTCTTTAGACTAAACAAGGAATGCTTATACAACGCTCCCCTGGGACGAGGCTGGAGACTGGCTGTGTCACATGTCAGAGACACTGTGCAATGATGCCTGTGCTGCACCCCCTTGGTGATACCAAAGCAAAGCAGGGGCTGGGGCCAGCTTGATGTTCTTTAACTTGAATTCACAACCCCAGCAGCTTGGGCACGCTCTCATGAACAGCACTGGGGGACCGGCCAGTGAACACAGCCAGTGAGTGTGAACAGCAGGATCTGTTTGAAATCAAATCTGCCACATGTATCAAAGCTGGATGTAGGCGCCAGCAGCGTCAGTTCCCTAGCAATGGACCAACTGGAGCAGAACCAGGGTCCTTCTAGCCCTCGCTCCCAGGGTGCTTCAGATTCCTAGAAGCTGTTATAGAGGGTAAGGCCAGAAGGGACCATTAGATCAACTAGTCTGCCCTGTGGTATAGCACAGGCCAGAGAATGTCTCCCAGTTCCCCGAATTGAGCCTGATCACTTGTGTTTCACTAAAACATCTTCCAGAAGGGCAGTGAGCCTGGACTGGAGATGGAGAATCCACCCCTGCACTGTGGAGCTTGTTCCAATGGTCAATCACCCTCCCTGGGAAAAAACATGCATTGTTTCTCATTGGAATGTGTCTGGCACCAGCTTCCAGCCATTGGTTCTTGTTCTCCCTGTCTCTGTTACATTAAAGAGTCCTTTAGTGCCTGCTATTTTTTCCCACTACATATGCTCTAGTCAGATCACCTCTGTCTTCTTTTTTGATGAACTAAACAGATTGAGCTCTTTCAATCTCTCACTGTCAGGCGTTTTCTTCAGCCCTCAAATTGTTTTTGAGGCTCTTCTCACCCTCTTCAATGGCTCAACACCCAATTTCAAAGGTAGCACCCAGATCTCGGTGCAGGATTCCAGTCTTGATCTCACCAAGGCCATGAGCAGAAGGGAAATCACCTCCCTGCTCTTGGGTAGGCCTTCCTAGGCAGTAGGAGGGTTTTGAGGGTCAGCACTGGGGGGGAGGGAGGGAGGGAGAAGGGAGCTATTTGTGCCTCTGCACCCAAAGGAGTAAGCAGCTGGAGGACAACGTGCCCCATGAAGGCCTCACCTTAGCCCCCAATATCTAATGATTGGCTCAGCCGTGAGGCAGACAGTATTCTAGTCCTTCCAGAGCCTCCACCAGCATGAATTATTATCACTCCAGTTATACAGCCTAGCACGTGGCCCCTCTGGGCTTCCTGCTGAGTCCCCCTCATCCCTGGCTCGCGGATTGATGTTACGCTGGTGGCTGTGGTGTCTATTCCAGGTTGGGGTAATGTTCTGTCAATTGGCCGGAGAGGGGGAGACCCAGGTTTGTTCTCAGGGCCTGGACAGTGGCGGTTTGGGTCACCCCATTGAGCTATCCATCTGTCTCTGGTCTATGAAGCGTTTCATGCTGCTGTGGGAGTGGGGCAGTGATAGAGCTGTGCAGCTCCTGAGTGGAACTTAGCCATGGCTGTCTGTTTCTTTTAGGGAGAAGGCGCTGGCGCTGACGGGGAACCAAGGCATCGAGCAGGCCATGGACTGGTGTGTTGGAGCCCCCCTCCCCCTAGATCTGTCTGCGTTTCCATCCCTTGTGACTCCGCCTTCTCCCTGCTGATGCTTGTTCTCTTTCCCTCCTCAAAAGGCTCATGGAGCATGAGAATGACCCCGACGTGGATGAGCCATACGTGCCTCCCCAGGGCCATGTCTTGGGCACGGAGGAGCCACCTGAGGGAAGCACCCCCGAGACCGTGGAAGCGAGAGGAGGTTTGAACAGCCCTGGGGAGTTGCCTGCGCTGGGTGGAGGGGGGGCAAGCTGCTCACCCTGACTTGTGGGATCCTCTAGGTTGAGCCGTGGCCCATATGCACCAGGATCTTGCCTGCTTCTTGACTGTTCCTTCCTTGAGCGACCCCCTCCACCCGCGCTGGGATCCCACTGACTCAGGGGGTGGGCTTTGCCTGAAGGAGGGGCGGGTTGGGAGCCCTGCTGCGGTCCAGGCTCACACACTTGCGCCCCCCCCCCCAATCCATGTCGGGTAGGCCCTGGAGTGACGGGGGCTCTGAAGGATCCTGGTCCCACCCTGATGCCCCAGTGCTTTGCTCATTACCTGTGTACCCCGTGTGGGCAGCAGGGGGTGCTCGCCTCTGAGCAGAGGATAATGGAGGCTTTTCCCTACAGATCTCGTGGAGGAGGGCTCGGCGGAGGGAGATGACAAGCACCCCCTGACTGAGGAGGAGAAGAGGGAACAGACCAAGCGGTAGGAAGGCTCCCCTCCGCCCCCCTGATTTCCTGGCTGGCAGGGAGAGACCTGTCCCCCTGGGATGCCAGCTGCATGGCATGCTGGGAAGTGTAGCTCTTGGAGCAAGGGGGATTTGGTCCCTGTGGGTTGTGGGTCCTGTGGGGAGCAGGGGCCATGGAAGGTGGTGCCCACTCATGTCCCTCCCGCAGGATGATGGAGCTGATCGCACAGAAGCAGCGGGAGAGGGAGGAGCGGGAGAAGCGGGAGACTATTGAGCGGGAGAAGCAGCGGCGCAAGCAGGGCCAGGAGCTCTCCATGATCCGCCAGAAGCTGCAGGAGGACGAGATGAAGAAGATGGCAGAGGAGAGGCGCAGGGAGAAGATGGAAGAGAAGCTGGCCAAGTGAGAGCCCGGGGAGAATGGGATGGGGATGTGTGGGGAGCAAGTGAAGACTGAAGGAGTAGGTGCATGGGTGGAGGGAGTGGTGGGCAGTGGGATGGGGTGCATTGGGGAAAGGGGGAGGAGTGGATGTAGATATGGAACTTGCCCTTGCCGTGACGTTGCAGCAGAAACACCCTCCGCCATGCTGCCACTTCTAACTGGGCCTGTTCTCCTTGCAGGCAGCGGGTGCGTGAGAAGATCGAGCGGGACAAGGCAGAGCGGGTCAAGAAGGTGGGTGAGCAGCAGTGGCTGGGTGGGATCCAGGCCCCCCATGGTGGCTCCTGCAACTGCTGTCCCTTAAGCTGGGGGAGGGGGGTGCGAGGACGCTGTGGGGTGTGTGTGTGTGTGTGTGGAAGGAGGCTGTAGGGGGAAGGGCTGATGAGGGGGTGGGGCTGTGGTGGGTCCCATTCACCATGTGAGATCCCATGCTCAGTGCCCTATATGTAGGGAGGGAGATGCCCTGGGCGTGACTTTGCCCTGTGCCTGCTGGGTATGGGTGTGTGTGGGGGGGTGCTGTGTGAGTGCTAGGGAGTGGGTGGGTGGGGTTCCTAGGGCAGCCTGGTGAAACCAGCTTGGGGATGGAAGGGGAACCCACTTGCATCTTGGTGCCTGTCCCACTCCGTGTACCTTTCCCATCCAGTTTGGAGGTGGCAGCAGCTCCCAGGCTCCAGCTGAGCCAGCCCAGGAGACACCGGTGCCCTCATCCCCCAGCCAGGAACCGCCCACGAAGAGAGAGTATGACCAATGCCGAATACAGGTACCTGGGTAGGGGGCAGCCCCACAGACTCTTGTGCTTCGTCCATCTGCTCCTTACACACATGCCAGTCTACCCCCCATCATCCCCTGCTGTGGGTTCTGGGTGGGTGCAGACAGCAGGCCTTGCTGGGAAGGGCGGTGGGGGGCCCAGGCAGTCACTGGGATTTTGGCCTGATCTGGCTTGCTGCTGCAGCTCTGGAGGAAGCCCCCTATCTCTGAGGTCACACCCAGGGTTGCAAGACAAGGAGAACACAGGCAGCTCTCCTCTTAATGCAGGGGGACCGGCCCTCCCAGCATGCTGCCCCACTGTGGCATGGAGCCTGCACTCAGCCCCTCTTGCCCTCCGTCCAGGTGAGACTGCTGGACGGGACGTCGCTCACGCAGACCTTCAAGGCCAAGGAGCAGCTGGCAGCCGTGCGGCTGTACATAGAGCTGAACCGCAAGGATGGCGGGGAGCCCTTCCACCTCCTCACCAGCTTTCCCCGCCGCATCTTCACCGACGAGGACATGGAGAAGCCCTTGCAGGAGCTAGGTAAACCTGGGGGGGGAGGGGCAGGCAAAGCAACTGGTTTGAGGGCACAGTTAGCAGCAGAGCTGGGGAATAGAACCAGGAGTTCTGGCTCCCAGCTGCCCTGCTCTGACCCACTAGATCCCACTCCTGTCCCAGAGCTGGGGAACAGAATCAGGAGTCCTGACTCCCAGACCCCACTACTCTAACCACTAAGGAACAGCGGGGAGTCCTTTGAGAACAGACCTGGGCTGGGGACTCATGACTGCAGGACCATCCAGCTGTTCCTTCGGGGCCCCCATCAGAGAAGGGAGGGCATGGAGTCTGCTTGTGGGGTGGTGCTGGTGCTGGGGACAGGAGCCCGAGCTGTAAACAGAGAACCCACTGCAAGAGCCAGCTCTGTCCCTGTTGTCCTCACGTGGGCAGGGTAGGCTGTGGCCCTGTAGGCTCTCTGTGCAGTGGAAGCTGTGCCAGCTGTTGGCACCAGCCACCACAGGGTTTTGGGGGAGGATGCAAACCACAGAGCACCCAGGGCCCTTCCAGCTCAGACCCCCCTGCTGAAATCACTCCCACTCTCAGGGATCAAACCTGCCCAGCCCCAGGGGCGTGAGTGGACACTGTTCCCCCCACAACCCATATGCACCCGGTTCCTGGCTTCAGCCTGTCTCCTGCCCCAACAGGTTTGGTGCCTTCGGCCGTTCTCATAGTGGCCAAGAAGTGTAACAGCTGAAGGACGCCCTGGCTCATGCGTGCTGTGACCGGAGCTCCCTCCCTACCCCGGCCCTGGATTCCTGTGGTTCCCTCTGCCACCCTCACACCGTGGTTCTGCCCCTCCCCCTGCCCGACTGAGCCCAGAGAAGTGACTCACCATTTCGCCTCCCCAGGACTGGAACCCAGCATAGCGGCTGCGGGGGGGTATGTGTCCAGTTTCCCTGGGGGAGTGCCACAGCGCGAGCCCCAGCACCAGGGACACTAATAAACATCATCTGTTCTGCTGCCGCCGCCACCCATTATTCCCCCATGCTGCTATTGGTGGGCTGACGGGAAGGAGGCCCCAGCTGAGCTGGAGGGGGCAGCCAGCAGGATGGGCACTGAGCAGACCCCCACCAGCCGAGAAGGGACCCCACTATAGATTCATAGTCCAAGGGTCATAGATTTGTTGTGCCAGATGCTGCACAGATAATGCCGCTGCCACTATCACCCCCAGTAGCAGAGACGGGGACCCCATTGTCACACCAGGTGCTGCACAGACGCCCCGCAGCCTGTCATGGCAGGTGCTGCATAGACAGAGGCTGGGAGGGAAAACTGGAGAAGTCAGAGGGGAAAGGCCTGGCTCTGCCTGGGTAGGGAAGATGCCCTGCCCTAGGCAGTCTGTGGGGAGAGACTCCTTTGCTCTCTCTACCCCTACAGTGTGATCTTGTCCTACCCCACGTGCTCAATGGGGGCACTATGGGGAGGGGATAGCGCAAAGAAAAGTCCAGGCTCTGCAGGAGGTGCCCTCCCCTTCCTCCCAGTACTGGCCCCAGTGCAGCATTAGGGTGTGGGGCAGGACTGGGAGGGTGGGGGGCACTTGCTGTGCAGGACCATACCATCCTCCAGGTGAGATGTGACACCCAGGCCTGGCCCACGGTCAGTAAAGAGCCTGAGGTACAGCCCTGGGGTTTGAATGGGTTGTGACTTCCCTTCTCCTGCCCTGGTGCACAGTGCTGTATGCTCCCCTCAGTGGGGGCAGTATTGCCACCAAGGGAGAGGGAGCTGTGTGGGTGAGGAGATGGAAAACAGCTGTGGCTAGGCAGGTCCAGCTCCTACCCTCCCCCCAAGCCTGAGGGAATGAGTGTGGGTTCCAGTGTGGAATTAGTGGGCATAGGCAGGAGCCAGGCTGCTGTTGATACCCCTGTGGGGGGCTTTGCCCCACTGGCCTGGACTTGGAATGGGGTTTCAAAGCTGCTGCTGCTGAAGGTGATAATTTAACAGAGGGCAAGTGAGAAGGGGCCTGTGTCCCAGGACTCTCCCCAAGCAGTCAGGGCTGGGAAGCCCATTCTAAGGCTCCATTCCCTGAAGGAGCAGCAGCCCATGGGGCACTCTGGGCCTGGGGCTCCCGCTTGCCCTCTCTGGGCAGCTTGAGTTATGGGGGCCCTTTTGGAGCAGATGTTCCTGCAGTTGGGCTGGGGGGAGCCTCCGTAATCCAAACCCTGCGGAAAGGGAATGACTGTGCCAGCCTCCCTGCAACAAGCCTGGCTGGGAACGCGGGAGGGGGCAGGGAGCAGCCCAGTTCTTGCTGGGGGTGCTGGGCTGAGGATGCAATCAGTAGTTAAAGCAGTAGGTGCTGCTCCCAGGATGGAACCCTTACTCTCCACATCCTTTCTTCCCTCCCCAGTTTGCTGGCTCAGTGCCAGTGCCTGAGGTCATGTGCTGGGTCAGCCATAAAACCCAGCAGGCCCTTTGCTTTAAGCACTAGGTGCTGCATGCTCTCAGCATTGAGGACAGAATTTGACCCTCTGTCCATTATCTGTTGTTAGCACCTTCCCAGCCATGCTGCCCAGCAGCTGCTGAATCCCAAACTCTTCCAGTACAACTGGAGAGGGAAAGCCCACTCAGCCCCTGGCTGGGTCCTGCAGCTGTCTGGATTAGTAACAGGCCACTGTGCTCAGTTGGTCTGACCTGACCTGCGGGCCCTCGAGCATCCCTGAATGCATTCCTGTTTGAACTAGAGGGGATTTGAGAAAAGCATCCCGTCAGATTTAATTAGGGGGATGCCCACTTTAGAGCTTGTGCGGGCTGAGTTCCCCCAAAAGCTGCCTGGCTGCCACCTTCCCATCCTCCTCTGAAATTCCCCTAGACAGGGAGAATTCAGGGACTGCCCCCCCCTTCTCACACCAGTGTCCTCCATTTCCCCTCCTATACCAATAGCTTTGTGTGCCCCCATTATTTCTGTCTGATAGAAATAATTCAGGCTGTCAACATTACACTATTGGATGAGCAGAGATGGGGTATTATATGAGAAGCATTAATAGGCGGAGGCTTCGTGTGTCCCCCTTTTTGGTTTTCTGGCCTTTGATGCTTACGACACCCCCTGAAGTTTTGGAATTGACCAGATGTGGCATTTAAAAGTGATCATATTCCACACAGAAATGCTATCAAGTTGAGCCTAAGGCCTTTGCAAACTTGGCCAAAAATTTCCAGTGATGGAGAATCCACCCCAGACCTGAATAACTTGTTCCAATGGTTAATGACCCTCCTGTTGAATCTGCATTTTAGTTCCAGTCTGAATTTGTCTAGTTTCAACTTTGAGCTAGTGGATCTTGTTAGATCTTTGTCTGCTAGATTGAAAAGCCATCTATGAAATTTTCATTCCCCATGTCAGTACTTCTAGACTGACCAAGTCACCTCCTAACCACTTAAGCTGAAAACATTGAGCTCCACGAGTCTGTCACTACAAGGCAGGCTTTCTAATCCTTTAATCATTCTTGTGGTTCTTCTCCAAACCCTCTCCAGCTTATTCACATGCTTCTTGAATTGTGAACACCAGAACTGGACACAGTATTCCATTCACTACTTCCTAGCATAGATTGAAATGTAATTCCTCCCCCACAGTTCTGAGAGTCCAGGCCCCATGGGGCCAGTTCTTGTTGAGCAGAGCCTAGCTGGAGCCAAGGGGGATTCAAAGCAGCAGGAGGTTCAATTAGAACTGGATGCTGGAATGAACAGAGTGAGTCAAGATGGGGGGAGAAATACTGTCATAGCTCATCCCATAAGCAGGAGCTAGTCTGGGGGATTGCACCAGAGGGGCAGTCTGGGGAGCTGCCATGACATAAGGCAAGCAGAGAGGGAAGCGTTGCAGACAGCTGTAGCTTAGTGGAGAGGAAGATGGGGATTGTAGTAATGGGGGAGTTGGGGTGGGTCTCTTCTCTCGCAGGTACCACTGGGAGGCTACCATAGTAAGAAAAAGCAAACAGTTTTCTCTTGGATTCATGTTGTTGTCCCAAATGCACATTGTTTGACTTGGCCAGCGCTGATGGAGGCAGCAGCCACACCTTGTCCTGCCTTGTTTGTTCTACTTCTTCTGTTTCCCAACTGGATCAACTAGGGTGATTACGCCCCAGCAGACGAGACCTGGAGGGGAGAAAGGAGGGAGATATCAGGGGGTGGCTGTATAGGACTGACTCTCCCCTTAAGGGCATGACCCCCGGGAACTTAAGGGGGATGGTCAACATGTAGGTTATAAGAACAGGAGTACTTGCGGCACCTTAGAGACTAACAAATTTATTTGAGCATAAGCTTTCGTGGACAGCTTATGCTCAAATAAATTTGTTAGTCTCTAAGGTGCCCCAAGTACTCCTGTTCTTTTTGCTGATACAGACTAACACGGCTGCTACTCTGAAACCTGTCATGTAGGTTATAGTTTCCCTAGAGATGGGGACTTGATAGGTCATGAGCCCATATGCTCCTTAAAGCCAGCATAGAAGTAGGAGTAGTGGGAGCCGTGGAAGTTATCCTAACCCCTGTATGACCTATGATCCCCCTGACCTCAGTGACCCCCTCAGTCCCAGAGAGATGGGGTAACACCACTGACCCTTCCCTACCCCAGAGGCTGAAATGCCCCTAATGGGGGTGATTTGTATGGCTGGTCCCATGTAGCTGGCGTGGCCCTTGAACCCTGGCCTTAGGGTGACCTATAAGCCCCTGCCCCCCTCCCCAGGTCAATTACGTCACAGGTTCCTGACCTCCAATAAACCTGTGACCCCAGCACTCACTGACGTGGGGGACGGTTCCCATGGAGATGGGGTCACGCTCTGCCCACCCGTGACCCCGCCATGACCCCTGACGCGCACTCACTGGCTGCGAAGGAGAGCTGGACGATGGTCCATGCGGAGGGGGCGAAGCCCTGGCTTATGACCCTGCGCGGGCCTAGATAGACCCAGAACCCGGCCCCGATCAGCGCCGAGCCGGACAGGATGCGGCAGCCCCAGCAGCTCCCGAGCAGCGGCTTGCGGGGAGGCGCGGCCTCCTTGCCCTGCTCCAGGGCCTTAGACATGGCGGCGGGGACAGAAGCAGCAGGAAGATGGCGGCACCCATTGGGGAACCGGAAATACGGGTGCCGGAAAGTCCCTCAGGTAGCAAGGAAACCGGCAGTAGAGACTTGTGTAACACAGCGGAACCTGGCCACCGGAAGTACTGACCCAGCCTATTGGGGTTATAGGGAGCGGAAGAACGGAACAGGAAACGCTTCCCGTTAGGGTGTGGTGTCACAGCGTCTAGTGTCCGTGTGTCAATGTCGCCTACTCGCTGATAGTTCCGAGCTCTGAAGAACCTGCCCCCTCCCCAAACCCCTCCTCCCTGACGGCCTCTGTACAAGGTCCCCCTTGGCCATACCCTGATGGAAACAGTCTCTCCTCCTGGGACAGCTGCCATTGCCCCCAGCGGAACTGGAACCCAGACTGCACTCCAGAGAGGATGAGGAAAGTTGAAGAGAGCCCTACAGCTGGGTCCCCATGACAAGCCCTTTGTGGGGGTGAGGTAGAACCATTACACGTCCCCAGCTACATAAACATCTGGGACCAGGAGCGCTGGCTGTGGGGGTAGCTCCTGGCTACTCCAGTTCCAGCCTCTCCCAGCAGAGCGAGCTGGAGGGAGGGAGCTCCCAGATACTCTAGGTCTGGCTTCTCCCAGCAGGGGGTAGTGTAGGAAGCAGGACAGGAATACTGACTGTGAGTGGAGCTCTCAGGTACTCCAGACCCAGACTCTCCCAGCAGAGGTGCTGTAGGAATACAACATGAGCATAAGCTTGGGTTGGAAAACTTGGAATTCTCAGTAGCTGTTACAAGGTTTTTGTTTCACTTTGCCCTTTTTAATAGTGTACGTTATTGATACAGGTCTCACCCTTTACTGGGATTATCCTATAAATAATCAAACCTAGTTCCTTCAGTACAGTCTGAATAGATACCAGAGCAAGAGGGCACAGGCCAGGGCACAAAGCAACAGGAGGCTTAAGTAGTTCAGTTTTTATTTATATCAAAAACTTTATTAACTGTATTAACTATTATTCAACATTACCATTATTCCTTTGTATTGCAGTAACACCAACTCTGCTCCATTCTGGTTCTTATACAGCCCTATTCCCTGGGGTATCTGGCTTCTTTGTGAATGATGCATGAAGTGATATGACTAACATTTGCCACAGCTGGTTCTTTCTACAAGGAGGAGCAAAGGAAGATTTTTGTTACTGCTAGCATTATGGCTGTTTTTTTAGAGATGATATATTCTATGTGCGGATGTTCGCAAAGGCAGGTTGGAGATGTGGCCCAGACCGTTGGAGTAGAAGATGGGAAAATTTGAGTTGATTCTTAGTTCCTGGGGGAGTTTATTACAACCTGGGACTAGCCTCCAGGGAAGCACTGTCTCCTGTACAGACAAACTGATGCCAGAGTTCTGTTGTGCCTGAGGAGCAGAGTGCTCTGCTCTTCTTGTCCTGAAGCTTTAGGCAACTTGGGCTCAGCCATGGAGCACACTGAAGAGAAGAACCAAGGCCTTGTGTTTAATTTAAGGGAAGTCAGTATAGAAGGCAGGAGGCAGGTGTGCTACACTCATGATAGCCTGTGCTGCTGAGAATACGGACTGCAGCATTCTCTACATCTAGAAGCTCCCATCAGGGACCTATGGAGAAGAGCTGGTCCCTACCCCGAGTGCACAATCCCAGTATACCATGAGAAGTAGGTACACCAAACTGACAGAAGGAAGCATAAAGCTACAATTACTTAATGTTTCTGTTGCTGAAGGCCAGTCAAGCCAGGATCCCATTGTGCTGGGGGCTTTAAAGACCTAAAGCAAATAACAGACCCTACGCCAAAGATCTTGCAATAGAAAAGCCAAACCCTCACAGGGTGATAAGGCACAACAGCAGAGTGGGAAAGGTGGAGGAATAACAATATCAGCCTGTGCAGTTTTTAGCCTGCTGGGAGGGGCATCTACCCCCCACCAGCTGCCTGGATATTATCAAAATTCAGTTCTGTGGGAGGCATGATGATTAGAATAAGAGGCAGCAACCCCATTGCACCGACTGCTTTAACCACAACAGACAGGTCTTTACAAGGTTACTAGGTTAGTTTATTAAAGACCTGAAAATGCTGCTTCTTTACCCCATGCTGTAGTTTTTGCTCTGTCAGATCTGCATGACCCCCATACCCAGTGGGTATGACCAGGGGCTAGGAATAAGAGACAGAGGCCCCCTGTCAGCATAATGGCCACTGATCATTACAGCTGCTGACAGCCAGAGAGTGTCCATCCCATTCTGGCCTGTGGGAGACCACAGATGGCTTCAGGGATGGAAAATGCAGCCTGCTCCTCCTCAGGGGGTTCTCAGTACCAGCTGCCTTGGCTCCCATTTGGGAGGGTGATGGTCAGGTGTCACTTGCTCCAGTCCCGTGGAGGCCTCCGGGCCACATTCTCATTTGTTTCAGCTGCCTCTTTGATCGCTGCCATTACCAGCTCATTCTGGCGTCTCTTCTCCGCCCGGCGCAGGGGGTTTGTCTCTGGCAGCTCCTGAGGAGAGAAGTGAGTGGTCGGGAAGGGGGGTGAGGTGTTTGGTGGTTTCTAGACCTCCCCCTTCTCCCTGAAAAGAGAGTGGAGCAGCAATTTCTAGTTCCCTTCTCCTCCCTGACCCAAGAAATGTTGGTTTCCAGGCCCCCCTCCTCCGTGACGCGCCCCAGGGGAGGTAGTTTCCAGGCCCTCTCACCTTGGCTATCTCCCGCATGCGCTGCTCCCGCGGCGTTGCCAGCGCCCAGGCCCCGACCCCCAGCCCCGTGGTCCCAGCCACCATCAGGCTCCCCAGCACCAGGCGTCGCAGGAGTTCCATTAGGGCGCGGTATGAAAAACCCTGAGTAGCCACAGAGTTCTGGCTTCCCGGGGATGTAGCGGACAGAAGGTAACCAGAGAGAGTGGGGGAGGGGTCCGGACAGAGCGTCCTGTCATGCTACTATAGAGGGGCGGTATGAGCCAGGCACCACCATAGAGAGCATGCGCTGTGGATAGAGCGCCTCCTTTTGCTACTATAGAGAGACAGCGGATTGGGGCCAGAATGTTCGATTTTTGCTACCATAGAAAGGAGGGACTGGTGGGCCAGAGCGTCCCATTTCAACCATAGAGATCAGAGGACTTATGCCATAGAGAGGGTTGTGTATCTGGCTGGGCCAGACTATCCGCTCCCTCACTGCAGAGAGGGTGTGTGGCTGGGCCAGACGGCCCGATCTCCCACCATAGGGCAGGGTGGGTGGGCGGACCAGACCGCCCAGCATGAAGAGGGGTGGTGTGGGGCTGGGACGGGCCAGATGCCTGCTCCCCCATCATAGAAAGGGGTGGAGCTGTTTTGTGGCTAGGTCAGTGTGCCTGCTCTGGTCTCTGGGGTTTTCAGTTTGGTCCCCACTGGGGCAGGCACCCAAGTCCCCAAACGTGCTGTCCCCCTCAGAGAGCAGTCAGAGGGAAGCATGTTGGCAGGGGGTGAAGTAAGCTTTCCCTGCCCAGGCAGCCCTGTCTGGAGAGGCACAGAGGAGTCAGTCCCTTGCGGTGTAGATGGGGGAGTGTATTTGTGCAGGTCTTGCTCTGCCCAGGCTGCTCCCATGCTCAGCACCTACAGAGGCCTTAGTTCCTCTGTAGTTAGTTCCACTGACCCCTCCCCTTGCCTCTTCCTGTGACTGGGCCTCCCCAGGCCAGGCTTCCCTCAGACAACCCCTAAACCTCCTGCGTCAGGGCTCCGCTGACCCTGTTCTGCATTAGTCTTGGGCAGTGCACTAGGGAGACACGAATGAGCCAAATAGATTTCATCTGATCAATCCCAGGGCTGCACCTGGTCAGGGAACCTTCTGTCCTGAAGGCAGCTCTGTTGTGGTTCCTCTCTACCAGGCGGGGGGATGGGGTGGGGATTTGTGCCGTGGTCCTCTGTGGGAAGCATTGGCACCTGTAAGTGGGAGCAGGGGACACCCAAACTTCTGTCCTCATCCCTCAGTGGGCAAATCATTGGTTCTGAGGCTCCCCATCTTGTGGTCTGTAATGATAGAGAATGGTCTGGGAAGGGGTGGGGGTATTTCTCCCACAGCCCATGATGCTGTGAATGTGCCCCATAGTGGCCTCTCTAATCTGCCCAGGGCTCATCACCCCAATCTCATTAAGGCCCCTTTAAATTTTGGGAGTCATGTAATCAGGCTGTTTTAGACCTGGGCATGACAGGGAAATGGGGCTGCGGGGGCGGGGCTGGAAACTGGACAAAGCTTGAAGTGGGGCCTTCCCAATCCCAGGGGCTCTGGGGCCCTGTTAATTGCTCCATGGCTGACAAATTAATCCAGTCCTGCCCTGACCCAGTTCATGGTGAAAGCCAGCCTGTGTCAGTAGCATCTGCTGACTCAATCTCTTCCCCCCCGCCCCTAATGGCTGGAGCAGCCCCAGGGGTCCAGCGGCCTTGCCCCTTAGCTGGGGTGTGCAAGCTTCATGCCAGAGGCTGAGATCTGGGTCCCCTATCTGGTCTTTAAAGAGCTCCCCCACCTCCAGGGCAGCCAGTTAGCTGCTTGGGCAGTTCCCATGGGGTCACTGGGTGATTAACTGAAGCCCTGATTCCAATCCTTCCCTCATGTAATTATCCGTGTCCTGGGACAACTCCTGCCCAGGGCAGCAGCTGCCCCTGCCCCGATCTGGTCTGGGCTCCCACCTTAGTCTGTAGGTGCAGGGGGTGGGAACATCTCCCTGGAGCAGGCAGCCCTCATAGTGTGGGGGATGGGGATGGGGTGGGGCCCAGGGCTGAGAGTGCAGTCCAGGGAGGAGGGGATCCAAGAGGAGAGCACTCTCCCTGGGGTGGGGAGTATTGAATGCAGGGGGGATCCAAGGGCTCGGAGTACAGGGGGGCCCAGCAGGGGTGCTCTTGTCAGGTTGGGGGACACTGACAATGCAGAGGGTCCTAGCGCGGAGCACTGACTAGGGGAATCCAGCCCCCCATCCCTCTATCCCAGTCCTCCCCCCCCCCGGCACCATAGGGCTGTTGTGCCCAGAGGATTAGCTTGGTGTCAGGACAAAGCGCTTATGGCGCCTGGAGCATCTGTCAGCTCCTTGCCCTGGGGACTGCTGGGCCCTGTAATCCCCGCACATCCTGCGATGGCCCAGGGCAGCGCCTGATGGTGAGTGACCGACCGGGGTGCGGTGGGGAGGTGGGTGTCAGCGCAGGCACGGACTCCTTCTGTCCCCATAATGGGGCTTCTCAGGGAGGAGGGGGGTGATAGTCTAGCTGAAAGGGGGAGGTGACCCCTGGCAAGGGTCGGGGGTGTCACAGTGAGGCTCTTTGGGGCAGGGAAGTGCTTCCCCCCAGGGGAAGGGCTGGGAGCCCCTGTGTGTGGGGCTCGGGATCCCCCACAGGGGAAGGACCAGGAGTCCCAGTGTGTGTATATGGGAGTCTGTGGTGTGGGGAATCCTTCCCCCCCCCCCCCCCCCCCCCCCCCCCCCCACACACACACAAAATCTGGTGAAGGGCCTGAATTCCCAGTGCAGAGGTGTCTGAACTTTAGGGCTTGGATCCTGGGGAATAGATGTGGAGCTTAACCCTGGCTGGGTGGAGGAAGAAGACGGGGCCATTCCCAGCTCTGACCCCCAGTTTCTACCCCCAGCATCACCATGGCTGAAAGAACTCTGGATTGTGGTGGTGCTCCATCCCAGGCAGTGCTGACCCCTGGTGAGGCCTGCAACCCCATCCAGCTACCTGTGGCGACCCCAGGGCGGAACAGCCTGGCCCGGCCCCACAGCACTGACCAGGAGATGCAGTGGCTATCAGAAGTGGGAAGGAGCCCCATCCAGACAGAGCCTCCCGCACAGAACCAGGTGAGACACCCCCTTCCTGGGACATCCCCCCACTGGGTCCCCTGGGATGAGGCCCCCATGGAGAGCTAGCTGAGCCCCTCAGGACAGAGCCCCCTGTGCTGCTGCCCCCACCTCCTGTGGATCAGATCCAGACCCCCCGCTTCTCATATCAGGGCCTTACTGCCCCGCCTTCCCCCCCGCCATTCCAGGTCTCTGGGTAGCTAGGCTCCCCCAGCGCCCAAACCAACCCCCTTATCCTCTGTGCCTAGTTCTTCCTGGAGCCGTGTGAGATGGGCAAAGGCGCCCCTACGGGGTCGTGTGAGGGGTTGTGCAAAGATCCCCCTGAGGAGCTGTGTGAGGCGATGTGCGAGGATCCCCCCAGGGAGCCGTGCGAGGATCCCCCCAGGGAGCCGTGCGAGGTGGCGTGCGTGGAGCTGTGTGAGGACACTCCTCCCTGGGAGCTGTGCAGGGATCCCCCCATGGAGCCAAGTGAAGGGCTGTGCAAGGAGATGTGCAAAGATCCTCCCCCGAGGAAGCCATGCGAGGGCCCCCGAGGAAGCCCAGTGCAGGGGAAGGCCCGGCTGCCGTCCATCGTGGTGGAACCCACAGAGGTGGGAGAGGTGGAGAGCGGGGAGCTGCGCTGGCCCCCAGATGACTTCCTGCTGCTGGAGGGCGAGGACGAGCTCTTCACTGATGAAGAGGAGCAAGCAGCAGGGCCGGGACCTGGTGAGTCTGGGGGGCAGGGCTGGGGCCCGGAGAGTGGGGGGTGGAGCCTGGAGAGTCTGGGAGGCAGGGCGGGGCTGGGAGAGTCTGGGGGCCGGGGCCCAGAGAGTCTGGGGGGCGTGGCCATGCAAGGGGGAGAGGGGCCTCAACAGGACCCTGGGATACAGACCAGAACCCTTTGTTTTGGAGGCACCTCAGGATCTGGGCTACCCAGCCTCCATGGCGAGAGCCCCATTGGGAGGGGACTGTGGCCCCATAAAGCTCTGGGGGGTGAGATGTGCTGCAGGAGCCCCTCCCCCATTCAGTGAATCTATGAGGCTGTTAGGGGGTCGGGGCGTGGGGCTGGCCCTGCTCTCCAACTCCATTCAGTGCCTCAGCCATGGTCAAATTGTGAGGGGAGTGTGGAGGGGATCCAGCTGGCTGCCGAGGCCTGGGGGCTGCTGGGGCCTTGAGGGAAGCTGCCAGAGGAGCTAGAGGAGGCAAAAAGGCAGGGAGGGGCTTGTCAGGGCCTGGAAATGTACCAAAATAGCTCCTTGGACATTCTGGAGTGAGAGGGCCGTGATCCTGCTTAGCTCAGTCCACGCCCAGTGTCCACATGGGGCTTATCCCGAAATAGCTAGTGGGTCAATTTCCAAGAGCAGACAAGTCCTAGGAGGGATTTTCCTCTGTACAGGGTATTGGTGAGCCTGATCCTGGGGCTCTGAGGGCCACATCGGAGAATTGGAGGGGATCTGGAGGGCAGGAGAAAACGCCTGCCAGTGGGAGACTGAAAGAACTCGGCCTGTTTAGCTCAAGTGTCTGAGGCCTTCGCCGGGAGAAAACAGCAGGTAGAGAAGGGCTCGAACTGCGCAGAGACAGGCAGAACAAAAACAGTGGCTGGAAGCTGAAGTCAGAGTAACTCAAGTCAGAAACAAGGCCCAAATTTGTCCCAGGACAGGCGATTGACCATTGGAACAAGCTCCCCAGGGCAGGGGTGGAGTTTCCATCTCCAGTCCAGGCTGGCTTCCTCTCTGGAAGGCTCTTCAGTCAAATACGAATGATTGGGCTCAATGCAGGAGTGTCTGGGCGACATTCTCCAGCCTGTGCTACATAGGAGGGCAGACTACCTGATCTAAAGGTCCCTTCTGGCCTTACACTCTCAGCCTCTTTGACTGGGGGAATGATTCTGCCACTTATTCCCAGGGCCCACAACTTGGATGACTGAGTTGCTGTTTGACAGCCTTCTTAGAGCAGTGCCCTGCCAGATTTGAAGCTGTGCCCTTTACCTTTTCCCACAATGCAATGAATAGGCAGTAGGTTTAAAACAAGCAAGAGGAGGTGTTCACGCCTGTGGAACCCATTGCCTGGGGATGTTGTGAAGGCCAAAAGTATAACTGGGTTCAGAAAATAATTAGATGAATGCACGGAGGATAGGTCCATCAGTGGCTATTAGCCAAGATGGTCAGGGACACAACCCCATGCTCTGGGTGTCCCTGAACCTCTGACTGCCAGAAGCTCGAGAATCAGACACTGGTGGATCTCTCCAGCATTGCCCTGTTCCGTACACTCGCCCTGAAGCTCTGGTACTGGTCGCTGGTGGAGACAGGATACTGGGCTAGATGGACCTTTGCTCTGACCCCGTATGGTAGCTCCTGTGTTCGTATGACCTTTCCCTTGGGGTAGGGACCTTTCAGACGTTCTTCAGGCTATTGCAAGGTGCCCTCTGCAAGGACTGGCGCAGGATGCCACAGGTCGCTTACTGCCTGGGCGCCCAGCTGGTCTGAGCTTAAGGGGGTGGCTGTGACCCATAAAGCCCTGGGACCGTCCTGCGCAAGGGGCTGTTGCGTCTCTCCTTGGGCCATCCTGCTGTGACTTTGATCAGCAGGGATGTCTGAGCTGGGGCCCTCTCACTGAGGGTGCAGCTGGCAGGGTGTTCTCTGCCAGGGCTCTGGCTCCCTGGGCTTTGCCCCCCACCTATAGTTTGAGTTAGCCAAAGCCACCAGGCCGCGAGGCGTTGGGGAGGGGTCTGTTAACGCTGCTGGCATGGAGCTGGATGGTTAATGGAGCTTGGGCTGGCAGCTTCTCCCGAGGGTGAGGCTGAGGGGAGGAGAGGGGCCTGAGGACATGGGGGGAGGGTTGGAGGAGCGTTCAGCTTGGGGGAGGGGTCTGGGGAGCACAGAGGGGAGGGGCTTAGTATTTAAATAGATATTATCCTAACAGGGCCCCACATTGCCTCCTGTGATGCCCCACAGGCTCTGACCTCAGGCCTCTCCCTGTGCTTTGTTTCAGGGCCCCCTGCTCTGGAGAGCACCCTGGATGAAGTGCTGCTGTGAGGCTGCCAGGGGCACAGGGGACCCCACTCCCCACTAGAGACCCAGCTGTAGCCTTGGGGGGGGAAGGTGTAGCTCAGGGACTGAGGACACCCTCCCCAGGAGCTGGACAGCAGCAGGAGGGGATGGGCCCCCTGCCACCAGAACCTTAGGGGGCAGAATAAGACCAGCCTGGGGCACCCTCCTTGCCGGATCCAGTGCCTCTCATCTGTGAGCAAGAGTCAGCCTGACTTTGATCTGGGACAGCAGCACCATGGTGTACGCACTGCCCCCACCACCTTCAGGAGCTGGGGCCCAGATTGGGCACCTGCTCTGTATGGACAGTGGGGACCCAAGGCTCAGGCAAGCTGGGGGGCCAGCCGCCTGCAGGGTTTGTGCTGGTGGGTATAAGCTGCACCCTCCTCCCCTGCTGAGCTCAGCAATAAAAGGTTCCTGTCCAAGCTGTGTCTCACTGTGAAGTGGCTGGCGAGGCCCTGGGAACAGGTGTAGTGTCCCAGTGGGGCTGGGCTCCCGGGGACTGCGAGCTCCACACTCTCCGAGCCCCAGGTGGTGGCTGAGCTGTGGGGAGGGAGGGAGGCAGCAATACCTGGGCACCTGCATCTGGGGTGTGGGGCCCCCGGCTGATGCAGTAGGAGGGGGCTGCTGTTCAAGGGGGGAGTTGCCCACAATGGGGGTGACCACCCCTAGATGTAGGGGGATAGAGTACTGAGCCAGACTTCAGCAAGGTGCTAATTCCTTTATTAATGATTCTCCAGCTGGCTTGGGCACCCCCACCCTGAGCACATGCTGCTGTGGAAGTCCCCTGGCACACTGACTGGAGGCACCATCCCCTTAGTCCCTAATGCCCATCACCCTGAGTCCTGAATTCCCTTTGGGCAGGGTCCCCGATTCCCCACCCCCATATCCATGGCCCCATAGCCCAGGGTCTCCTGTGCCCTCCTAGTTCAGTGCCCCAATGGTTGGTGTCTCCGGGGCCGGTCGGCAGAGCGTGTAGACATAGTAGCACATGCCACCAATGTGCCCAACTTCCTGCACTGTCACGCCAGGCCCCGCAGCCTGCTCCAGGAAAGGGACCCTGGCATCCGGGTCCTCGTCTGAAAACTGAAGCAAGCTGCCCCCAGGGCGCAGCACCCGCAGGCACTCGGCCACCAGCCGCCCAGCCTGGCCCGGCCCCTGGGGGCAGCGCAGCAGTGAATCACACGTGCCCTTGTCCAGCACCAGGTGGAAATTACCATCCCCAAAGCCACCCCTCTCAAGGTCAGTGGCATCAGCCACATGGAGGTGAAGCTGGGAGAGGGGGTGTCGGGGTGGGGGGACCTCCTGGAGCAGCCGGTGAAGAGACCTGATGGCCACAGGGGACACATCCACACAGGAGATGTGGACAGGGTGTGGGGAGTCCTGGTATAGCCCCAGGCCCAGATCCGAAGTGCCACAGCCCACGTCGAGCACCCGAGTGGGGCTGGGATTGGGTTCAGGGGGGCCGCACCCGCGCAGGGCTGGGAGCAGGAGCCCGGAGATGGCCGTGTAGTCAAAGAACCAGTTGAAATGGCTGGGGGTGCCAGCTGTGTCCTGTTGCGTGTAGAAGCGGTCCCATGTGCCAGGCTGGGCCATGCTGTGGAGCAGGCCATCTGGGGGGAGGAAAGAGGGGTCAGTCCATGGGCTGGGGAGTTGGTGGGGGGAAGATCCCAGCAGGGCCCATGGGGAGGGGTCTGAATCTCTATAGACCCTGGATTGCCCAGTCTCAGCTCAGGCCTAGGCTGGATCCCAGCCCTGTGGAGTTATGATGGAGGGGTATGGGAGAGCCCCTGTCGCCCATGCTGACTCCCATGGGGTGGCTGGGTGATGCAGAGGGTGCAACCCCATCCTGGAGCCAGCAGACGGAGACAAAGGATGCTGGAGCAACCCTACACGGAGCCCACATATGCTGCAGAGCTGGGGATGAGATAAGTAAGACTGAACGCTCCATTTCTGGGACTGTGATCCCCCTGCCAACTAGTCCTATAGTGCTAGGACCACCCCTCCCCTAGTCTGATCCCCTCTCCATCATTACCCAGCCTGACTCCATATGACCTGGATCCTCACCTCTCCCCCAAGTAGCCCCATAGGGCAAGGACCCTTTCCACTCCTGTCCCCCAATCTATTCCCATCTCCCCCCACACCTCCCAGCCTTACCCATAGGGCTGAGATCCCCATCTCCCCCACCCCTAGGCTGACCTCATAGGGCTGGGCCCCAACTGTGTGACCATCTCTCCCTGCCCCAACCTGACCCCATGAGGTTAGGACTCCCACCTTCCCCCCAACCTATCTCCCCTACACCTCCCAGCCTTACCCCATGGGCCCACCTCATCTCCCCTGCCCCCCAGCATGATGGTCTAACCCAATGGGACCAAGACCCCCATCTTCTGCCCCTACAACTGATCCAATGGGACTGGGAACCCCCATCCCTCCAGGCCTCACTCCATGGCCCCCCTCCCCCTGAACCTGCCTGTGCCCTTCCCGGTTCTCTCTCTTCCTCTCCGCCCCCGTACGTGGGAGACCCCTGTCAGGGGGGGTTGGCACCCACTGCGGGGACCTGACACGCCCCAGCCCATCCTGCCTGGGGGCCCCGCGCGCTCCCCTAGACCACCCCGCCGGCGAGCTGGCACCCACCTGCCCAGGAGCAGAGCGGCCGGAGCAGGGTCCCCAGGGCCGGGCCGCTCCGCGGGGGGAGCATGAGCGCTGCCATGCGGCGGGTGCCTAAGCCCGGACTCCTGCTCCTGGGGGCGCGGCGGAGCCTCGCTGCCAGCGCAGCTCCGCCCACTTCCTGCGACCCCGTCCCGGGGAGGCAGGGTCTGGATGCTAGTCTCCGCTCAGGGACCCAGCCCTGGGCTCCGGCCCCCCCGCCGCTGTAACTCGAGCCTGGGAGCAGGTTCCCCTCCCCCACTCGGTGAAGCTACGCGGCTTTGGTCACAGCAAGCAGCAGGGGGGGAATTAGCCTCTTGCTGGCCCCCCTCTACTCCCTGGCTGGGCAGCACCCGCCCTAGGAGCCGCGCAGTCCAGGGGACCCCTGTCGCCCATTAGCGAGTGGCTGGTTCCTGGTCTGAGAGGAGGGGGGTTCAGCTTCACAGGGATATTTTCCTCGCTCAGGCAACTTGGTCTCCACCACGTCTCTCGCAAAAACGGCTGAGGCCAGCCAGCGCTTTAACATAACCGTCCCCCCATGCCTGTCCCGCAAACAATGACCCAACAAGAGGAACTCCGTTCAAAACTTTATTAGCACAAAGAGCATGTTCATTGAGCTTTAGTGCAAGGCGTTCACGCGACCTCTTCCCCAGCACTTCTGATCAGAGGCACCTGCTTTGCCAAGGTCAGGATCTCTTCAAGCCCCATGCTACAGAGGCGTTAATGGAGACGGGAACGGGACTTACCAAGATCACCCAGCAACAGAGCAAAGAATAGAACCAGGGCCACCTGACTCCCACTGCAGGAGTCTATCCAGTAGGCTGCACTGCCCCCCCCCCCCCCTCCAGACAGAACCCCGGCTCAGCCCCCACCCCACAAGCCCGCCTACGCGAAAACTTGCACTACTTCAAACTAGAACGCCTCACCCCTGTTTAAAAGCAACTTCACTTAATACTCTACTCTGCCCAACAGATGTAAGCCAAATAGAAACAAAGTTGGTTAAATCCAAGTTAAGTCCCCAGGACCTCTTTGCTAAATTGTGCCAACAGACAAGTCTGAACAGTCACCTGCCCCATATCTGTGTCATCTTGGACCTGGAGCATTAGCTCTTCCACAAAGGAAAGGCACATTTTCAAAAGGGCTAAGTGACACAGAAGCCTAATATCCCGTTTTCAAACTACTTGGGCACTTAAGAACCAGTCCCATTAATTCATGTGGGCTCAGCACCCCAGGCCCACCATCAGCCCCCTGAAAGGGGTATTAATTCCACCCCTCCATTGAGCTCAAGTCTGAGCCCAAACCGCATGGGGCCAGTTGTAAACCAAGCTAGGTGCTATTGTTTGCATGAGGATCAGGGCCACACTGTGCCAGGCACTGTAGAAAGGAGGGGTCCCTGCCCTAGGAGCTGACAGACCCAGGCAAAGGAGAGGGAAGAGTGCAGACATTCACACCCCCAGAATCAGTCTCAGCCCCTCGTTAGGGAGCAGGTCTCCTAGAGGCATCAGGGCAGATCTGGAGAGGAGGTTGCAATAACGTCGTGTCTGGTTCCAAGCCCAAGCGTTGGTGCGCTGTAGCGACAAGAGTAGAGCTGAGTCCTCCCGGCCTTGCGGGAGCCTGAGAAGGAAAAAAGATTAGTAAGAAACCGCCTCCCCACGATCTGTCCCCAGGGCCAGCCTCCCCCGACCCCTACCACCCCAGGAGAGCCCCCTAGCCGGGCAAGCAGCCTCCCCGCGGGGTCGCAGCCGCGTGTCCCGGTGCTTGAGGATAGAACCAGCAGACGGGGAAGCCGCTGGCACCGAAGACAGAACACCGGGGGGGATGGGATCCCCTTCCTCTGCCTCCGGAGCATTACAGAGCCGGGCACCGCACCGCCCGGGCCTGCCAAGAAAAGGAGGCGCCGCCCTAGGACCCCCAGAACGCTGCTCCCCGATGTCCAGCCACCGCTGGTCATCACCGCTCTCACCTTAGATTCCCCAAACCAGGCGAAAAATTCTTACTAGAAACGTGCCGCATATGCACCGCGCCCTATCCCGGCTGCTTATAAGGCAGGCCATGGAGGGACAACACGTGCCGGGGCAGGGGCGCGGTCTAGTGCACCTTCGTTGTGACTGGCCAGCCGGCCTCCCAATCAGAGAGCTGCATCCGGCTCGACCCAATCAGAGAACGCGTTGCGAATTCAAATTCCCAGCGCGGCCGGACGAAGGTAGGACACGTGTCTGGGGGAGGCGGGAGGAATGAACCGGAAGACAAGTGTGATGATCACGTCACGTGACGTAACCTTCCATGACCCGGAAGTGCTTTCGTCGGGGGCCGCGAGACCAGGCCCACGTGGGTGCAGCATGGGGACCCCAGGAGGGAAAATCAACCGGCCCCGAACGGTGACTGAGAGCCGCCCCAGCCCTACCCCGGGGCTCTCCCTAGGGTACCCCACCCGGTGCGCTCCCAGTCCCCATAATCATCCAGTCCCTCATGGGTCTTGTACGGGATCCTCCTCGTGGCCTCAAACCACCTCCTGGGGGTTCTCTCTATGGCCCCTCCATTGCCCCCATAACTCAGCCCTGCCTCTCCCTTTGCGTCACGCCCATTCGCTCCTCAGATCCCCTTTGGCGGCTTCCCCCTTCCCATTATCTTGTCTTTGAGCCCCCCCGGAAATCGTACACCCTGATCCCCAGTTCTGAAACGTATTGTCTCCTTGGGACACTGGCCCCATCACCCCTTTTCCCCACAAGTAGCTCTGATCTATGGTATTTCTGCAGTGCTGAGCCCCAGGCCCTTGCTCCTTGCCTCCCCCAACCCTGGGTTGAAAACAGGAGTGGGGGTGGAGGATTTTATTTCTCTCCAACCCCCAAATTCTCTCTGGCTCCCAACAAGCTGGCAACCATCAGACCCTTCCTCCTCCTGCATTGTCATTTGCTAAGTGTATTATGATCTGGATTCTATACTGTTTTGCTGGGTCTGTGGCTTTGTGTCCTGTGCCCTCCCTGCCTTCCACCTGGCGTTTCCTAGCCCCTTGGCTACTCCAGAGGTGCTACTGGTGCCAAGTGGTGAGTTAAGAGCCTTGTGCTTTTCCTCCCTTAGGAGCTGAAGAAAAACCTCTTCAAAAGACGCCGGGTTTTAAGCAAAGAGAAAAGAAGGAAGCACCAGATCACAGGAGCTGTGGTGGACGAGGGGCTGATCACCATCCACCACCTGAAGAAGCGTGCGTGAGTCCCCCCAGAGGATCCAGATGCTACTCTGAGACGGAGGGCCAGGGAAGGGCGTTTAACTATCCCAGCTCAGAATAAGCTCAGCGGCAACTAGAAACAAACATTCAGGCCTCACCATCTCTTCAGACGCCTGGGCTCTATCCCCAGCTTTGGGAGGGCTGTGGGGTCTAGTGGTTAGAGCAGGGGGCCCCGGGATCCAAGGCTCTTGGGTTCTGTTCCCAACTCTGGGAAGGGGGTGGGGTCTGTGGTTTTAACATGCAGCTCTCCGTTACCATTGGACTCCAGTGAGCAGGGCCAGCTTTACGAAGTGCGGGGCCCGATTCGTGGGGGCGGGGCTTGTACTCACCGGGCGGGCGGCGCTCGAGTCTTCGGCGGCGCTCCGGCCAGGGTAGCGGGGGGGCCGTGGGGCTTGCCACTGCTCCGGCCGGAGCTCCAGCCAGGGGAGCGGGGCTGCGGGGCTTGCCGCGCTCCAACTGGAGGGCGGGGCCTGATTCCAGGGAATCGGGCGAATCGGCCTAAAGCCGGCCCTGCCAGTGAGCACCTGCAGCTGGGAGGTAGCAGAGGCTGCTGATTCAACTGCTTCTCCTGGCTCCTACCCCGTCTCTGGGTGTAATATGTCTTTGGGTATCTCCCCCCACAGTTCCAGCTCGCGAGCCAACATCACCCTCTCAGGGAAGAAGCGGAGGAAGCTGATGAAGCAGATCCGTCATGCTGCCAAGGAGAAAGCTACCATGCAGGGTAACCCCTTCTTGGCTGTGACCCATGGGACTTGTGGGAGGGTGTGTGTGGTCAGGGTCCTGAAATGGGTGAGTAACCCAAAGGGGGCAAATGAAGCTAAGAGCAGGGATGGACAGACTCTGCTCTGAAGAGGGGGCAGGGTTCAGGGTCTTCCGGCTCCTAAAATCTCATGATACCCACAATCCCCAGAACCTTCTGGGGCTTCCTGGCTAGTCCAGCGTCCATAATGCTGGACTGGGCCAATGATGGGATGGGATCAAATTCCTGCCTCCACCACAGACTCCCTGTATGGCTTTGGAGGAGTCACTTCATCTCTTTGAGCCTCAGTTCTTAGTCTGTCCAGTGGGGATAATGATCTCTTCTCTGTGACGGGGGCCCCCCCACATCTTGGCCGGGCTATGTGCACCGTGACAGGGATTACACTACTGTTATATGCGCACAAATGATTTTCCTTTTCTCTTGGGCAAAGTTGAAGCTGTGAACCTGGCACAGACAAAAAAAATCACCGGCAGTGGGAGGAGGAAGAAACCTGCAGCCTCCCAAGACGTGGAGATGAAGGAAGCAGAGGCTGGACCAGGACTGGACAGCTGAACCACCGACTCCAAAACTTGGAATCTGCCCCACCCTTGTTTGCTGCGTTGATACCTGCAGCTCTGTGACTTTCCAGCCTCCTTTCCAGGATTCTTGGGGCAGATAGTGTCTTGTTCTCATTCTCCTGGCTCTATTCTATGCCGGACCCTGGGTGAATGGTCAGTTCCCAGCATCTCTGGCCTCTACCTGCTTTTCTAGAGCTGAAGCAATGCCAATCTCATCTATGTGGGAAGTGACTGGCTGAACTGGGGCTTTGACATGTGACTCAATGGTATCCTGTGAAAGAAATAAAATCATGGCTGGTCCCTCCGTGGGGCCAGAGGCACTTGGCATCTCAGCTTGTTTGTGCTGCTGCCTTTGGGGCTCTTCCATTGCGCCCCTCATCCCAGCAGTCTGTGCTGAGCATGGCAGCTGTAAGTCAGGGTCGAGAAGGGGGCTTTGTTTGTGGGAGGGAAGGGGACAGTGGCCGTGTATGAAATGAACCACCTTTGGAGCTTATCTCCCTCTGGCCAGACCCCTAGAGGGACAAGCAAGGGTGGGAGGGGCTTTTTTGGTAATGAATAGTCTCCTTCTGCTTGGCCTTTAGGAGATAGGAACTGAGCTGGGCTAGGTGGGTCTCAGGGCAGTGGTTGTGGTGGGTCATTCCCCTTCAGGTTGAGCATCGGGAGGGCTCCTTCTAGGGCAGGGGCTGACTGTGCTGCGAGTGTCTGTAGGGAAGCTCACAGTTGTCTTAGTACAGCCATGACCAGGTGCAGCAGGGAGCCTGTTCCCTTTATTGGCTGAACACTCAGGGAACCTTCTCCAGCCCCGGTTAGCAATAAGCAGACTCAGGGAACGTGCTGAGTTTCATGCTGGCATGATGGTTTCCTTGGCAGGAGGGGATGCTGCCCAGATGCAGAGGGATCCCTTCAGATCATACACTAAGGGGTGAGGGGTCAGGAGGAACTGTGGGAAGAGGTCAAGGAAGCTCCTACCTCACAGCTACTGCTGGACTGCACAGTCTGTATGAGGTGGTAGGGGTGCATGACTGAAGCTGGGTATCACACCTGGGGTAAAGAGGGGCCAGATGTATTATTATTTCCACTAACAGCATCAAACTGGGTCAGGGCAGTGTCAAGATGTTCCCCTCTAAGCCTACAGGCAAGATTGCCCAGTGGGCGCAACATGCTATGCATTATCTAAATCAACAGGGATCTTGCTGCTGGAGACAAGAGACTGGGGGATCACTACTGGTGCATGATTGAGGCAGGACGCTGGCCTGAAGGGGCCATATCAGCCAGCTCAGAACCCCAATCCTGCTCCTGCTTTCATTAGTCACTGACAAGGCTTCTATGGGTGGCAGGGGGATAGGTAGAGCCCTGCGCAGATACAAAAATTTGGATCCACAAAGATGGCAAACAATACAACCACATCCATGGATGCAGATATCTCTGGATCTAAAGCGGATATCTGCAGATTTGCTGGGCTCTAGGGATAGGCATGTGCTTTATTGTCCCCATTGGGAGGGCAGGCCCCTTGGCAATCCTGTCCTGAGGGGACTTGGGGTGGGAGGGACCTACAGTGGCTGTCCCAGCACTGGGGGGGTTGCAGTGGCTGGAGGGAGGTAGTGCTATCTTGGGGATCTAGGCTGTCCCTCAGTTCTAGCCTTGCTGCCAGACCTAGCACTAGTGTTTGGTACAAACTGTAACAAACCCTCCTGTGCTGGGGGATGGGGGAGACACCCAAAAGTGAAACCCTTTCACAGGGGAACCCAACACTGCCTAGATGCCCCCAGCCTAGATTTCTGCTGTCTCCATCCCAGATCAAATCCACCTGCCCCAAGTAAGAGCTTTCTCTCTCCAGCCCAGACCCCCAACTCACCACCAACCTCACAGTTTCCCTCCTCCCCACAATTCAGAACGTGGCAAATCTCCAGTGCAGGACCCACCATCCAAGCCCCCAAATCCCCCCAGCTGACCATCTCCCCGTAGCCTGGCACCCAGCCTGTCAGCCAGATTCCCAAATCCATTCCCTAGTGAGACACCCCATCTAGCCCATTTCCACCAACCTCGCACCCTCCCTGGCCTGAGCATCATCTCCCCACGTACCGGGGCAGGAACCTTCATATCGGGCACCGGGTACGGGAGGGGCCGTTTCGCTGTGACACCTTCCCTCAGTGCGCAGGCGCGGAGCGAGCCTGAGTGCTGGCACCGGGACCCCCTGGCCCGGGATGTCAGCGCTGTGCGACCACCCGGGGGCGGCGCCGCCAGGGCCGCCCCAGAACCCGGCCCACGGGGCTCACCCGCCGCTCAGGTACCGGGAGCCCCCAAGCAGACCTCCGACTGGGAACCCCCGAGGCCTTGAGCCCCACAGCCCCTCCCCCCGGGCAGGGACCTCTCACTGGGAACCCCAGGAACAGGGATGCCCCATGGGGAAACCGCCAGAGCCACAACCCCTCCCACAGGGTCCTCCCACTAGGACCCTGCCTTCCCTGGCAAAGCCCCCCACAAGGAACTCTCGTCTGGGGTCTTGAGACCATCAACCTTCCTCCTTCCCCACACCCCTCCCTGATCAGATCCCACCTCCCAGGAACAGGGGACGCTTTCCCTCCAGCTGCCCAGCAGGAAATCCCCACTGCCCCCTTCACCTGGAGCCCCATAATCCCTACCTCTACCCTGGGAATTTGATCCCCAGCCAGAGCCCCCAGGACCCCTCTGCTGCTTGGCAGGGACCTCCTGTGACGAAGTGGGAATGTTTTGTGGTGTTATGTGGATACTGAGGGGGAAAGCTGCAGGGGGGCTTGGCCGGGACTGTCTGCATGGGGGAAGGGAGATACCTGAGCATGTAACATGAGAACCAAGAGCGGAGTTGCAGACCAGGTAACACCTTTGACTGGGAACCTGGACACAGGACAAAGCCCGGGGGAGGAGCCGTGGGGGAAGGGAGAAAGGAGACGCCTGGAAGAGGTTTTTCAGTTCTTGGAAGCTGGATAGGAATGAAGAGGGAAACTGAGGGGGCCTAGGCTTCCCAGCGAGGCCGGGGCCTCCCTGGGGCCCCAAATAGACCTAATTAAAGGGGATCCTGTTGTCTGTGCTGGCAAGACCTGTTTTGGACTGTGTTCCTGTCGTCTCAATAAACCTTCTGTTTTACTGGCTGGCTGAGAGTTATGATGAATCGCAGGAACCCCAGGGGTGCAGGGCCCGGACTCCCCCACACTCCGTGACAACTGGTGGCAGCGGTGGGATCTACTGCACCCCGCGGACGGCACTTCCTACAGTAAGTGACTGGGGAGCAGTAAAACGAAGGGGGATTGACGGGGACCAGGCGAAGAGTCAGCGAGGGACGGTTTCAGGAGTGATTAACCCCTGGGAGCGTGTGACCAGTGAGAAGGACTGTTGCAGTAACAGGGTTCCCCAGGGAATTGCAGCGAGCAGTCCCAGGGGCGGAGGAGTCTGCAGCTCGACCCTGGCAGAGAGGTGGTGACCTCGAGAAGGGCTGGCACACTAGGGGTCTCCCTGGAAACTGTGGGGAGCGGTGAGCACCCAGGCCTGTGAGTGGCCAGCAGGAAGATGTATGCCAAGCGGCTTAAGAGCGACCTGGTGGAGCGGTGCAAGCAGAGGGGGCTGCGCACTGGGAGGCTCACTAAAGAACAGCTCATTGCCCAGCTGGAGGAGGGAGATCGCTTGAATGATCTGATTCCTGTCTCTGAGGGAAGCAGCCTGGCAGATGCAGCGCAGGCACCAGTGTCTGTCCCAGCTGGGAGTGGTCAGCCAGCCGCTGAGGGCTTCCCGAGAACCCCCCTTCCTAGGCCTAGGGGAAGGGTGGGGAGGAGCCCCGTGAATACCAAGGGCACCGTGACCCCCCCGGCCAGCAGGGGATCCTCCCGGCGAAGCTCGCCGGCCAGCAGAGGATCCCCCCGGCGACGCTCAGCCTCCGAGGAAGGGGGGCGGCTGGATTGGGGGAGAGAGCTAAAACTGAGAGAGCTGGCGGATCGTGAAAAACAGAGACAGCATGAACGGGAGGAGCGAGAGGAACGGGAAAAACAGCGTCAGCATGAGCTGGAACTGGCCAGGCTGAGGAGCAGTGGGGCCCCGGCTGCGGTGAGTGAGGGGGGACCCAAGACTGCGAGGAGCTTTGACAAGCACATCCTGGCCCCGCGTAAGGAGGGGGACGACATGGATAGCTTCCTGACGGCCTTTGAGAATGCCTGCGAGATGCACAGGGTTGATCCTGCAGACAGGCTCCAGTTTCTCACCCCCTTACTCGACCCCCCAGCCGTGGCGGTGTACAGCCGACTGAAAGGGACGGAGACAGGGGACTATGAAATGTTCAAACAGGTCCTGCTCCGCGAGTTTGGGCTGACCCCTGAGATGTACCGGAAAAGGTTCCGGAGTCAGCGAAAAACCCCTGAGGGCACCTACCTACAAATGGCCAACCGGATGCGGGAGGACGCCCGCAAGTGGACAGCTGGGGCCCAAACTAAAGAGGACCTGCTCGACATATTCGTACTGGAGCACCTGTATGAGCAGTGCCACTCCGACCTGAGGCTGTGGTTGGTGGACAAAAAGCCAGAGAGTCCGCAGCATGCAGGGCAGCTGGCCGACGAGTTTGTGAACAGTCGGGCAGGGGATACCAGGGAGGGGTCCCACAGGAACAGGCCCGCCGCGATGCAGCGAGAGAGTCACCATGGGACCTCCCATAGGGAAAATAGGGAGAACCCCCACCAAAGGGGAACATCCGGCGTCAGGACCGACCGACCCGCTCGAGGGGACCAACGGGACATGAGCTGCTATTACTGTGGCCGGGGAGGCCACATACGGGCCCAGTGCCCCAAGCTCAGGGACAGGCTGAGCAGACCGAATCCGCACAGGGTTGACTGGGTAGAGACCCAGCCAGATGAGGGGCAGACGGCCCAGGCAAGGAGAGCTGACAACCTCCCAACTGCTCAGGAGGGAGGAGGGCCCCAAGCCAGTTTCTCTGGGGGGATGGATGCTCCGAACACCAAGTTCTCCGTTTACAGGGTGGGCGCGGGGCTGTCCCTGCGGAGCGATTGCCGTGTCCCCCTGGAGGTGGATGGGAGGAACGTCTATGGGTACTGGGACACGGGCGCTGAGGTGACACTGGCCCGGCCCGAGGTGGTAGCTCCAGATCGGGTGGTGCCCGACACCTACCTGACTCTGACGGGGGTGGGCGGGACCCCATTCAAGGTGCCCGTGGCGAGGGTACACCTGAAATGGGGGGCCAAGGAGGGCCCCAAGGACGTGGGGGTACACCACCATCTGCCCACTGAGGTGTTGATGGGGGGAGACCTGGAGGACTGGCCAAGCAACCCCCAGGGTGCCCTGGTCGGGACCCGTAGTCAGGGCCAGCGAGGGGCACTGCACCCTGACCCTGGGGAGGGTACCTTGCCCGAGGCGCAGGACCCTAACCCGGTGGGGAGGGAGCGCCCAGGGACACGACTCAGAGAGGCTGCGGCCTCAGACCCAGCCAGCAGGAGGGAGCAGGTCCCCATCCCTGGCCCAGCCGCTGAGTTCCAGGCCGAGTCGCAGAAAGATCCTTCCTTGCGGAAGATAAGGGACCTGGCCGACCTCAGTGCGGTACAGACCATGGGGAGAGGATGCCGGAAAAGGTTCCTGTGGGAGAAGGGATTCCTGTACCGAGAATGGGCTCCCCCCGGGGAAATGGAGTCAGGGGGAGTCAGGAGGCAGCTGGTGGTACCCCGGAAGTATCGCCGCCAGCTGCTGTACTGGGCCCACGACACCCCCCTCTCAGGGCACCAGGGAATCTGGCGTACCCAGCAGAGGCTGCTAGAGAACTTTTACTGGCCGGGGGTGTTTGTTACGGTCCGGCAGTATTGCCGATCCTGTGACCCCTGTCAGAGGGTGAAGAAGGCCCGGGACAAGGGGAAACCAGCTTTGGGACCCGTGCCCAGCCTAGGGGAGCCTTTCCAGGGGGTGGGCAAGGTCAGAAGGGGGACTCCTCACCA
The DNA here is from genome assembly GCA_003942145.1 of Platysternon megacephalum. Lineage (NCBI taxonomy): Eukaryota > Metazoa > Chordata > Testudines > Platysternidae > Platysternon > Platysternon megacephalum. The sequence continues at coordinate 302,773 of QXTE01000478.1, forward strand.
AGGGAGCTCGAATCACAGCCCGCCAGACTGGAACACTGGGAGAAGACCCCACCCCAGTCTGAACCCCAGGGGTATGGGGGTGGAAAAAGGGCACAGGCCGCATAAGCCTCCCCACAGGCGGGCTACCCGTGCCATCTAGCAGACCCGACTTAAAGGGGGACAGAAGACTGGAAGGGCCTGGTGTAATTCTCACCAAGGAATGGGAGAGATGATGGGGCATCCATGGGAACGTTGCTAGGTTCGAACTTCCCCAAGTCACTGGCTGAAGTGACCCTGCTCAGTTCGGTCTCGAAGGGGGGAGAGATGTGACGAAGTGGGAATGTTTTGTGGTGTTATGTGGATACTGAGGGGGAAAGCTGCAGGGGGGCTTGGCCGGGACTGTCTGCATGGGGGAAGGGAGATACCTGAGCATGTAACATGAGAACCAAGAGGGGAGTTGCAGACCAGGTAACACCTTTGACTGGGAACCTGGACACAGGACAAGGCCGGGGGAGGAGCCGTGGGGGAAGGGAGAAAGGAGACGCCTGGAAGAGGTTTTTCAGTTCTTGGAAGCTGGATAGGAATGAAGAGGGAAACTGAGGGGGCCTAGGCTTCCCAGCGAGGCCGGGGCCTCCCTGGGGCCCCAAATAGACCTACTTAAAGGGGATCCTGTTGTCTGTGCTGGCAAGACCTGTTTTGGACTGTGTTCCTGTCGTCTCAATAAACCTTCTGTTTTACTGGCTGGCTGAGAGTTATGATGAATCGCAGGAACCCCAGGGGTGCAGGGCCCGGACTCCCCCACACTCCGTGACACCTCCCAAGCAGGAAATTCCCCTTTCTCCAGGTTTTGGAGGCCCACAACCCATCTGACCAGGCCAGCCAACTGCCCCAGCTAGGTACCTCCCTACCAGGTAGGGACTGATCACAGTCCCTTCCTGAAATCCCCTTCTTCTCTAAGTCCTGGAGCCCCATGACAGCTTTTTTATGTCTGCTCTCTCCTGAGTCATCAGGTTCTGCTTGATGTTGGGGGAGCAAGGTTTAAAGCCCAGCCCCAGTGGGTTGTTGGATACCATCCATGTTATAATGGACTCCCTAATGCATGAGAAAGGGAACTGCAGGCTGGCGACCCCTTCATAGGATGAATGACTGGCGGCCATTCCAGAATCCTTGGGCCTGCTCTCCCTCTCCCCCCCCCCCCATCTCTCCAGGTGCTAAAACCACGTGTGAGTGAATTTTGTGGTCCCACATCTTGTGCTCCAGAGCTCAGAATCCTTCTGGGATGTCAGGCTGCTATCTAGATACGTATATATTCTCCATCTCTGCAATATTTCGGTGCCTCACGCTCACTCATCCCTGTGGCACCCTTTTCATCCCCACTGTAGCCAGGAACAGAATCCAGGTGTCCTGGTTCTGAGTCAAGTGCCCTACCCACTAGATACTCTTCCCCCCCCCCCCCCCCCCCCCCCCCCCCCCCCCCCCCCCCNGGTGAGGAGACTTGGGATCCAGGCCTCAAGGGAGGTTGGAACATACATCCCTGCTTGCAGCCTGATGCTATCTGTGCTTCCCCCTCTTGTTCACAGTTCCCAGGAGCTGGCCCAGGAGATCAAAGCCTTCCTGAGCGGTGTGGACCCTGTGCATGGTAACAAGCTGACCATCAAGGAACATGCCCGCTGTGCCATCCTGCTGCTGCGCAGCCTGCCACCTGCGCGCAGCGCCGTGCTGGACCATCTGCGCAATGTCTTTGATGAGTATGTCTGCACCTACCTGTTGGAGCTGGAGAGCAATGAGGGGGGGCTGGGTGCCAGGCGGGCTCAGGGGCCCAACCTGGACGACGTTGTGCAGGAGATCCAGAATGTGCTGTCTGAATTTGTCCGCATGAACCCCAAGGCCTGGGCACCTGTGGTCTCAGCCTGGTCCATAGACCTGATGGGGCAGCTGAGCAGCAAGTACGCAGGGCGGCATGGTGTGCCCCACGCCTCCAGCCTCAATGAGCTGCTGCAGCTGTGGATGTCGTGCAAGGCCACTCGGACGCTGATGGACATCTACACCCAGTGCCTGTCCTCCATGATCAGCACCTGCCCCGATGCCTGTGTGGATGCCCTGCTGGACACCTCAGTGCAGCATTCTCCGCACTTCGACTGGGTGGTGGCTCACATTGGATCTTCTTTCCCCAACACCATCATCAGCCGCGTCCTCTCCTGCGGCCTCAAGGACTTCTGCGTCCATGGGGCAGCCCCTGTCGACCTGCTGTTCCCCACTGCCGCTGACAAGCGGGTGCCCAAGATTGCCTCGGTGGTGGGCATCCTGGGCCACCTGGCCTCGCGCCACTCAGACAGCATCAAGCAGGAGCTGCTGCGGATGTTCCACGAGAGCCTGGGCCCCGTGCGTGACCAGCAGCAGAAAGCTACAGTGCCCTTCCTGCTGCAGCTGGCCGTCATGTCGCCCATGCTGCTGGGGACCATCTCCTCCGAACTGGTGGACTCCCTCAAGCCGAGCGTGCTGAGCCAGCTGCACCAGCACTTCGCTGCGCTGCCCCGCGAGGACCTGGAGAACATGGTGAGCATCGTAGTGCATCTCATCTGCCAGACGTCAGCAGGGGCCTACCGTATCCTGCAGTTCCTGGTCAACACGGCCATGCCGGCCTCGGTCATCACCACGCCAGGGCTGGCCGTCCATGACAGCGTGCGCGAGGCCTGTGACCGCATCATTCAGCTGTTGCTGCTCAACCTGCAGAAGCTGGTGTACAACCGGGGCTCGGCCAGCCTGGGGGACGCCCCGCCCCGGGCTGTGCCCTTCCTGGATGAGCTGAAGGGCCACGTGCGGGAGCTGTGCGTGGAGACGCTGCGGCTAGAGCGCAAGCGCTTCCTGTGGCAGCACCAGCTGCTGGGGCTCCTCTCAGTCTACTGCACCCCCAGCTGCGCCACTGATGCCCTCTTCTACCTGCTGACGCTGGCCCGGAGCCAGGAGGAACTGGGCCTGGCCACGCAGCTCTACGCTGTGCTGAGCTCCTGCATGAGCGACCTGCTGCCAGCCACTGTCAAGAAGTGCGTGTGCCAGATCCACATGGGGGGGCTGTCGGAGCAGCACATGGTGCAGCTGTTCCACAACCTGGCCCTGATTGTGAAGTGGGAGGGGGAGGGCCCTGCCTCCATGAGTGCCCAGCTAGGGGCTGTCCTCTCTCTGCACCTCTATGACCTCGGGCAGCTGCTGCTGCATCGCAATCCTGAAGTGGCTGAGGCTGCCTCCCTGCTGCTCTCCGTCTGTCCCTTGCCTCGGGCCATCCGGCCGGCTCACTTGCTTGTCATCATCCGTTCAGCTGTGCACCAATTCTTCCTGGTGCTGCACCGCCAGTGCCCCACGGGCATCAGCTACAGCACCCGGCTGCTCTCCCGTCTTAGTGGGGCCTCTCCAGCTGCCATGAAGGCCATCCTGCAGCAGCTGGTGGAGGGAGCCCTGCACCCAGGGAATGCTGAGCTCTTTGGAGGCCTGGCCGAGCTGCCTGCTGGGGATGACGCCAGCCTGGAAGGCACCAGGATCTCCCTGTTGGACATCAACCGGCGCTTCACGACTGCCGTCAACTTCTCTGGCAGTGTGTGGTCAGTATTCCATGCTGGGGTGATTGGGTGCGGGCTGAAGCCACCCCAGCCCGCCCGGCGGCAGGAGCCTGAGGAGATTGTGCACAATGTCCAGAACTTCCTGAGCCTGCTGCTGCGCTGCTGCCGGGGTGGGCGCTACGGTGCGCCTGAACCCCCGGCCCACACGGTGGCTGTCAACCCCGAGGCAGCCAAGGCAGTGGCTGTGGTGCTGGTGGAGAGCGTCTGCCCCGACGTCACCAACAGCGAGCTGGGCTGGCCGCCTGAGGAGCACACCCGCAGCACAGTGGAGCGCGACATCCAGATCTGTCGGCGCTTCCGTGACAACCCGCTGCTCTTCCAGCTGCTGCGGCTGGTGGCAGCCGGCCCCCCAGCCCTGTGCTACTGCTCCGTGCTGTTGCGTGGCCTGTTAGCCACCCTCATGGCCCACTGGGAGGCCTCACGCCACGGTGACACCACCAGCTCACCGTGGCACCTGCACGCCTCCTGCGCCCTGGTGGCCTGCATAGCCGAGGGCTCCCTGCTGCCGCCAGTGCTTGGCAACATGCACGAGATCTTCCACCAGCTGGCGCCCTTCGAGGTGCATCTGCTGCTGCTGAGCGTCTGGGACTACATGCGGGACAACAGCCCCCTGCCCCAGAAGTTCACCTTCCAGGCTGACAAGGGGCTCTTCTTCCGCAACTTCTCCCGTGACTGCGATGTTGGGAAGTACCTCTGCGTGCTGCACAGTGTGCTGCACAAGAACATCGACCGCCTGGGGCTGCTGTCAGGGCGCTTCCAGACCTAGCGCTGCCCCCCCATCTTAGGACAGTCCTGGACTCCTCCCACCTCCCAGGGCACAGCCACCCCTGCCATCTCAGGACAGCCCCAGACTTAGCTCCTGCCCCACTCCTAGGACACTGCAGTGGCTGCTTGGGGGGGGGGCGGCGATGGGACATTTGATTCTTTTTTTTTTTAAATCAATTAAGAATAACTGTAAAATTCTCCCAGGGTTCAGTGAGGGGGTCACAGCACCTCCCACACAGTCCCTGGAGCTGCAGGCAGGAGCTGGCGCAGCTGGCACTGGGGAAACTCCACCCCCTTGTCAGTTTCTCTCAGGGACTGGGAGCTTTAGTTTCTGGTTCCAAGGGGCTTGATGGCCCAGGTTTGGGCTGCCCTGGGGTAGTGAAGGGCACTGAGCATGCTCAGCAGGTCCCAAGGCCCCATCAGCTCACTGCAAGTGCTCCCAGGCTGCTGGGCTCTTGTCTCCCCACCCCCTGTGGAGGAATTACAGCAGGGCCACAAGGTAATGTCTCTGCCCTGGGACCCAGCTAGAGAAATTGGCTGGGGGTGGGAAGTGGGGGATGCAGATGTGTTCAGTACTTCTGTTCCAGCCCACCTTCTCCCCCCACTCCCTGGTGCTGCTGAGCTGGGCCTGGGTGGATTCTGTTCCTGCTCTGTTTTTAGAGCTGCTGTGGACAAGGGGGTCTCCACAGAGGGTAGACACCCAGGGGCCAAAACCAGCCTCCACCTCCATCTACCACTGTTGGATGGGCTCTGCTGTGGGTAGCAGGGGCTGTGTGCTGGGGCAGCCTGGCTCAATCATCCTCCGGGCCACCATCTCTCTATTGTCATGGCCGGCAACCACATCCTGCTTTGGGATCAATGGAACAGGAATTGTCTGAAGACTCCAGCTATTCAGAGGGACAAAGGGGTGCCACATCCCACACAGCTCAATCTGCTGTCACCTTTGCCAATTCCTTCTCCTTTTCAAAATAAAGACTGAGAAGGGACTGTTGCCCTTGCAGTTGGTGTTGGGGGGTGGGGGTGGGTAAGGCCCCAGGACCTGCAGCTTGGGGGTTGAGGAAGTTATAGCAGAGGAGTGGAGGCATGTTGGGGGCCTCCGTGTTTGAGAGAGGTGTGCACATGGACTGGGTGTGAGTGGGTTGGGGTTGTAACTGGATATGTTGCCAGCAGAAGATGTGGTGGGGTGGGGGGCAGGATGCCTGGGTTCCATTCCCAGCTCTGCCTCGCACTGGCTGTGTGATCGCAGGGGTGAGGTACGTGGGGGACTGTGTGCGCGTCTGGCAGCGGAAGCCTCCTCCTCCTGCTATGACTGAGCCATATCTGTTTCCTGCCTCTGAGCTGAGCCCCCCTGTGTCTGGGTCACGGGGGAGCTGTAACTTCTGCCCCAGCTGCCTGTTCGGTCCCCTTCAGCATTGCTGGGCTCCCTGGAGCTGGAGGCTCTTGTCTCCACGAGGGTGACCCTGCGGAAGTGTCAGCACCCCCAGCTGGCCAAGCGCTGCCCGAGCTCAGGAGCCTGGGCTGGCGCTGCGCGGCCCCACAGCGCTCAGGCAGGACTGAGCAGGGCCGGGAACCCCCCCTGGGCGTGGGCAGCAGCCGCTGAGCGTCACCTTGGCCTGGGGCCTGGAACATCCGGGCTGTAGCACAGGGACCTCCCGGAACAGAACGGGACCCGGGCGTCCGGGACTGATGCTCATTAATATTCATGACCGGGGCGGGGCCTCTACGAATAATTCAGCAACGAGGCTGGCGGGCGAGCTGGGAGGCGGGGGAGGGGTTCAGGCCGCGCCGGGCCAATGGGGAACCGAGCCGTGCTGGCGGGGGCGGTGTGCGGGGTCAGGCTCGATCCAAGATGGCGTCGGAGAGGTGAGAGTGGGGGCCGGCGGGGGAACCGGTACCCAGAACCCCCCGGGGCAGGAACCCGCCCCCACTAGGTCCCCGAATCCCAATCGAGTCCGGCCCCGGCCCCCCCGAGACCATCCCCGACCCAGGCCCCCCAAACACCAGCTCCTCCGCCCGGCCCAGGGTCCCCCGCCAGATACTAGCCTCTCCCCCAGCACCCTCTGTTCCGTCCCCACCCTAGAGCCCCCAATACCAGCCCCTCCCCCTCCCTAAGCACCCAGCCCAACTACCCTCTACTTGGCCACCCCCAGAGACCCCCAAACCCAAACACCAGCCCCTTCCCACACATGCTCTGTGCTCAGCCCCCAGAAACCCTCCCTCGGATATTAGCTCTTCCCACCAAACACCCTCCATTGGCCCCCAGCTCGCCTGCCCTGGCCCCCTTTTAATACCAGCCCCCAGTACCAGCACCCCCCACCAAAGCTCAGGCTGCCCCCTAGACACCAGCTCTGGTCCGTCCACTGGGGTCCAGCCAGAAGCTGCTAACTGCACCCAGGGCAGCTGGTTCAGAGCCTGGGCTGGCAGTGCCCTGGGGCTGTCCACTAGCTTCTGCTCCCTTGTCTCCTGGGGGGGTGAGGAGCTTTCAAGCTCCTGAAAATTCCCCCCCCCCCACTTCTGCCTTTTGCACCCACTTCTGCCCCTAAAATCCCCTGTCCCAGTGGATGCTGGGGGCCAGCTCTGGCAGGGAGGAACTGTGGGGGGAGCAGCCCTGGGAGTGGAGGTCTGGGGGCGTTGTTCCCCTCCCCAGGATAATGGAAGGCATTAGCCCTGGTGGCAGGGGGCTCGATATTAGGACTCCAGGGGTGTAGTGGGGCCAGGTAGGAAGGAACGGGTAGGCTCGTGTGGCCAGAGCCCTTCCCTGATCCCTACCTGTGCCAGTGCCCCTCAGTCCTGTCCTGCTGTCCCAGCACTGGGCTCCCCATGCACATTTTTTCTGGGGCCCTTTAGTCCAGACCTGCAGCACTGTGAAACCCAGGTGCTGGTGGCAGAGGCTGAGCCTAGCCCGGCCAGCGCTGGGATTTGCCCTGGTGCAGGGGGAAGGAGTTCATGCTCAAACAGGGTGGCTGGCTGGCACCGAGTAGCAAGCCTCATTCACATGGTGCTGCATGGCCCTGCGGCCTGTGTCGCAAGCGCTTCCTGCAGGAAGCTGCCCTTCGCTCCGTGCCAGCGTGAAGGGACCCTGCCCTTTGCCGCCTTCTCCCCCCGCGTTATCAGGAGCTGCCCCTGCGAGGGTGACTGCCAGGTAGAACCTCTCCCTGTGCCCCTTGCCTGCATGTCGGAGGGGCCTGTGGGGCAGTGGGACCCAATAGCAGGTCCTTTAATGAGTCCCATGGCTCATCTGGCTCACTTGGGGCTTCTGCCCTTGGAAGGAGGGAAATGGGCTTCTCCCAAGAGTCTGGCAGGATGAGGGGGTCTGCCAGCTATATTTGCCCTGTCCTGAGTGCTTAGTGCCGGAGGTGGGTGCCCCTAGAGCAGGACCTGTGGTGAACTGCCCCCTGAGACCCATGTAAGAGGGGCAGTGCTGTCTCTCCTCTCCTGGCACTGGGGTTAACTCTGATGCAGATGCATTAATTCCCCCCAAGTCCCATCCTCCTCCACACACACTGGCATTAACCCTAGCAAGGGACCAATGCTGTCCCTGACTCAGGGCAGGTGCTGGGTACCCTGAAACCAGTGCTGCCCCCTCTGGGAAACCCATGTGCAGGGCTGGGCTGGGCATTCCCCAGAGCTCGCCTCCTTCTGACCCTGGCTCTCTTCCAGGCTGGGGATGGCAGCTTTCGCCTGGATGGCCCTTTGCCTCACTGCTGCCTTTGCTGTGGACAGGAGCAACTTCAAGACATGTGAGCAGAGCTCCTTCTGCAAGTGAGTAGCAGGGCAGGGACGTGGGGCTGAACAAAGCAAAGGGGGAACAGCAAGGGCAGGCAGCAGGAGTGGAGGGGACTGGGCTGGGAGGATCATGGCCCCCAGGTGGGACCAGGAGCTGCTGCTCTCTCTGGCCATTCCCCCTTGCACTGGCAGTGGGTTTCCGTGGGGGGTGGGCTGTTGTGCAGCTCCCAGCGTGGATTCTCCCCCCAGCTCTCCCCAGGGCAGGGAGCAGAGATACAAACAAGCTGCGCTGCTGTTGGGATCTGGAGAGCAGGGAGCCAGGCTGAGCTGCTCCCCTGGAGGCTGCACCTGGCGCTGGCTGCTCTAACCCTCCCCCTGTCCCCAGGCGCCAGAGGAGTGTGAAGCCCGGGAGCTCCCCTTACCGGGCACTGCTGGAGTCGCTCCAGCTCAGCCAGGACTCCGTGAAACTGCAGCTTGTCAACGAAGTGAACAAGGTGAGGGGGGCCCAGTTTGGGGAGGGGGCTTGAGAGGCCTGTGGCTAAGCTAGGGCCCAGCCCTGAGATGCGAGTCCTGGGTGTGATGAGAGCAGAGGCTGGGTGGGAGTCAGGATTTCTTGGCAGTGGTGGCGTCGCACTGGAAGCTGTTCTGGTACTGTTCAGCAGCAGTAGCAATATTGTAGTCGAGCCGTAAGGGGGCCTGGTCCCTGAGCCTCCATGCTGCTGGGGTACACGCTCACCCACGATGAGCAGCATGTTGCGTGCATGGTCCGGCTGGACTTCGCAAAGCTCCAGAGTGAGTGGCAGCGTCTAGTGCAGCCAGCAGAGGTACATGACCCTCACCCTCCGGGGCAGGGGCTCGACAGCTCGTTCTCCGGCCAGGTCACATGAGCCGCTGCATCTGGGCAGCTCAGCTCTGGGCCCAGGGTGTGTGTGGGGGGGGTCTGTGTGCCCTGGAGTGAGCAGGACGCAATGTGGGTGAGTCCTGGGGGGATGGCATTAGAGCTGGAGACTAAAGGCTGCCGAGGCCACGGCTGGTTACTGAGCAGGGACTGGGGTGGCCGGATGAGCTGCGGTGGAGAGGTTGGCAGGAACCTTGTTGGAAAGGACTCAAGCAGGGTAACCCTAGAGCAGCCAGGACACGCAGCCAGACCTCTCTAGAGTCCCCGGTATGTCCCTCAATTCAGTTCCCTCCGATCCACACGGGTTTGGCACCCCCCCACCATAAATGTGTGTGTGTCTGGGTATGTTGTTTTTAATCTGGACACGTCACTTCGGATAACCTGCCAGTCCTCAGTCAGGCCTGGTTTAGCCATGGATCGCGGCACTAGACGTTCAGAATACAACTAAAATGTGAATTCATTTAATAATTCTTGTGTAAGAAAATCAGTATTTTATTGGCGTTACAGCACCTTCCGATTTAGGACTAACTACTGCTCCTGGGTTCTGTCTCCAGCTCTGGGAGAGACGTGGGGCCTAATGAGGCAAGGGGACTGGGAACTAGGACTCCTGGGTTCTATTCCCAGTGCTGGGAGGGGAGTGGGAGCCAGTGGGTTGGAGCAGGAGGGCTGGGAGCCAGAACACCTGGTTCTGTTTCCAGCAATGCCCCTCCCCCCTCTGCACAGCAGGATGATGCACAGCTCCCCAGCTCTTCAAAGCGATTCCCAGGGTTCCCTCTGGCCAGGGAGACTGGCGTGTCCCCTGGTGGAGGATGCTGGGGGAGGGGAGGCCTTGGGACTGGTGTGAGGCTGACACTAATTCTCCCCAGGTCCCACTCCTGCTGGAACTGTACGGGCTGCAGGGGAACATGACGCGCATCAAGATCAATGAGCTGAGCCCGTTGCGCCCACGCTACGAGGTGCCCGATGTGCTGGTGCGTGACCCACCCACCACCTGGTAAGAGGCCTTGCAGGGAGGGGGGGGCCCCTTTGCCGTGCTTGGGGGAGTTCTGGGGCTAACAGTGGGGGACCCTTGGGCCTGCTCTTCCAACTGTGCTCCCTGGGTAAGCAGATGAGGGGGGATGGGCAGGGGGTCCCCCATGGCTCTGGCCCTGTAGGCTAGCTGTGTCCCCCGTCCAAAACTCTGCCCTCCATCCCCTCTCTGCTGCCCCCCAGGCTGGCGGTGACGGGCCGGGACGAGAACAGTGTGGAGCTCTCACTGGGCGACTCTGGACACAAGCTGATCCTGACAGGGAAGCCGTTCCGCATGGACCTGCTGCAGGGGCGGGAGCTGGTGCTGAGCGTCAACCCCCGCGGGCTGCTGCACTTCGAGCACCTGCGGCACCGGAAGGACTCGTGAGTACCGGGGGGGAGGGGGAGCTCTGGGCCGGGCCTGTGAGTGCCTCCCTGCAGGTGGGGCTGTGTCCCTGAGAGCCACCAGGGTTCTGATCCCTGAGGGGTGACCAGCTTCCATTCAGCTTAGTGCGCTCAGTCCAAGCCTCTCCCGGCAGGGGGCATATAGGGGGCTGGGCCAGAGCACTGGCTGCAGGGAGATCTCCCAGCTACTCCAGCCCTGGCCTCTCCCAGCAGGGGGGCGCTGTAGTGAGGCAGGGTCCATGTTCAAGCTGTTGGGGAACAGCCCAAACCCCTCAATTTCTTCTCTCTGGAGACCATGGTTGGGGGCTGGTTCCCAGGGCTGGTCGCTGGGGGGCAGGAGGGGGCAGGGGCTGGGACCCAGCCCCTTGCTGTGACTCTGTTAGGAGGCACAGCTGGAAGGGGGAGCAGTCCCTGCTGCATCTATGGTGCTCCTGGGGGGGCAGGTGAAGGGGGGCGGGGATCTCTGTGTCTGGAATTCCATGCACTGACTCTCGCTGTTTCTGTTTTGTTGGTTGTGCCTCCCCCGGCCCCAGTTTCTCGGATAAAGTTAGTAGCTCGGTCGGTAGCTTGTGGGATAAGATCAAGAGCCTTTTCTATAGGTAAATCCACAGCTTCTGCTACTGTCTCTGACCCCCACAACCCGCCCGTAGCCGGGGGCTGTAGTACTACAGCTGGGGAGCCCTGGGGCCAATCCCTTCCTCCTCCCCCCGTGTCCAGATTTGGGGAGCCCTGGGGCTGATCCTTCCCCCTCCTCTAGTCCCAGGGGGATGGTGTTCACCCCCTGCCTCATTGCCTGGGGAGGGGTTGCTCCCTCCGAGCACTCCCCAGACCCTCAGAGACTTAATCCCTGCCCCAGTGGCAGGTTGTGCCAGGCAGGCAAGACACACACAGGGAGGGAGCTGGCAGATGCATAGGACCCCCAGCTGCTCAGGGCAGGGGCCTGCCTGGGCAGCCACCTGCAGGAGCTAGGGGAGGGTGACATGGGGGCTCTGTGGACTTGGACAGGTAGAATCGGTTTGTGGATTGTTTCCTCCCAGGGGGGCAGGTTGGGGAGGGGCTTTGTCCCCCTGGGAGCCAGGCAGGGCAGGGGGGTGGGCCAGGGAGGGGCTGTGTCTCCTGGGGAAGGAAGGAATGGGGATCAGGTGGGGAGAGGGGCTGTGCCCTGCCCCAGAGGCCATGCAGGGGGAGTGGCTGTATCCAGGGGGTGGTGGTGGCAGGGACAGGTGAGCCCAGCCCTGCCCCCCTCAGACTGAATCCAATCTTCCAATGAACGCTGTCAGGGAAGGGGCTGCCCTGGGGCTGGGAGACACCTGGCACTGTCCCCTCCCTCACAGTGGTATTGTAGCCCCAATCTGAGACTCTCTGAACCCCCTTTACACCGGTCTCTGCCCCTCTCTCTCTGTAGCCGCCCCAGCCCTATAGCTCCATAGGACCCTGCTGGTGGCTTGGATGCTTGCTCTCCCTTTGGGCGATGAGACCTGCCCCTGAGTGTGTTAGCATGGGGGACCCAGCCCCCTGGACTGTGGAGCGTCATGGGTGGGGGCAGCACCCTCCCTGGCATAGGGGGAAGGCTCTGCCCAGAGGGAAAGAGTCAGGTCGGGGGGCTCCCTGCAGAGTCTGGGTGCATCTGGGCTGGGCTGTCCCCTCTCGCCCCCTGTCCCCGCTAACCTGGTGCCAGCCTGTGCGTGAGTGATTCCTGCTTCTAGAGACTAACGGTGCCTGCCTGCCCTGGAGATGCTGCTGTTCCCAGCTTGGGGCGTCATCCCTGGCGCTGCTGTGCTCTGGTGGTGCCCGGGGCAGGTGCTGAGCCAGCTCTTCTTCCCTCTGCCTCTTTCAGGGAGGAGCCAAAGGAGTCAGCCCCGGAGGGCGGGGCAGCCGGGGAGGAGACCGAGCCAGCTCTGCCTGGGGACCAGGAGTCCAGTGAGAAGAGCACAAAGGTGTGTGAGAGAGAAGGGGACTCATGTGGAGCAGGGGGTGGGGGCCCTGTGCAGAGACTCGGGGGGGCTGTGGTTGGGAGGACTTGTATGGCGGTGGGGGTAGAGCCTCTGTGGGAAGGGGGTAGCTGAGCAGTAACTGGGTGCAAAGGCACGTAGAGGCCTTGCTTACTGTGCCCCATGCATGTGGAGGCTGGCCTGCTCCCCCAGAAGGGTGCCCCGTGGGTGTGAATGGGAGCTTGGGGGCACCCATACTCATCCCTGCAGCTCCCCTGTCTAACTTCCATCCCTCTCAGTCAGAGGAGGTGTCGGACGGGCCGGACCGGGCTGAAGAGGAGCTGGGTTCCTGGGAAGAGACGTTCAAGACCCACACAGACAGCAAGCCCAATGGTGAGAGCCATCCTGACCCCACTGTGTGGGGCTAGACGGGCCAATTACTCTGATCTGGAGTGGCAGGGGTTACTGGGCTAGGCGGGCCCATTGCTCTGACCTAGAGCGGTGGGGTTACTGAGCTAGAGGGGCCAATTGCTCTGATCCGTGGGGGGGGGGGGGGGGGGTGTGTTTATTGGGCTAGATGGGTCCATTGCTTTGACCTAGAGAGGGTGTTACTGGGCTAGACGGGCCCATTGCTCTGACCTGGAACGGGGGGCGTTACTGGGCTAGACAGGCCCATTGGTTGGAGGAGACCAGTGCCCACGCCTGCCTTGCCCCCTAGAGCCTTTTGCTGTGGTGGCGCTGGCAGTGGGAGTGACGCTGGGCCCCAGCCTGCACAGCCAGCATGGGGGCACGGTGCTGGGGCGAGGAGGCAGGGCCTGGCGGTGCTGTGCTGCCCCGGACCCCACGGGCTGCTGAGAGCTGCAGCGTTATCACGACCCCCTCATTCCAGGGCCGACCTCGGTGGGGCTGGATTTCTCGCTGCCTGGCTTTGAGCACGTCTATGGGATCCCGGAGCACGCCGACAACCTGCGCCTGCGCACCACTGAGTGAGGAGGGGGCCCGTTGGCGCTGCGGGGGGGTTCTGTGCCTGTCTGGACCCATGGGCGATGCAGGGGTGCTGCTCCTGTTGGGGCTGGGGGGAGGGGAGGCTGAGGGACTGTTGGGGGATGGGGTGCTGCTCCTCTCAGGGTTGGGGATGGGAGGGGCAGGGCATTGACCTGACGTGTCCCCACAGGGGGGGTGACCCGTACCGCCTCTACAACCTGGATGTATTCCAATATGAGCTGTACAACCCCATGGCACTGTATGGCTCCGTGCCGCTCCTGCTGGCCCACAACACCCAGCGCACCCTGGGCATCTTCTGGCTCAATGCTGCCGAGACCTGGGTCGACATCAGCTCCAACACAGCTGGCAAGGTATGGGGGCACTGGCTCCTGCTGGGCTGGCAGGGCGGGGTTCAGAAATCGTCTCCTGGGGGGATAGTGTGTGTGGGGGGGGAGGTGTCACAGCTCTGTGTGGGGGTAGTTCCAAGCGGGGGGAAGGAAGCTAGCTCCAGAGGGGTACTGTGTGGGGATGGGGGCTGGCTCTGGGTGGAGGGGTTGGAGGGGGACAATGGGGGAGCAGGTACTCCCCTCCCCCCCATTGCTGACGGCTCCCCCTGCAGACACTGTTTGGGAAGATGCTGGATTACATGCAGGGGGGCGGCGAGACCCCCCAGACCGACGTGCGCTGGATGTCGGAGAGCGGCATCATCGATGTCTTTCTGCTGCTGGGGCCTGCGCCCACCGATGTCTTCAGGCAGTACACAGCCCTGACTGGTACAGGCCAGGGAGGGGGAGTTACCCAGCCCTGACGGGTACGGGTGGTGGGGGGAGGGGGATACAAGGCCCTGGTGGGTACAGGCCAGCGGGCAGGGGTACGTGGCCCTGGTGGGAGGCCTGGGCGGTGGAGGGTTACCAGCCCTGACGGGTACAGGTGTGGGGGAGAGGGGGATACAAGGCCCTGGTGGGTACAGGCCAGTGGGCGGGAGTATGTGGCCCTGGTGGGTATAGGTCAGGGGAGGGGTTATGCGGCCCTGACGGGTACAGGAGGAGGGGAGAGTTTACGCAGCCCTGATGGGTACAGAGAAGTGGGGATGGGGTTACATGGCCCTGACGGGTCCGGGGGTGGGAGGGCTGCGTCAGGCTGGGGGGTCGCTGCACAGCCCTGTCAGGGGAGCCGGGTGCAAGGGAAAGGTGGCTCCACAGGGTGGGTGGGGCGCCCCATGTATTGGTTCCTATTTCCCCCAGGCACACAGGCCCTGCCCCCGCTCTTTGCCATGGCCTATCACCAGAGCCGCTGGAACTACAATGACGAGGAGGACGTGGCTGCCGTGGACGACGGCTTTGACACACACGACATCCCCTGCGATGTCATCTGGCTGGACATCGAGCACACCGACGGCAAGCGCTACTTCACCTGGGACCCCAACAAGTTCTCCCAGCCCCGCAACATGCTGGGACGCCTGGCCGCCAAGAGACGCAAAGTGAGAACCCCACCAGCGCTGCCCCCCCCCCCCCCCCCCCCCCCCCCCCCCCCCCCCCCCCCCCCCCCCCCCCCCCC
>QXTE01000478.1:324298-405979 GCA_003942145.1 Platysternon megacephalum
TCCCCCTACCACCCCAGCTCTGCCCGGCCCTGGCTGGTGCCTCAGGAACCCTTCCTCCCCCTACCACCCCAGCTCTGCCCAGCCCTGGCTGGTGCCTCAGGGACCCTTCCTCCCCCTACCACCCCAGCTCTGCCCGGCCCTGGCTGGTGCCTCAGGGACCCTTCCTCCCCCTACCACCCCAGCTCTGCCCGGCCCTGGCTGGTGCCTCAGGAACCCTTCCTCCCCCTACCACCCCAGCTCTGCCCAGCCCTGGCTGGTGCCTCAGGGACCCTTCCTCCCCCTACCACCCCAGCTCTGGCCGGCCCTGGCTGGTGCCTCAGGGACCCTTCCTCCCCCTACCACCCCAGCTCTGCCCGGCCCTGGCTGGTGCCTCAGGAACCCTTCCCCCATAGCCGTGCCTCCCCACCCCCGCTATCATTCCGGCTACTGGGATTGACAGGTCAGTACCCTTCTGTCGCTGCTCAGGGGCTGGCAAAGGCCAGAGCCGCCGGCCATTCTCGCTGGCTGGGCGGTGCCTGTTCCGCTTCCGCGTGGGGTTCGGTCCACTCTGTGGAGAGGGACGCGGACCCGCTTTTCTGTGGGGGCCGGTGATTGGCCGGGACTGAGAACCCAGGAGTCCGGGCTCCTGCAATAGGGGCCGGAAGTGAGGGAGCTGCCGAAGGGATCGGACCGGAAGTGAGTTGCAGGGGGCGGAGGACGAAGGAGACCTACGTGGCCCGGTGCTGAGTGTGACCCGGAGCAGAGAGGGGGCCGGACCGGAAGTTCCGATGCCGGGTGCGGAGGAGGCTGCAGGGCGCTGAGACCCGCCCGCTGACCCGCTCCCCACCCCCCGGGGCCGGCGCGGTGAGTAACCAGCCGCGGTCTCCGTGGCAACGGCAGCACGTTCCCTCCCCCACGGCGCGGTCTCCATAGCAACGATGGGACGTTCCTGCTCCAGTGGTGCGATCTCCCCGGGACGGTGCCGTGTCCCCTGCCCCCCATCCCCCTGCTGCGATCTCCCCGGGACGGTGCCGTGTCCCCTGCGCCCCCCCCCTCCCCCTGCTGCGATCTCCCCGGGACAGTGCCGTGTCCCCTTCCCCCCCCCCCATCCCCTTGGTGCGATCTCCCTGGGACAGTGCCGTGTCCCCTGTGCCCCCCCATCCCCCTGCTGCCATCTCCCCGGGATGGTGCCGTGTCCCCTGCGCCCCCATCCCCGTGGTGCGATCTCCCCGGGACAGTGCCGTGTCCCCTGCCCCCCCCCCCCCTGCTGCGATCTCCCCGGGACGGTGCCGTGGCCCCTGCGCCCCCCCCCCCATCCCCCTGCTGCGATCTCCCCGGGCCGGTGCCGGGTCCCCTGCCCCCCCCCCCCATCCCCCTGCTGCGATCCCCCCGGGACGGTGCCGTGTCCCCTGCGCCCCCCCCCTCCCCCTGCTGCGATCTCCCCGGGACAGTGCCGTGTCCCCTGCGCCCCCCATCCCCCTGCTGCGATCTCCCTGGGACAGTGCCGTGTCCCCTGCCCCCCATCCCCCTGCTGCGATCTCCCTGGGACAGTGCCGTGTCCCCTGCACACGCCCCTCCCCATCCCCCTGCTGCGATCTCCCCGGGACAGTGCCGTGTCCCCTGTCCCCCATCCCCCTGCTGCGATCTCCCCGGGACGGTGCTGTGTCCCCTGCACCCCCATCCCCCTGCTGCGATCTCCCCGGGACAGTGCCGTGTCCCCTTCCCCCCCATCCCCCTGGTGCGATCTCCCCGGGACAGTGCCGTGTCCCCTGTGCCCCCCCATCCCCCTGCTGCAATCTCCCCGGGATGGTGCCGTGTCCCCTGCGCCCCCATCCCCCTGCTGCGATCTCCCCGGGACAGTGCCGTGTCCCCTGCGCCCCCCGCCCCATCCCTCTGGTGCTCTCTCCCCGGGATGGTGCCATGTTCCCTGCCCCCCTCCATCCCCATGATGTGATCTCCCCAGGACAGTGCCATATCCCATGGCCAACCCCACATGTCTCCATGGTGCCATCTCCCGGGGACAGTGCCACATCTCAACCTCCCTGTCCCATAGTGCGATCTTCCCAGGGATGGGGCCGCAGCCTCCTGGCCTGGATCCACAGGTCTGGTTCTATGGCTCAAGCTTTGGAACTGCCTCTGTGAGGAAACCCCTGCAGCATGCCAGACCCAACTCTTCTTCCAGGTTAAGCCACTTGGCTTCACCACCTCCAAGGCTGGACCTCTGGTCCATCAGCACCTTGCTTCACACCATGAGCTCCGTTCAGTCAGTCCAACTGGGATGGACCTCCTGAAGGAGACTTGTACAATCTTAGGGAGCAATGCCCCACCTCAGACATCTGCGGGGGCACTCAGCCAGCACTGTAAAATAGAAGGGTTTGTTAGTCCTTAGCTTAGCACAGAGAACATAAAGTTACCGCATGGTCCATCTTGGCCAGCCCAGAGCCTTATTCTGACCCCTCTTTTGTCCCAGTTCAGGAGTCTCCAGCTTCCAGCCACCTGGCCCCTCCTCAGTCCTATATTCCTGTTCCCCCGCAAACATGGCTAGCTTCCTGCGGAGGGGAGGGCCATCCGTGGTCCTTAGTTGCTAGGTACCAAATGTCTGGGCAATGGAATAGACATTGTCATCTTGGACTCTCCAGGGACATGGACCCCACGCCCCTGACAGCATCAGTCACACCTGGGTCTCTGCAGAGAGTAAACAACCTTTTCCCAGCACCTACTTAATGCAGCATGCAGGGGAAACTGAGGCATGCACACACTATTCATACAAAATATTACAGAAAATTCCCACTCCATCACACCCCTGTCCACTCCATCCCACCACACCCCCGCCATCCCTGTGGTGTGATCTCCCCAGGGATGGTGCCATGTCCCCCCATCCCTGTGGCGCAATCTCCCAGGGACAATGCCATGTTTCCCCCTCATCCCTGTGGCGCAATCTCCCTGGGGATGGTGTCATGCCCTCCCCATCCCCGGGGATGGTGGCACATCCCCGGGGATGGTGGCACATCCCCCATCCTCACCCCCATTCCCGGGGTGTGATTTCCCCAGGGATGGTGCCATGTCCCTCTTTCCCCCCAGTGGGCACAGTGGCCATGGTGGGGCTGAGATTTACATGGCTCCAAATCCTTATCCACTTCCTGCTGCATTGCCCAGCCTGAATTGAAGGCTCCTGTGAGGGCTGGGGGCCCAGTCATGCCAGGGGCTGCCAAGAGACATGGTAAGCCCCGCCCAGAGACACTCCCAGTGGTGGCGGGTGCAGGAGGTCCAGGGTGGCCATGGTACAGAGATGGGGACTGCGGTGCTAGAGGTGTGTGTCCGTGTGCCCAGCATGTCCTGGATGTGCTCACCGTAGCAGTTTGGAGGGGGGGGGTGCTGCAGCAGGATACCCCCATAACCAGGCACTCCCTCCCCATCTCCCCAGGGGCCAGAGTGGCACCATGAAGGTGAAGCTGAAGAATGTGTTTGTCATTTACTTCCTAGTGTCGGTGATTGGGCTCATGTACGCGTTGCTGCAGCTGGGTGAGTGCTGGGCTGAGCGCAGAAGCTGCAGTGCTGGGGCTGAACTCAGAGCAGGTTCGTGGGCCCGGACAGCGCTGTTGGGCCAGGAGCTGTTCTCGATCCCCACCAGAGCACAGTGCCAGCAGTCACTGGCCCCTGAACATCCTCTCTCCCCCTAGTGAGACAGCCAGACAGAGAGGGGAGCCTGTCTCGGTACCAGTGCCAGCCCCTGTCCTACTGGATGCTAGCCCCTGCCCCAGCTCCACTGGGCATCTGCGTAAAGAGCCAGGAGTTCAGCCAGAGGTGCGGAGTGAGGGATTGGACTGGAGGGAAGAGCACAGACCCTGTCTCAGGAAACTCGGGGAGTCACAGGAATACTCAAGGGTCAGACGGTGGGTTAGGAGGGAGCATGCTGGTTTGGGAGAAGGGATGGGAGCCTGGTTGCTCCCTGACCAGGGCTGGGTCCAGCTGGGGAATCATCCCCAGGGGAGAGGCTGGGAGCCACACAGCTCCCTGATGGGAATGGGTCTGGCTGGGAGCCCCGCTGCTCCCCAGTAGGGAGATGAGGAAGGACTGGGAACACCGTTACTCAGCGGATTTCAAGTCAGGCAGGGAACACTCGGGACCAGGCTGTTGGGCCCAGTCTTCCCCTAGAGAGGGGTGGGCTAGCTGTGACCCAGAGGGTCTCCCTTCTCTGACCTGTCTGCCTCCTCCTCTGCCTGGCTCCAGGGCAGCCCTGCGACTGCTCCCAGCACCTGAGATCAGCCAGCGACCTCATGCATGGCAAGGACAAGAAGATCTCCCAGCTGCTGAGTGAGGTGAAGCGGCTGCAGGCACGAGGAAAGGGCCCAGAGCTGGAGGGACAGGCACTGCCCATCATCTACGCCATCACACCCACCTATGCCAGGTGGGAGCTCCTGCTGGGGGGAGCTGGAGGGGGCTTGGCCATGCTGGGAATAGGCTGGGCTTGGGGAGATGGGGAGTTCTCCTGGGGATGGGAAGAGTCTCCATGTGCTAGGAACATAAATGACTCCAGGGCTGGATTCAGCAGCCTGAAACCCAGCTGCAAGGAGAGCAGGCGCCTGCAGGTAGCAGGTTAGGGCCCTGTGGCTCCCATGGAACCCGCCAGCAGGCTCTGCTGCAGTGTTAGCAGTCAGGGGGCTGAAAGGGGCCCTGCTCCCCCTGCCCAGCACCAGTCAGTGTTTATGGAAACACTCCAGTCACTCCCAAGCACCCAGGGAAGCAACCTCTGCAGAAGCTACTAAGCCATATTTCCCAGGATCTAACTGGCCTGCCTCCTCCCATCCTCGTCAGATGAGATCATGAGTGTGGATTTCCACACCCTCAGTTACTGTTGCCTTGCTGGGGTAAGACATGGCTGAGGGGAAGAATATCCCTCCAGCAGACAGAGCTGGCATTAAACCCATTTGCGCCGGAGGAGCTGAGATTTCTCTAATGCCAAGCACTGGCAACTCCAGAAATGGATATTTCGATACCCAAGAGGTGCTCTTTGGAACCCGACTGCTTCATCTCCGTTGGGAGGAACAGTCTAACTCCACTGCGTGCTCCCCCTTGCCCACCCCAGTCTGCCTCATCACCACCCCTTTCCCTGAAGTGCTGCTGCATGTTCCTGGTTTCTCTCCCACCACCACCTTCTCCAGCTGGTGTGCTTCTCTCTGGCTTCTCCCCCTTTATTGTTCTCCGGGCCAAGTTGGTACCTTCCTCTATTGTTTCCCCCTTCCCCCCAGGCTGAGCTGCCGCATCTCTATTATTTCCCCCTCCTCCCGAGGCTGAGCTGGTGCATTTCTCTATTGTTTCCCCCTTCCTCCCCAGCTGGCATATTTCTCTATTGTTTCCCCCTCCCCCCCAAACTGAGCTGGTGCATCTCTCTGTTGTTTCTCCTCTCCCACAGGCTGGTGCAGAAGGCTGAGCTGGTGCGCATCTCACAGACCTTCCTGCACGTGAAGAACTTCCACTGGATCGTGGTAGAGGACTCCCCAGTGAAGACCCAGCTGGTGTCGGAGTTGCTGGCCCAGAGCGGCCTGCGCTTCACCCATCTGCACACGGAGACGCCCAAGGAGCACAAGCGCAAGGAGAGCGACCCCAACTGGCTGAAGCCCCGTGGCGTGGAGCAGCGTAACCTGGCCCTGCAGTGGCTGCGGGAGAACCGGGAGCTCAGTGAGGAGGGCGTGGTCTACTTTGCCGACGACGACAACACCTACAGCCTGCGCCTCTTCGATGAGGTGGGTGCTGTGTGCTTCGGGGGGAAGGAGTGGGGCACTGGGACAGCGTAGCTGTAATGTGGGGCGGGGGGGGGTGGCAGGTCACTGGAGGCAGGCTGGGGGTGCTGGGGAAGTGGGGGCGGCAGGTGTCACAGATCCACGTGATCAGTGCTTTGGGCCCAGCTCTGGAACAGTCTCTAGGAGGAACCCCTTCAGTGTGCCAGTCCACCTAGGGTCTCACCCTGGAGGAAGCGTGAGCCATACGGCTTCACTGCCTCCTGAACCTGTTCCTCAGGGCCTCCAGCACTCCTGCTTCACACCATGAGCTTCGTTCAGCGAGTCCAACTGAGACACCCCAATGGAGACTGGTACACTCCCCAGGGATCAATGCACCTCGCCAAGCATTTCAGTGACACTCACACAGTGTTAGTCCTCTGGAACACACCATAGGGAGGCCTTAGGTTAGCACAGAGAACACATATCAAAGCACAGTCCAATCTGGTTAGCCCAGAGCCCAGCCAAGCTATAGTGAGCCCCTTGGTTCAAGCTGTCTCTGACCCTCTGTCTGATTCCTCGGACTCCCCGACTGACTCCTGCTCTTCTCCCTCCTCTCACATCTCTTCAGTCTGGATCTGAGATCAGCCCCCATGTTGGCAGGCAGGGAAGTTATAGTTTTCTGGGCCACTTGGTTGCCAGGTATCGATGTCCGGGCAATTGAATTTGCCATTGTCTTTTTACAGGCTCCACTTCTATGGGGATTAAGGCCCAGACAGTTAGGTGACACCCACACCTCTGTCTCCTAGCCAGCCCCAAGACCAAACAGTCCTGCCCCGCCTCCCTCCCCACACCACCACTGGGTAACAATGTAGCATATAGGGGAAATTGAGGCACACACAAGCTTCATAAAAATATTACCAAAAATTCCCACTTTGTCACATCTCTTCCCTCTTTGAGACCAAGCTGAGCAGGGTCACTTAAACCAGTCACCTGGGGAAGTTCGAACCCACAAATGTTATCCAGAGATACTACAGCATCTTCCCCTTCTCCTTAGTAGCTGTCCCACCTGGCACTCTCGAGATCCTTATAGCACAGTTGCCATTCAGTCCAACTTATAGTTTGAATACGCCGTTCTGAGCACTTTCCCATCCTCCCTTAGGTCTGGTCTGTTAGATGGCACCAGCAGGGTGCAGCCCCACACCCTTTTGTACCCCAAAACCTTGAGTTTGAAACTGGGCTGGGGTCCAGCCACTCCCTCGACCCCCTCATTGGCTGGGGAGTGAGGAAGGCAATGAGCCCCGGTCCTCCAAGTGTCCGCTTGGCTGCAGCCGGGGGTGTCCTTACCCTAGGTTGGGGTAGGAAGTGACCCCTGGATCATTTGGTCTTCGCCCAGCCATATCCCTGGGGCTGTGGTGTCCCAGGGTCCGGTGAGGCAGGCATGCAAGGGGCTCCTTCATATTGGTGTGTCTCAACCCCAGCGCTGTGTGATGCAAGGAGCCCATCTCCCCACTTGGGGTCAGTCTGTTGCCTTCACCCCCAGGACAATCCTCTCATCCCCTGCTCCTGGTGGGCCGTGATTCAGGCTCTCTTGGCTAAGAGAATGCATGTGGTCAGGGCCACCCTCTGATCAAGTGTCTGTTACCAGAAGCGGCCTCTTCACTGGGGCTTCTCTCCCCCTGGCCAGGGCAAACCTGTTTGGCCATCCCCTTGCCCTGCCTGTGTCTGCCCACACTCAGCTGGGGTTTCAGATACCACAGGGCTCGGATCTGCCTCTACTTTCCCAGCGAGGGCAGGCCGGGAGCTTGCTCTCTTGGTCACAGCATCAGGCATCAGGGAAGTTTCGCTGTGACTCACATCTCCCGTGTGCAGCTGGCTGAGGCCATTCCCCTGCCCCACTCGGATCTGGCTGTATGGTTATAGACTGAAAGGTGTCCTGAGCTAACAGCCATTCCTTTGTGTTGCAAGCAAGGGGGAAAAACCCTCCTGTTCCCTGCCAGCCAAGCTATTTGCATTTTCACTGACATCTCCAGTCTGAGCCTGTCGGCTCGGGTGGTTCAAATCCTGGGCTGGTACAGAAACGGGCGGAATTTTGTCTTAAGGTGATACAGTCAGTCCCCAAAAGGATGTCAGAGCTGATATCCTGGAGACCAGCCACCCCGAGCCCTCCTGGGTCTGCACAGAGCTAAACAAAAGGAACCTTAACTCATCTGACACAGCCTTTCAGCATGTGATGGGTTGTACCACATGTGCTCTGACAAGGGCTCTCTGTCCCAGAATCTCTCTACCCCAGGAACGCCTTCCCAGTAACCAGCACCTTCTGCTCCCACTGGGGATCCCATGAGTCTGAGCCCAGCAGAGTATCACAGGACATGTGTACAGTGCCTGGATCAGGGCCCATCTTTCACCACCCCTGGTGCCCCCAAGGAGCTGTCTGTGTGACTCACGCTCAGAGCCTGAGCTACAGTGCGGCCTTCTTGGTTGGGCAGAATGAAGTAGCAAACCTTATTTCATCAAGCCTTGGCCATAGTGCCCACTTCTGTACTGTTTTCCTACAGATATTACATCTCGCGTCTCAGAGGTCCCTTGGAAGAGGCCTGCCCGCATGGGTTTACCCAAGTCCCACTCCTGGGGTGCCTCCACTGGTTCCCTTTCCCAGGACCCATGCTTAGCCCAGTTCCCTTTGGGTCTCTCTTCATACCCAGACCTACTGTCCACAAAC
Source organism: Platysternon megacephalum (assembly GCA_003942145.1). Taxonomy (NCBI): domain Eukaryota; kingdom Metazoa; phylum Chordata; order Testudines; family Platysternidae; genus Platysternon; species Platysternon megacephalum. The sequence continues at coordinate 332,717 of QXTE01000478.1, forward strand.
TCATCAGCCAACTGACCTGTGCTATGCAGATCCTTCAGTTCCCTGTGCACTAGCCACATTTTAAGCTCGTGAGGACAGATCTCATAGAGTTCCTCCAACCCACCCAGGTTATACCAATCCTCCCGTGTAGTGTCCTTGCACTCTTACCCCACTTGTGGAGATATTCTCCCATCAGGGTGGTGGTTTCCATGTAGGTCACACCCTGGGTCTTTTGCGCACCCCGAAACCTCCCTATAAGCCCCAGATGTCAATTCAAATGTAAGCCGTAGAGCCTTTCTGAACTGTTCATAGTCCCCAGTGTCAGCTCCATCCATGTGGCTGAACGCCTCTATAGCGGTGGGCCTGAGTAAGGCGTGAAACAGTGGAGCCAGTCTGCAGGGTCAACCTGGTTCAAATCACAAGCCTTTTCAAAGGCAGTGAGACAGGCATCAATATCCCCGCTCCGTAAACTGGGGCAACAATTTGGGATCTACGTTCCCTGCGGAATCAGCATCTTTCCCCACTTGTCCCTCTGCTTCTCCATATCTGGTTCCTGCTTTCACTCCTCCTCTGGGTTCTTCCGCTGTTCTTCCTCCTTGGAAGCCGAGAGGGAACAATCTGCTAGCACCTTCACTCTCAGCGCCAAATCCCACCACTTCAGATCTATCTATCTATCTATCTATCTATCTATCTATCTATCTATCTATCTATCTATCTATCTATCTATCTATCTATCATCTATCTATCTATCTATCTATCTATCTTTCTTTAAAAGAGAACTGGATAAATTCATGGTGGTTAAGTCCATTAATGGCTATTAGCCAGGATGGGTAAGGAATGGTGTCCCTAGCCTCTGTTTGTCAGAGGGTGGAGATGGATGGCAGGAGAGAGATCACTTGATCATTACCTGTTAGGTTCACTCCCTCTGGGGCACCTGGCATTGGCCACTGTCGGTAGACAGGATACTGGGCTAGATGGACCTTTGGTCTGACACAGTACGGCCGTTCTTATGTTCTTAATGGGGAACCAGGATGCGAAGACCACTGCTGTACGGGGAGCCGGGTCTCAAGGATGCCCTGTTGCTGCCTCTGTCACTCTCACACCCTCTTGGAACCCCGCTTGGATCTGGAACCTGCTTCTTGGACCGGTCATCCTTCTCCAGCCATGCAGGTGCACCTTGTTGAGCTTCCCAACGCTTAACCCTCTTTGCCTGCACACGTTTGCATTGCCTGTCTTAGGGAGCTGGTTACAGACCATTTTTTTGCTGTTTCCTTTAATTATCCTTGTTTTACTGCTGGAAGCCATTTATTACAAAATGCTACTGGTGCCACCACCTGTCATGGATCCACAAGATCGGTGATACGGTCTCAGTTTGGGAAGAGTCTCTAGCAGGAACCCCTTCAGTGTGTCAGACCCCCTGGGAGGCCGTGTACGACACATGGCTTCACTGCCTCGTGAAACTGGACCTCTAGGCCTCCGGCACGCCTGCTTCACATTGTGAGCTCTATTCAGCGAGTCCAACTGAGACAGACCCCCCAGTGGAGACTGATACACTCCCCAGGGATTAATGCACCTCACCAAGCATTGGCAGTGACACTCACACAGTGTTGTCAAAACACTTGGGTTTATTAGTCCTCTGGAACACACCATAGGGAGTCCTTAGGTTAGCACAGAGAACAGACGTTAACGCACAGTCCAATCTGGTTAGCCCAGGGCCCAGCCAAGCTGTAGTGAGCTCCTTGGTTCAAGCTCTCACTGATCCTCCATCTGATCTCCTGTCAGACTCCAGGTGAGAGCCCCGGCTGCCTCCAGCCACCCACTCTTGCCCCTCCACCCCTGCTCACATCTCTCCAGTCCTTGGATCTCAACCTGGGGGAATGTTGCTCAGCCCCCCTCCCCCCTGCTGAGGGGCGGGGAAGTCTGTAGCTTTCTGGGTCATTGATTGCTAGGGAGCAATGTCCAGACAATTGGATTTGTCTGGTGTCTTTTGAGGTGTTCCACTAGTATGGGGATTGAGACCCAGACAGGCGACACCCTCACCTCTGTCTCCAGCCTTCCCCGAGAGCAAACAGTGTCATCCCCCACTACACACACACACTGGGTAACAATGCACCATACAGGGGAAATGGAGACACTTAGACGTGTCATAAAAATATTACAAAAAATTCCCACTTTGTCACAGCAGGGTGCTGGAGGCAGGGGGTGGGGTGATGGGGAAGGGGGGGCGGCAGGGCACTGGAGGCATGGTGGTAGGGTGACAGAGAAGGGGGTGGGCCACAGGGCGCTGGATGCTGGGGAGGGCGGCAGCACGCTGGAGGCAGGGAGTGGGGTGATGGGGAAGGGAGTGGGCGGCAGGGTGCTGGAGGCAGGGGGTGGGGTGACGGGGAAGGGAGTGGGCGGCAGGGTGCTGGAGGCAGGGGGTGGGGTGACGGGGAAGGGAGTGGGTGGCAGGGCGCTGGAGGCAGGCGGTGGGGGGATTGGGGTGGGGGGAGCAGGGAGGCATTTGTCTCACCTCCCCAATGTGGGGGTCTCTTTCTGCTGCTGACACCCCTCTCTCTCCCCCACAGATCCGCTCCACCAAGCGTGTCTCAGTTTGGCCCGTGGGGCTCGTGGGTGGCCTGCGATTTGAGCGCCCCCTGGTGGAGAAGGGCAGGGTGGTGGGCTTCTACACAGCCTGGAAGCCCAACCGGCCCTTCCCCATGGACATGGCCGGCTTCGCTATTGCTCTGCAGCTGCTGCTGGCCAATCGCGAGGCCCGGTTCGACTTGCTGGCTGAGCGTGGCTACCTGGAGAGCAGCCTGCTGCAGTCACTGGTCTCCATCGAAGAGCTGGAGCCTCGAGCTGACAACTGCACCAAGGTGAGGAGGGGGACGGGAGCCAGGACTCCTGGGTTTTATCCGTGGTGCTGGGAGCGCAGTGGGTCGAGTGGGTTAGGGCAGGGGGTCAGGACTCCTGGGTTCTATCCATGGTGCTGGGAGTGGGGAATGTGAAATTTTGCCTCTAAGCAGGATGGTCCCAAGTGTCTTCAGTCCCCCAGCTGTGCTGACTGGCTGGGGGTGCTGGTTGGGGGAGGGGCACGGTCTGGGGGGATCTCTCTGGACCCCACCTCTGTCCTGCACTCCTCCATTGCAGGTTCTGGTCTGGCACACACGGTCGGAGAAGCCCAAAATGAAGCAGGAGGAGCTGCTGCAGAAGCAGGGCCTGGGCTCTGACCCAAGCATCGAGGTGTGAGTGGCACCTGGAGAACCGGTACATGGAGGCCCGTGTGGGGAGCTGGCCCAGAGCCCAGGACAGGATCAGGGCTGCTGCCAGAGCAATGGACTTGGGGACTGAACGCCCCAGACTGCTTTATTTATTGTGACGTGGAGGGGCCCTGCCCCCAGCCCCCACCCCACTGGCGGAGCAGCCTCTATCCCAGCATCTCCAGTGCTGCTGCTCCCTGCTGAGGGAGCCCCGCCCAGCCCAACATCCTCAGTTGCTACTGCCTGGAAGTCAGACCCTGCCCCCAGAGAGGCAGCTGCTCCAGGATTTGTTCCCAGTGAGCCCCTCCAGGACCCGTTCCCCCTGCCCAGCAGCCCCTCTGCATGGCGCCTGAGGATGGCGGCTCTGGTCCTGCCCTGCTGGGCAGGGCTCCTAAGGGCGGTGGAGCTGTGAGAGAGTGCGACACAATGTTCCTCCCCCCACCCACCCCACTCACCAGTGGGCTGGGATCCCCTCCCCAGCTCCAGGGAGCCCTGTGTGTCCATGTTGTGTGCGTGGCTGTTGCATGAACGTGGTGGCTGTTACAGCAATAAGCATGTTATATCCTCAATAAAGCGCCTACCCCCCACTACCCATGCTGTCTCTCTGCCCCTCAGCCCGCTGCCCCTGCCCCACATGCCCCAGTGGTTATGCCCTACAGGCACCATCAGAGCTGCCCAGGCATAGGGGGCAGTGCAGGGGCCAGGCTGAGCCTGGATGGAGTCTCTTGTAGGGGCAGGTCCTGCCTTCATGGCAGGGGGCTCCTGTAACCTTGTGCTCCCCATGAGGAGACCACAGCCCCTTGGCCCCCAGTGGGGCAAACTCTTGGAAGGTGGGGCTCTCCATGCCAGGCCAAGGGAGGGGTCCTGCCCCCCATCACATGAAGAGCTGCTCCATGTCCCTCCCATAGAGCAGCCCCAGCCCAGGGCAGGCCAGGGCCTCAGCAACGGGCTCGGCTGGCTCTGTGTTGGCCCAGGGGGGGCACCCCGCATGAGGGGCAGGGAGAGCGCCAGGTCCCAGCATCCCCCCCTGCCCACCCCAGTCGTCCTGCTGCCGATGGATCTTCATGTGGGCATTTCGGCTCTTGATCTTGTAGAACGTCCTGGGGACAGATTGGGGGGGAGGGGTTAGTGAGGCATCTGCGGGGGCCCTTCAGCCTCCGAGCTGCTTCTCCCCCAGCAAGCAGGAGGCCTGGGGGACACTCCCACTTGGAGCCTGCCCCCCACCCCCCACTCTGGTGGGTGTGGAGCCCAAAGAGTTAAAGCCACTTACTTGCCGCAACGTTTGCAGGGGAAGCTGGAGCCGGGGGGCGAGTCCTGAGGGAGCTCCGGGGTAGGTGGGGGCTGAGAGAGAGAGAAAGGGGGGGACATCACAGACCTCATCACAGACACACACACACACCCCAGAAGGACTACAGACACGGCTGCTTCCTTGTCTGGGCAGGGGCTCTCCCTGTCCCTGAGGTCTCACATACCTGCCCGGGGCCGGCCCTGCCCACGATGGCGCCCGTCTCTGACCCGGCACCACTTCGTTTGTGACTGCGCCGCAGCCGGCTCTTGTGCAGGTAATAGAACTCCACGCACTGGGCCAGCCGCTTGGAGGGCACCTAGGGGGCAGGGAGAACTCAGTCAGCCAGCATCCCCGAGCATCCCGGGCCTGGAGTAGCCGGAAATCCATCCCCCTGCAGCCAGCGCTCCCACCCCACTCCTACAGCGCCCCCTGCTGGAAGAGGCCAGGGCTGGAGTAGCCGGGTGTCCGTTCCCCCCGCAGAAGGTGGTTGGAAGTGAGGGGTGGGGAGGGGGCTAGTGCTGTTCTCACCGCACGTTGGATCTGGGCAAAGTCCTTCCTGTGCAGGGCGAAGGCTTTGGAGAAGAGGCGGCGCTCGTGGGTACTCCACACATCACTGCCTGGGGGAGGGAGAGGAACCTGAGACAGGGTATCCTGCCCCACACCCCTCATAGCCCTTCCACACCCTCCTTCCCTCCCCTCCCTGCCACAGCCTGGCACCATCCCACCCCCCACATAGACCCTGCCACCCAATGTTCCTGTCCCCCCTCCCTGCTGCTCACAGCCCCAGGGGCTGGAACTGGGGGTGCGGCTGGCTTGAAATGGTTTCCATCATATACAGGGTTTAGCGTTTGCTTCAATGGCTCTCAGCACCCCCACGATGCAAATTGTTCCACCGCCACCCCGTCCCCTCACAGCCCCGCCACCATCTCCTGTCCCCCACAGCCCTACCCCCTCACAGCCCCACCCCCAACCTCCTGTCCCCCACAGCCCTACTCCCTCACAGCCTTGCCCCCAATCTCCTGTCCCCCACAGCCTTACCCCCTCATCCTGCCACGGCTCCCAATCCTGCCCCCACTCCTCTTCCATCCTGTCCTGCCCAGCTGCTGCTGCTACCCCTGTTCCCCTTCTTCCCCCGGCCCTGACCCCACTGGCCCCCAGCCTCTGCTAGCTACCCTGGCCATGCCACTTGCCCGCCCCCCGCCTTTACCTGTGTAATGGTAACTGGCCAGAGGGTGACATTTGGGCCACACTGGGGTTCGCAGCAACAGAGTCTCCAAGGCAACCTGAGGGGGGAGTAAATCTGAGAGGGGGGAGCTGCCCCAGACCCTTTCCCTCCCCAGGGGGCTCCCCTGCCAGAACCATCCTGGCCTCGGGTCAGACACTGCTACTTACCAAGGGCCAGGCCATGGGGTGAGGGTGGTCTCTTACCATGACATTCCCGCCAGCCTGGCACAGGCAATGCAGTGCCAGCTCCTGATTGGTGCCACCCCCGGGGAGGGCGCTGGAGCAAGCCACGTCCAGCAGTGCCTCCACTGCAACCAGAGAGCAGCCATCAGATGGGCCCAGTGGGATCCCTCCACCCCCCTCACTGCACCCAGACAGCAGCAATCAGATGGGCCCTGGGAACCCCCACCCCATGGGACCCCTCCACTCCCCCCAAGAGGCTGGGGACTGACTGGACCATGCAGACTGAGCCACTGGGGGTGGGCTTGTCCTGCTGCTCCTCCCCTCCCCCTACTGTAAGGGACATATGGGCCTGCCCCACCTCTCCCTGCCCCGGCCTGTGGGTGCCCCAGCTCCTCCCCCTGATAATCCCCAGTGCTACCCCTCACCTTGGCGCTGGGTCTCTGCATCCTGCTCCAGCCCTGGCCAGGGCCTCCAGGCCAGTTCAGCCTGTGGGGGGTCCAGCTGGGCCAGGTGTGGGTCCCGCAGCACTGGCAGTGCCGGCTGGAATGCGGGGCCCATGTTTATCTGTCTGTGGGGGAAGGGGCAGGTGAGGGAGCCTCAACCGCAGGCACATGCCCGCCCTGCTACTGCCCCTCCCAGACCAGCCATTCCCCCCCACTCATGCTCCCCAGCCACCCCCAGCCTGGGGATTCCTCCCTCCGCCAGGAGATCCCTGGCCCAAAGTTCCCTCCCTGGGGCCCATCCCCTTTGCCACACCTGCCCGAGGGGCTGTAGCCTAGTTTCCCTCCACCCCAAAAGACAGGACTTACGGGGTGTCCAGGTGCTGGAGGGGGTCGGGGCTGCCACCTGTGGAGGGGAGAGTCCAGCAGTGAAGGCCCCTGGCACAGACACAGTTCCCCAGCTTGCCCTGAGACAGAACTCCCGACCCCCTCCCCATCTTCCAGGGCCCTGCAGGACCCCCCCCATGTGGCTCTGTACCCACCCGACAAACCTTCACGGACTCCACACCACCACCACACCCAGGGACCCAGCTCATGTGGCTCAGTGGAGGGAGAGACCCTCCCTCGCACCCCTGCCCCTTGGCCACACTCAGCCGCATCTGGGAGTAGAACCCAGGAGTACTGGCTCCCAAGCGACCAATCAAGCCCCCCAGCCTGCATTGGAAGGTGGCCAAGGTGGGCACTTACCGCCCAGCGAGGCGCCCAGCTCAGCAAACAGCCCCGTGCCTCGCCGCAACGGGTTGAGCATGGGGGGTGGTGTGTAGTGCGGGGGGCCCCTGGCCCGGTGCATCCGGCTCCAATAAGGAGTGCCTCGATAACTGGACGCCAAGGAGCTCCCAGAAACCTGGGGAGGAGAGGGGGTCAGAGGCTGCAGGGGGCCTATCCCATGGGGGGGGGGGGGGCAATGAGGGGAATGGGGCATCGTGGCCTCCCCAGTGCTGGCACCCCTGCTGGGGAGGGGGGGGCAGGACTCTAGCAACTCCCCCCTCCCCCCATGCTGGGAAACACCCAGCTAACCACCAAGACATCCCCCCAACCCCTCCTTCCCTGGCTATCCCCCTCCCCAGTGTCCTCAGCCCGCCCTCCCCTCCAATGAGTGATCAGGAGCCCAGCTGGGTGCAAGGTTGCGGACTGTGATGGGGACAAGTGGCTGGGTATTGGGGGGTGGGAGGGCTCCCTGGGGTGGGGGTGGGGGGCTTCCCTGACTCCATTGCCCCACCCGTGCTCCCCTGAGGGCTCAGGTGAGGCAGGCCCCACTCCCCCAGCCCCAGCGTCCCACTCTCACCTGCGGGGTGGCAGTGCAGCCTGCAGGTGGGGGGCTCTGCTCATGCCCCAGCCTGGCAGCAGCGACCTCTGAATCCGGCTCCCCAGGGGAGACCCCAGGCCATGGGGCAAAACCAGCAGGGAGAAACTCCAGCCCCTTGCAGTAGCGCTCAGTGTCCTGTAGGGGATGACGGGCTCAGTGCAGGGAGTCAGAACCCACAGCCAGGGAGAGAACCCCGGAGTCCTGGCTCTCAGCACCAGCCCCGCTCTAACCACTAGACTCCACTGCCCTTGCCGTTAATCTTGGGGGAATCTCCCCACCCCCGCCCCTACTCGGCAGCATGGTCCTGGGACTGGGCAGCGACCATTTTCCCACCACCCTCCTCATGCCAACCCACCTGGTAGCAGCAGAGGCTGGGGGCGGCATCAGGGGGCCAGTCAGGGGGGCCCAGGAGCCCAGCATACGCCTCAGGGCCTGCAAGCCCCTGGGGAGCTGACACACAGGGAGAGGAGGTTAGGCTGTGACAGCAAAGAGCCAGAGTTCCCCCCTCCCATCCCAGCAGCCTCCCCCCAAAGCTGGGGGCCCTCCCTAGTATATCCCGTAACCCTCAGGGTTGGCCCCATAACCCCCCTGAGATGAGTTCCCCCTTCTGCCCCATAACCCACACGGAGCCAGGCATCCCCCTTCCACCCCCCACAGGCACGTATCTGTGTCCATACCCCCACATCCTCCTGGACCCACACATCCCAGTGGTGCCTCCCAACCCCATAACTCTCCAAGCTGGAGTCCTCCCTCCATGCTCCCCCCTCCGGATACCACAGCCTACCCCCCCCCCCAAGTTGTCTCTTCCCCCCACCACAGCGCCTGAGAGCATCCCCTAGTTCCATAACCTTCCCAAAACTGGGGTCCCCCTCAGCTGGCCTCCCCCATCTTGGCCCCACCATCCCCTGAGGGCACCCGTAGCCACCCCCCTTTCCCCCCGTCACTCACCGGGCCCCGGGTAGCCTTCTGGGGGGCTGTAGCTAGCAGACTGGTTCTCTTGGTATAGACATGAAAGCGGGGGCTCCTTGCGCTGCTGCCCATATCCACCTCCGCCCTGCCCCTGCCTCTCTGGGAGGCTGCAGTAGGACAGAGGAGGCCCTGACCCCTCCAGCTGGCCTCCAGGGAGTTGCAGCAGCAGGGGGCTGCCAGGGGGGTATCCCTCCTGTGGGGCAATAGGGGGCGGCTGGGCCATTATCTCCTGCAGGCTGCAGCCCTGGCTCCTGGATGCCTGAGTCCCCAGCACCCATGGCTTCCCGAAAGGTAGGTTGGGGAAAGCTTGGGCAAAGGGGTCCAGCCTGCGGTGGGCTGGCTCAATCCTCTGGGGCCAGAGCCCATATGGGCCGCCCGCTGCCCTGGGCAGCTGGCCCTGCTGGGCTGGGTTCCCCTCAGGGCCCCAGTATGGCTGGCCCAGGGCAGCATATGGCCCCTGCGTGCTGACAGGGTCCCCGGCCTCCATGCTGCAAGGGGGATAGAAGGGGCCGTAGGTGCTCATCTCAGGCTCCATCTCTGTGGCGTCGAGTCCCATACGGAGCTGAAAGAGACCCAGAGAAATGAAGGGGCAACACACCCCCACAGAGCAGGTTCTAAGTGAAGGGGTCCTGACTCTGAGCCTCCCACCCTGTTTTAGCCAGCTGGACACACAGCTCTTCTGGAGCTGGGAATAGAACCCAGGAGTCCTGGCTTCCAACCCTCCTGCTTTAACCGTTAGACCCCATTCCTCTTCCAGAGCTGGGAAGAGAACCCAGCCGTCATTGTCCCCATTTTACAGAGGGGGAAACCGAGGCAAAGAGCAGTGAAGTGCCTTGCCCAGGGTCACCCAGCCAGCCAATAGCTGAGCCGGGAATAGAATCCCGGTCTCGTGTTTCCATTCCAGTGCTCTGTCCTGCCCCTCCAGCTCTAACCCACTAGACCCCACTCCCCTCCCAGAGCTGAGGATGGAACCCTGGAGTCCGGGCTCCCAGTAACTCCCCCGCCCCATTCTAATCATTAGACCCCAGTCACTCCTGGCGACGGGGATAGAACCCATGAGTCCAGGCTTCCCCCCTCCCCCCACAGTACCCACAGACTCTCGGCTGACGCCCGCCCGGGTCCCTGGCTGTTTGCAGAGGGCTCAGTGCAGCGTTGTGGCACATCGTGCTGGTCCCGCAGAGACCCCCCCTCCCGCTTCCTGTCCGACGCCTGCTTATCTCCCAGCGCGAGCGAACGAACAAACGGAAAACAGGTGCCTTCGCCGCGCGCCTTCCCAGCCCAATATCCTGTGTGAGAGCGGGGGGGGGGGGAAACTGGGGGGGGGCAGACACAGACAAACACATGTGGGGCAATGCGCATCACGGGGTGGGGAAGGGACCTGCCCACCGGCTTGTGCAGTTGGACAGGAATAGAACCCATGAGTCCTGGCTCCCAGCACCCCTGCTCTAACCACTAGATCCCAGTCCTCTCCCAGTCAGGGATGAACCCAGGAGTCCTGTCTGCCAGTCTCATCTGTGGGCCAAAGGGGCGTCTCCCTTCCCTGTGTCTTGCGGGAGCAGCTCCCTGCAGAGGAGGGAAGGCAGGGGAGCCCAGCAGGGCTACAGAACTGGGCCCGACTCCCCTCCCTTCAGCGCAACCCCACAACTCTGGGGGGAGGGGCTGCACCCCGCTTGCCCCACATCTCCCTGCCCTGCTCCAGAACAAATTATAGCACTGCAGGTCAGGGTCCCACAGGGCACCTGGGATTGCCAGGGCCCCCTCCAGCATGACACAGAGACCCCTGGCAGACAACACAGGGGATGGGGGCCCAGAAGGCACCAGACAGAGAAACCTTAGCCCTGACCTTGAGCTGAGCCGTGACCTTCACCCTAGCTCTGCTGCACCTGGCTCATCGACGTCACGGCCCCGGGCGCAGTTCTGGGTCTGAGTGTGAAGGGGTGTCACTGAGCCCCCTGCCCTGGTGACCTCTGTGGATGGTGACCCGGGCAGGATAACAGGGCTGAGAACGTTGGCACCCTGAGCCCGTGGCGCCAGGCTCCTCCTGCCCCGTCACCACCCTGGAGCAATTAGTGCCACAGGCTCCTGTGCTCATGCCCTGGGCACTTGGTTCCTTTTTGGGAAGGGCTGGGACCAGGGTGAGTTCTAAACAAGTAACCCCACCCTGACTGGGGGGGGTGTCTCCCTGCATGGAGAGTCTGCAGTAGGCAGGACCTGGGCTGCAAAGCTGGAGTCCCCCTAGTGCTGGGAAATTTAGCCGTTACCAGGCAGGAGCCGTGTGTCCATTGCTGCAATCTGTCCTGTGTGACACGTATCCCCTGGGAGAATCTGCCGCACCCCAGCTGCCCTGGTCCCTGCGAGCGCCCCCCGCCCGCTGCCCTGCCTCAGCCGTGATGTTCACTGGAGACACAGTCAGCTCTGAGCTAGGCCCAGCACTTCTCGGGCCTGCCAAGCCCACAGATGCCTCGGTTCTAAAGCCAGAGGGGACCACAGTGCTCATCTAGTCTGACCTCCTGTGTGACACATTCCAGAGAATCTCCCTGCATGAAATCCTGGCTGAACTAGGGCAGATCTGCTAGAAAAACAGCCCCTGGAGATGGAAAACCGGCCAGCAATGGCAACTCCCTCTTCTAACGGGCTGTCCCCCTCGCTGGGAACATTTACACCGTATTTCCACTCTGAATTTGTCTAGCTACTTCTCGTGTTAGGCCTTCATCTGCAAGACTGTTACCCCAGGTCTGTTCCCAGTGTGGTTCTTAGATCAGGTCACTGTTCATCTTCTTTTTGTTCAATTACTCAGATTGAGCGCCTGGAACCCTGCCCGATCTAGTGCCCCCTCTGCCCAGCACTGTGCTCATGCAGGGGAGCTGGGAGCCTGGTCAGAGTCTGGGGCAGAGCAGCTGGTGGGACAGGGACAGAGAGTGCAGGGAGTACGGGGGAGAGATTCCCCCAACATCTGGACTCTGACACAAAGGTGAAGGGGAGAAGCTGCCTCCACCCCTGGAGAGACAGAGACATCCACACACACCCCGGTGCCATGGAGCCACCACACACGGCAGGGACACAGGGACCCACACGGAGCATGGGACCCCATCTGGGGGGGCTGGGACCCCATCTGGGGGGGCTGTTCCTCCAACATAGCCCTGGAGGTCCGGCTGCGCCTCGCACTTCATCGGCTTGGTAACATCTTCTCAAAATGATTCCAAGGGCCTTGGCGCTATCCTGCCCGCCCTCCCCAGCTCACTGCCCCCTGGTCGCTGCAGCCCCAGCCCCTCCCCCCCCCCCCCCCCCCCCCCCCCCNCCTTGGGGATGATCTAGGCCAGGCCCAGCGGGGCCAAATGGCACAAAAGCTCCCTCCCCCACCCCCAGCTGTTCCACCAGCCCTTCATGCATGCGGTGAGTTGCAGAGAGCACAGACCAGATGGCCAGGGCCTGGGCCACAGTCCCCAGCTGAGCTGCCTGGCTTTGGGGCCAATTTCCATGGGGCTCAGACTCCTGCTAGGCACTGGGACCTCCAGCTTCCAAGGGGCTGAGCTGGTCGAAGTGGGGTTGGGACTCTTTGGGGTACATGGGTCTGAGCCCTCTGTCCCCTGCGGAGTGGGGTCCCAATAGTGTGTGGGGGGGTCTGCAACGGTGAGTGCCTGTTGCAAGGGAAGGCCCTGTGCGTGGGGCGATGCCTCGGGGCAGCAGCCAAGGATACAGGGGGCAAATGAGAGCTGGGCTGGGGGAGCCGGGGGCCCTGTCTGGGTAAGAGTTTGTTTTCTGCTCGGGGGGGGGGGGGGCTGGAAGTCCTCTGCTCCTCCTTGTGCTGCTGGGGTGGCAGGGACTATCTGTGCTGGTCGCCTCCCCGCCCCCGTGCTAGGCCGTGCAGCTCTCCAGAGCCTGCAGCTGGCCCAGCTCGGGTGATGGCGGGGTCCCTGGGCAGGGTGACGGGTGACGGGGGCAGGACAGGCGGGCAGAATGCCCAAGTTGCCCTGGGCCATGGCAGGTTGCTCTGCCCCCAGCTGAAAGGGGTTTCTGTGTCTCCATTTGACCCCTGCCCCATCTCACCCCCACCCCCAAGCTGGTGCTGCCTTGGGGCCCAACCCCTCCCGTTGGCCATGGGGCCAGGACACTGGGGTGATGGGCTCTTGGGAGAGATCAGACGCTGCCAGCGCACCAGGCAGGGGGCAGAGAGCCCCAGAGGCCCCGTCTGTTGAAGCTATTGGGAGAGTGCCCCACCCCCGGTGTCCTGCTCCCCCGGCTCTGCTGGACCCTGGCTCCTGGTGAGAGCTCCCTGCCATGCAATTGGGGTCAGAGGTGCCCTCGCTGGGTCTGGGCAGAGCTTGGCCCGGATGGAGACACCCCGCCCTGGGGGAGACAGCCAACCAGCAACACCTGGGGCCCTGGGAGTGCTGGGCTCCCAGTGACTACGACTGAGGGTGGGGAACCCGCCCGTGGGGAACCCGCCCAGGTGGGGCAGCTGGGCCTAGAGTCTGGGGCAAGGGTGCGGGCTGGAGCCAGCTCCCTCCCCATCCCCCACCCTTGTGACCGTAAACCCTGACCCTAACCTGACTCCTGACCGGTAAGCCCCTAACCAAAATCCTGATCCCGTGAGGCCTCACCCTGCCCCTTGAGTCCCTGAACCCTGCACTCCAGGAAAAGGCCATGTTGAGCAGCTAAGGCTTCTGGCTTGGTCCAATACCCTCTCCCCTTACCAGGTGGCTGCGGGACAGGGGGACAGGCACTGGGGGCAGCTGTGGGCGGAGGCTCTGGATGGCGGGAGACCAGCCCAAGGGGACAGAGGCATCAGCAGAGCGGGGCACCCTCCCGCCCCGGCATGGTACCCACAGCAGCTGGGGTCAGCGCAGGGAACTCACCCAGGGCCCGAGCCTGAGATCTGGGGGCAAGGACCCAGCCCAGCAAACGCAGCAATGAACTTAGAGAGAGCTGGGGGGGGAGGGGGCTGGGCACAGCCCCGACCAGGGGCGGCTCTATGTATTTTGCCGCCCCAAGCACGGCAGTGAGGCTGCCTTCCGCCGCATGCCTGCGGGAGGTCTGCTGGTAACGTGGATTCGGCGGCATGCCTGTGGGAGGTCCGCCGGTCCCGGCACTGAATTGCCGCCGAAACCGCGGGACCGGCAGACCTCCCGCAGGCATGCCACCGAAGGCAGCCTCACTGCCTCCCTCACGGCGACCGGCAGGCCGCCCCCCGCAGCTTACCGCCCCAGGCACGCACTTGCTGTGCTGGTGCCTGCAGCCGCCCCTGGCCCCGACCCCAGCTGTCAGCTTAGCCCCCGCCCGGGTGGGGGCTGAATGCTCCCCATCTCCTGCTTGCTGCCCTTGGGCCCAAGGTCATTTCTCTCCCAGCGCCTCCCCCACAGTGGGGGACCTGCCCCAGCGCCCTGAACCCCAGATCCCAACACCCGCTAGGAAGGCTGGGCCTCTCAGTGTGAAACATCCCCTGGCAAATGCCCCCTGGAGCTGCTCCCCACCCCACTCCCTGTCCCTCCCCGGTCCCACTCCTCACCACCCACCCCGCTCCCTGCCCCCCTCCGGTCCCACTCCTCGCCACCCACCCCACTCCCTGTCCCCCCCAGTCCCACTCCTCACCCTTCACCCTGCTCCCTGTCCCTGTCCGGTCCCACTCCTCACCACCCACCCCGCTCCCTGTCCCCCTCCGGTCCCACTCCTCAACTCCTCTCCTGCCTCACCTCTCCCCGTCATTCCCTGCAGCAGGACAGCGGCTCCAGGGGGGTGAGTTTGCTCATGAGCCTGGGGTGCAGTGGAGGGGGGGTCCCTCACCTTAAAGCTCCCCCTGCTGAGAATGCCTGGGCCTGCGAGTGGGAAAGGGAGGCAGAGACAGCAGGGTCCCCACTTCCCCGGCGGGTTCTGCTCCTGATGCAGCCCTGTGTGCCAGGAAGGGAGGATCCCCACCCCAGGGCCCCAGTGCAGACCCCAGCGCAGGCGCCAGCGCCAGAGCCCCATGCCCGGAGACTCTGGACAGACACCCAGCCTCAGGGAGACCTGCCCTGCAGAGATCCAAACCCAAAGAGTCCTGCCCCCTCCTGTTGCCAGGACCCTACCTGCAGTGCCGCCTGTGCTCCGTGGTCCCGGCCGAGTGGCTGTGTGGGAGCCCTGGTCTCACTTGAGCAGGGAGGCTGCCACCCAATGAGGTGCGAGTGGGGCTGGGCCCTCGCGCTATGACTGTGCAGGATCCGGCTCAGCGCCAGCTGGGTTCACACCTTCCACTGGGGGAGCAGTGGGGGGCTCAGATTTGCCCCCAGAAAGGGGCGGCCTTGGAGGGAGCAGGGAGCTCAAGGATGGGACTGTTTAAATTGTGAGCACTCTGGGGCTGAGACTGGGTGTGAGCTCCCATCATGATGGGGCCCCCCATCTCAGTCAGGGTCTGTGCAGCGCCTGATACAGTGGGGGCCCTGATCTCGCTTGGGGTCTGTGCAGCACCTGATGCAGTGGGGGCCCTGATCTCACTCGGGGTCTGTACAGAGCCAGGTGTGACAGGGTCCCTGATCTCGCTCGCGTCCCGTGCAGCGCCTGACACAATGGGGGCCCTGATCTCACTCGGGGTCTGAGCAGCATCTGACGATCTCGGTCGGGTCTGTGCAGCGCCTGGCCCTGATCTCAGTCAGTAAGAGATAAATGAGAGCAATGCCTCCCAGCCACACAGTGAATTCCAGTCGATCAGTTGGGGGGCGGCTCCCGCGAAGCCCGTGGGGAGTTTCACTTTCAGGATGAATTGGGGCCAGCGTCGCTCTTTGTTGTGGGTTCGGGGCGCTGGGACTGACGGCCTCCATTCATTGTGAAACCGGGGCATGTGGGCGCCATTATTACAGCCTGGCCTAGACAGCAGCTTTCCTCTGACCGCACCTCCCTCAGCCCTGGTTCAGGGCCCTGTCTGTCCCCACTGTGCAGGGAGCGGCCATGTCTCCGGCTCCCTGGGGAGCAGGCGGGGATTCTACGCTGGGTTCCTTACAGGGCTCAGTACATCAGAGGCACATCAGGACCCCCCCTGATCAGTGTGAACCTGTCGTGAGAGGTGGGCCATTTCTGAAACCCCCATCTCACCCAGTCCAGGGGCAGCCCCCCCTCCCAGGGTGCTGGTTGGGACTAAGGGGCACTGGCAGAGCTGAGTGGGGAGCCCAGGGCTGGGCTAGCAGGGGCTGCGGATCAGGACTGAGGGGCACCGGCAGAGCTTGTGGGGAGCCCAGGGCTGGGCTAGCAGGGGCTGTGATCAGGACTGAGGGGCACCGGCAGGGCTGCGTGGGATTCAGGTTCAGCGTCTCCCACACACGTTTGAAATGAGGCTGCTGGATTCTCCACTGTGTCTACAGCGGGCCCCATCCCCGATCCTGGCTGGGAGGGTGTAGGGGCTGAATGGGGGGGCAGCAGGGGCTCCCAGTCTCACACTGAGCACCCCTTTGGGCTGGGAGAGTTAACCCTTCGTGTACCAGTGCTGTGGCTCTGACCTACATCATGGGGCGTCCCAGCTTCCTGTACTGTAACCACAGCTTACAGTGCAGCCGCAGCCTCTCCCCACCTCCCAGTGCCTGCATGGGGCTCTGCTAGAGATGCCTGCCCCACTCCCCATCGGCAAGCCTCCATCCTGCACTAATCCACCCCCTCCCCCAGTCTGGATCCTGTGCCTATCCCCATCTCTCCCACCTCACAGGGAGAACTGGGCCTTTAAGGGGGTGGAGGAGCTCAGCTCAGCTCCCCAGGTGAAGGGAAGGAGGCTCAGGTTAGGAGCCTGGGATGCAGGACTGGCCTGCTGGGTGAGGAAGGGTCTGATGGTGGGATCAGAGCCCTGCCATGCCCCACCTAACCCCGATCCTCTTCCCCTGCTCCCAGCCCTGCTTCCACCCCCACCCGCCCATGGCAGGCAGGCAGGCACACTCTGACTGGCTCGGCAGGGCGCTGGGTTTCCAGTTGAATCACCCCTGCCAGAGAGCGGCCTGGTCCTGACGGTGACACTGGTGGGGGGGCAGGAAGTGGGAGAAGCCACAGCGGGAGCAGCCACCCACGGGGCCCATAGCGTGGTTTGGGGCCCGCCGGGGGAAATTTGCCCTGACTCAGAGGGAGAGCGGGGCTGGGGGAATGGGATGCCGGGCCCAGGTGAGATCGTGGGCCCTGGGCCTTCCGGGCCCAAATCACAGACACCGCCCCCATTTCCCACCCCTCGACTCCCTGCTCATCACCACACACAGATCCACGATCTTCCCCCATATCACACACAGAGACCCCCCCACCTACCCCCCACATCACACGCACAGACCCCCATCTCCCCCACATCACACACACAGACCCCCCCATATCATACACACAGACCCCCACATCACACACACAGACCCCCATCTCCCCCCACATCACACACAGACCCCCCCACCTCCCTCCACATCACACACACAGACCCCCCGTTTCACACACACAGACCCCCCACATCACACACACAGACCCACCATCTCCCTCATATCACACACACAGACCCCCCCGTTTCACACACATCGACCCCCCCACATCACATGCACAGACCCCCATCTACCCCACATCACACACACACCCCCCCTATCACACACATAAACCCCCACTCCCCCCCCACACCACCCCCACAACACCCCCCCCCCCCCCCTCTCCCCCAACCTCCCCCCTCACCCCCACCCGCACCCCCCCACCCTCCCCCCACATCACACACACCCCCCTCATTTCCCCCATCCCCCTCCCAAACCCCCCACCCCCCACACACACCCCCACCCCCCCACACCCCCCACCCAACCCCCACAGCCCCCCCCCACCCCCCGCACCTCCCCCCACCCCCCCCACAGATGCCACCACACCCCACCCCCACCCCCCCACACCCCCCCGCACCCCAACCCCCCACCCCCCCGCCCCCCACACCCCCCCACCCCACACGCACCAACCCCCCCCCCCCCCACACACCCACACCCCCCACCGCACCCCCCCACCCCCCCCCCCTCACCCACCCCCCCCCCCACACCACCCACACACCCCCCCCACATCACCCACACAGACCCCCCCACATCACATGAACAGACCCCCATCTACCCCACATCACACACACACACGCCCCATCTCGCCCCCACCCACCACACAGCCCCCCCCTATCACCCCCCACCCCCCCCACACCCACCCCCCCTCCCCCCCCCCACACCCCACACACACCCCCCACCCCCCCCACCACCCCCACACATCCCCCACCCCCCCCCACATCACACGCACAGACCCCCATCTCCCCCACACCAAACACACAGACCCCCTCTATCACACACCTAAACCCCCAATCTCCCCCCCCATCACACACACACCCCTCCCACCCCCCACCACCCACACAGACCCCCCACCTCCCTCCACATCACACACACAGACCCCCTGTATCACACACATAGACCCTCAATCTCCCCCATCACACACACAGACCCCCCATCACACACACAGACCCCCCATCTCCCTCACATCACACACACAGACCCCCCGTATCACACAGACAGACCCCATCTCCCCCACATCACAGACCCGCCATCTCCCCCACATCACACACACAGACCCCCCCGTATCATACACACAGACCCCCCACATCACACACAGACCCCCCCGTCTCCCCCACATCACACACAGACCCCCATGTTCCCCATATCACACAGACAGACCCCATCTACCCCATATCACACACACAGATCCACGATCTCACCCATATCACACACACAGACCCCCCACCTCCCTCCACATCACACACACAGACCCCCCGTTTCACACACAAAGACCCCCCCACATCACACGCACAGACCCCCATCTACCCCACATCACACACACAGACCCCCCGTTTCACACACACAGACCCCCCCACATCACATGCACAGACCCCCATCTACCCCACATCACACACACAGACCACCCGTATCATACACACAGACCCCCTACATCACACACACAGACCCCCCCATCTCCCCCACATCACACACAGACCCCCATGTCCTCCATATCACACAGACAGACCCCATCTCCCCCACATCACACACACAGACTCCCCATCTCCCCCATATCACACACACAGACCCCCCATCTCCCCCACATCACACACAAAGACCCCCCATATCACACAGACAGACCCCATCTCCCCCACATCACAGACCCGCCATCTCCCCCACATCACACACATAGACCCGCCATCTCCCTCATATCACACAGACAGACCCCATCCCCCCTCATCACACACACAGACCCCCCATTTCCCTCATATCACACACACAGACCCCCTGTATCACACACATAGACCCTCCATCTCCCCCCACATCACACACAGACCCCCCCATCTCTCCCACATCACACACACCGACCCCCCATACCACCCCCACCGACCCACCCGCCCCACCACCCCCCCCCCCCGCCTCCCCCACACAAGCCCCCAACCACCGACACGCCCCCCCCACCCCCCCCCCTCTCCCCTCCACCTCCCACCCCCTCCCCCCCCCCCCTCCCGTCCCACCCAGGAGCCCCACCCCCCCCCCGCCCAGACACAGACCCCCCCCACCCCCAACCCCCCCACACCCCCCGACCCCCCCACCTCTCTCTCCCATACACCCCCAAATATGTCCCACACACACCCCCCCCCACCCCACCACCCCCTCCCCCCCCCCACACACCGACCCCCCATCACACACACAGACCCCCCATCACACACACAGACCCCCACATCTCCCCCACATCACACACAGACCCCACATCTCCCTCATATCTCACACACACAGACCCCACATCTCCCCCCATATCACAGACACATAGGTGCCCATCTAACCCCCCCCCCCTTATAGACTCCATGTCACACACACTCATCTCCCCTATCTCTCCCCAGTATGAGATTTCCCCTCCCTCCACAAGCTGTATGTGTCAGGAGTTAGGCACCCCTGGGCCAGGTGCCAGGGTCACATGTACTATGGTGTGGATGGGCAGTGCTGTCCCAAGCACCCATGCCCAGTTCTGTCCCATGCCTGGAACCAGGGGCCTGTCTGTCTGTCCAGCTCAGCCTGGCACCCAGCCCTGCTCTGGCCAGTCTCCCTGGGACCCCCAGGATGTCAGGGTGTGAGGACTGCAGCACGGTGCCTGCCTTGTGCCATACAGTGGAGCTAGCTAGACACACTGAAATAGAAGCCAGGTACCATTGCAGCCCTGGGGGAGGGGGATGTCAACAGGGTGTCTCTGTCCTTTCTCACCCCATTGTGCTGGGTGGGGTGCTGGGAGTGTGAATCCTGGTACTAGTGCCCTGGGGTGCAGATGCTGCTGGGGTGTGTGAATCCTGGCACTAGTGCCCTGGGGCGTGGATCCCAGTGGGGGGGGGGAGGCTGGGGGTGTGAATCCTATTGCTAGTGCCCTGGGGCATGGATCCCAGTGGTGGATGTGTGTGAATCCTGGCACTAGTGCCCTGGGCATGGATCCCAGTGGGGGGGGAGGCCTTGGGTGTGTGTGAATCCTGGCACTAGTGCCCTGGGCATGGATCCCAGTGGGGGGGGGGGGCGTGGTGTGTGTGTGGATCCTGGCACTAGTGCTCTGGGCGTGGATCCCAGTGGAGGGGCCTGGGGGTTGCTAGTGCCCTGGGGCAGTGGTTCTCAACCAGGGGTACACATACCCCTGGGGATACATAGAGGTCGTCCAGGGGGTACATCAACTCATCTAGATTTGTGTTCTCAACCTGGGGGTGGTGACCCTCAGGAGGGCTGCGGGACAGGTTCAGGGGGTAACAAGTGCAGGACTGGTGTTAGGGGATAACAAACAGGGCAATTGCTTGGGCCCCCGCAAAGCTAAGTTCCATGCTTCAGCCCTGGGCGGTGGGGCTCAGGCTTCAGACAAGGCTGGCAAGTGAAAAACAGGCCCAAGCATCACACTGAAATGTAAGTACAATATTTATATTCCAATCAGTTTATTTTATACTTATACGATAAAAATGGGAAAGTAACAGTGAGCTGTGACACTTCTGTATTTTTATGTCTGATTGTGTAAGCAAGTAGTTTTGAAGTGAGGTGAAACTTGAGGTACACGAGACAAATCAGTCTCCTGCAGGGGGTACAGTAGGAAAGGTTGAGAGCCACTGCCCTGGGGCACAGATCCCACTGAAGGAAGCTAAGGGTGGGAATCCTGGTGCTAGTGGATCCCAGTTGGGGGTGGGAGTGGGGGTTGGGATTGTGAATCTCTGGTGCTAGGGTCCTGGGGTGCAGACCCCACTGGGAGTGTGAATCCTGCCACTAGTGCCCTGGGTGGAGCTGGAGGTTGAATCCTGGCACTGGATCCTGGGCGCTGGGGGTGGCTGGGACTGTGCATTCCGGTTGTAGTGCCCCGGATCCCACTGGGGGTAGCTGGCTGACTCTTCTACCCAGTGTTGCCCATGGCCCCTGGATGAGGCTGGGTGACGGTGTGTCCTGGCAACCAGGCCCTGGCAACGCAACGTCAGCACTGTGGGGGCCAAGGAAAACAGGAGCCACTCGCTCCAGCCCGGGATTTTCCACCTCCCAGGGCTGCCTGCCCAGCCTGGATACAAACCAGCCAGCTCCAGATACTGGCTTCAGAGCCCCCCTGCCAGGACCCTGCCCCCAGCCCCACCAAAAACCAGCCACCCCAGATTCTGGCTGCAGAGACCCTCCACACAGACCCTGCCCCCCAGCCAGAGCCAGCGCTAGGCGTAAGCAGACTAAGCAATTGCTTAGGGCCCTGAGCAGCTCAAGTCCCCCCCCCCCCATTCAGTTTTTATTATAAGAACTTGCCTGTTTTAGTATGGGGGGGGGGGATTCCTGCCTAGGGCCCCCAGTGGGCTAGCACTGCCACTGCCCCCAGCCCTTGGCTCCTCCAGTCCAGAGGTGGCTCCTCCAGTCCTATCCATGCCAAGGTGATCCAGTGCATCCCATATGTGGGGGGCTCCCTCCCATTCAGTGTCACCCGTCACACTGTTAAGAGGGCTGGGAGTCAGGGTCCCTGGATTCTATCCTGGGCTTAGGGAGGGGAGTAGAGTCTAGTGGTTAGAGCAGGAGGCTGGGAGCCTGGACTCCTGGGTTAATTTTCCAGCGGGGGGAGGGGAGTGGTCTGTGTCTAGTAGTTACCCTGTGTGTGGTGGTGGTGGTGGGCTTGGGAGACAGGAGCCTAAATTTAATCCCAGCCTCTAGGAGGGGAGTGGGGTCTAGTGGTTGGAGGTGGTGAGTGCTGGGAGCCAGGACACCTGGTTTCTGTTCTCTAGTTCTGAGAGGGGAATGGGGTCTAGTTTGTGTGTGAGTGGATGGGGGTTGTGAGCTAGGACCCCTGGGTTCTAGCCTCTGCTCCGGGAAAGGAGCGGCTGTAGGGTCTAGTGGTTGAGGGTGTAGGAAGCCAGGACTCCTTGGTCCCCTTCCGTTCCCCACCATGCCCTGTCTCTCTGGGTGCCCTTCGCCTCTGGGGGCTCTCAGTTCCTGGGCCCTTCGTCCCACAACTCTCGCCTCCGGATTTGTCGCTGGAGTCGCTCCCGGCTCCGGGCAGCGAAGCGTTAACCCCCCTGCCTGCCCCGAGCCGAGCGAATCCGGAGTCACACCGGGATCGGGCCCGGGCTGCGGAGGGGAAATGACACGGCGCGCCGCTTCCTGGGGTGGGGGAGCCGCGGCCCTAGCGCTCGCTGCCTCCCTGGCGCTCACACGGCGAGTCGGGGCGCCAGGGGCGCATGGCCCGCGGCGCGATGGACCGGTGCTCGAACCACAGCCCCGCGGGTGAGTGCGGGGGGCCCGGCCAAGCTGCCAGCTCCGAGGCGCGGCTCCCCCGCGCTCCGGACCGCCAGGGGCCCGTGTTCCGCCTGGGGCTCGGGGGCTGGAGGGGGTGCTGTGCGGGTGGGAGCCGGGGGCCTGGCGGGGCGGGTTGGGGTACATGGGGAGGGTGTGTGGGGTGCGTTATGTGGGGGTGCAAGGTGTGCATGGGGTCGGGGATGCAGGTGTTTGGGGGTCCATGGGGTGTATTGTGGGGATGCAGGTGTTATGGGTCAGCCGGAGGGTGCTCTGTGTTTGTAGATGGGTGGGGGTGTTGACTGCATGCAGGGCACTCGGGGGTGTGTGGAAAGGGGGTGTACTTTGTGTAGGGGGTCTGTGTGGAGGAGAATGCACTGCCTGGGAAGGGGCTGGGGGCTCAGTTATTGGGGGGCACTGCGTGTGGAGGGGAGTGGGCTGGATGGGGGAGGGTGTATTGGGTGGGGTGGGTGTGTATAAGAAGGCAGGGTGTGTGTGTGTGTGTGTGTGGGGGGGTGCATGTTGTGCTGGGAGGGAGTGGGAGGCTCTTCCTCCTAGGACAGAGTTTGAAATTCCTCTTTGGGGTCCCCATCTCTCTGATCCCCCCCAATACCCCCAACCTGCCACCCCCCCCCCCCCCGCCCCATTGCACCTTTCTCTCCACAGTGACAGCCTCACTAGCTGACATGGCTTTATCCATTTCACAGATGGGGGAACTGAGGCCCAGAAAGATCCCTAGGGACACACACGGAGCTGGGAATAAACCCAAGAGTTTTGGTTCCTAGCGCCCCTCCAAGCCACAATACCCCCCATCCCGAAGCTGGGTATAGAACCCAGGCATCCTGGCTCCCAGTCTAGTCCCTTAACTGCAAAGTTGGCCTTCTTCCATCTCTGGACAGGCTGGCATAGTGTCTGCAGTGGGGCTGTGTGCCCCCTCTCTGCAGGATTGTTGGCTCCCCATAGCACCCCTGGTACACACACACCCCCGCCCCCACCCCGTGGAAGCGTCAGTGCTTCCTAACCATCCTGAAGCCAGGAGGAAGCCCAGCCAGCGCCAAGGCAACCCAGCCCAGAGACATGGGGGATGGGGGAAGAATGGAGAGGGGGGTGTCAGGTCACTGGTCAGAACTAGGGGGAGCAGAGGAGGGAGTTCAGGTGGTGTCTGTCTGGGCCCCTACTCCAACTCTGCTGCTTTACAGGGCTCTCCTGCCATTGGACCACCAGGCTGGTGGGGCTCCTGGCCTGGGGCTGGACTCGCCCCTCACTCTGAGTCCAAAGGTCCCTGCAGTGCCGGGTAGCATCCTGCACTGGGTCCAAAGGTCCCATCAGTCCTGGCGTCCTGCCCCACCTCCCACTGGCAGCTGCTCCCTCTACCCCACCCCGCTGCCCCTCCTTGTGTGCAGAGGGCCAGGGAGTTGGGTCCTGACGGGGGGCTCTGTCTAGCCTGGGTCTGCCCATCAGGGGCACAGAAACTAACAGGCCCCTTTGTCGTCCCCCCTCCAGCTCTAGCCAGTCCCTGCTGGGGTTCATGTTGTAGCACAGATCCCATACCCACATGTAGCACAGATCCCATACCTCCCCTCCCCCAGCCCAGCCGGGAGTCCCACTGGTGGTAGAAATAGGTGTGCTGGGGGTGCTTGAAGTAGTAATAACAAACACCAAATACCTGGTTTCCATTGTCAGCACCCCCACTATGAAAATTGTTCCAGCACCCTTGGGCAGTCCCCATGTCCAGGGAACAGAACCCCTAGGGGGTGCGGCCCCAGTGGGGCAGGACCAGGGCTGAAGGCTGGGTTCAGGGGCTTTGTTGGCCGGGGTGGGGGATGTTGGATTCATAAACTCAGGGGCCCCCCAAATCCCATCTCCCCAGACCCAGCTTGTCCTACTGATGGCACCAAACCCAAGATGGGCCCAGCCTAGGGGCCCATGTAGACAAATGTGCTGCTGGTGGAGGGAAGCCAGGAGATGGGAAAGCACCCAGATCAGTCCCACACTCCTCCAGGCCTGCCCCCACCAGCAACAGGCCTATTCCCCAGGCCTGCCCCTGGACCCATCCCCCAAGCTGACCCCTTCTTCCCCCTCTCCCCACAAGTTTTGGGTCTATCCCCCAGGCCTGGCCCCTGTTCCCCATGGGCCTCTCTCCACCGGAAGAGGTGGGGATTTGGGTGTCTGAGCCCATCTGCCCCATGTCCCCAGCCAGAAGACCTCCACCGCAGCTGTGCTCAGTGCCCAGCCACAGCCCCCTGGCACTGCCCTCTTCTTCCCCCTCCCCCCACCCAGAGCAGGGAGGAAGCTGCCATGGGCCCAGAAATTGCAGAACTGAGCGGGATCAGAGTGCTGGGAGACCCCCAGGGCAGCAATCCCATTCCCCAGCACCCAGTCCTACATCTCCCCACTGCAGCTGGCAAGGGAGCACCAGGCCCCGAAGGGTTAATGCCAAGCTGAGCACCTCACCCAAAAATGTCACCCAACGTGTTTCCCTGGGGGTGGGTGGGGGGTGCGGCTTCCTGCGAGGAACTGCTAGAAAAAGCAGCTCTGTGGTTTAAGGCGCAGGATGGGCCAAGGATGCCTGGGTTCTAGCCTCAGCTCTGAGGGGGCTGGAGGCTAGTGGTTAGAGCAAGGGAGGCTGGGAGCTAGAGCTCTTGGGTTCTAGCCCAGCTCTGGAAGGGAAATGGTGGGGTCCCATGGTGCCCAGCCCAGCCCTCTCTGGTGCTCGGCCAGTTGGCCTGCCCAACTCCTGGCTTTCCTGACCAGCATCTTGCCAGGCTGCCTCCTCCCCCCCCCGCAGGTGCCCTCCCCTCTCTGGCTGGGGCTGGGCTGTCAGGCTGGTGCCTGGGGGAGTTGTAAATGCCATTGAGAAAGCAGCTTTGTGTTTGGCTGGGGCTGCAGCTCCCTGGAGACAAAGCAGGGCCTGTCCGGGGCTGGGGGCGTGGGGCAGTGGGGATGGATGTCATCAGCGCATGTGCTGGAGTCTGCTCAGAGAGCTGCCCCAAGTGTGTGTGTGTGGGGGGGGTACCCTCGGGGGCAGGATCCCATTCCCTCTGGCCTTGCACAGAGCCCCCAGCCCTTTTCAGCCTGGGCTTCCTGCTCCTCCTCAATCCACCCTGTGGGGGCTCATCCGCTGGGGCTGGCCTGGGTAGAAGTAGTGCTTTCGTCCTTGCCCCATCATGCAGCAGGGGGTGTCGGGGTGGGGAGCGGCCCCAGTGAGCAGGCACTGTCCAGCCCCTTCTCCCTGGCATCAGCTTCCTCGTCTCTCGGGATTGGGTGTTAGGGGTCTTCGGGGCTCCATTCCATGTGAGGAGGTTAGAGGAGTGGGGTTGGGAGCCAGGAATCCTGGGTTCTGTCCCTGCTTTGGGAGGGGCGTGAGGTCTAGTGGTTAGAGCAGGGGACCTGGTTTGGGGGCAGGAACCTGCCCAAGTGGCTGGAGCTAACGATTCTGATGCTGCCCCTGCTAGATGAGACCATCTCAGCCCTGCGCCCTGACCGGTTGGCCAGCCTGGAGCTCCGGTTGCAGAGCCAGGAGGAGGAGCTGACGCTGGTGAAATCAGCACTGGCTGACGCGCTGCGGAGACTCAGCCTCTACGACCAGCAGATCCCACTCCTCACACAGCAGCTACTGGCAGGTGGGACATAAAGGAACTGGGATAGGAGTCTAGCAGGGGGCGCTGCATGGAGCAGGGCAGGAGCGCTGGCTGTGGATGGAGCTCCAGGTTACTCCAGCCCCAGGCTCTCCCAGAAGAGGGCGCTGTAGGGCACGGGGCAGGAGCAGTCGGGGCACTGTGGAGGGCAGCGTTAGAGTGATCTGGGGAGTTGGGGTTTCCCATGGGGCTGACATTTCTCTGTCATTTCCCTGCAGTGAATGATGCCGTCCCAGACACCCGGCTGTTCCTGGATCCTTCGCTGGGCCATGGGGCATCCTGGATCCCACTGACGGCCAGCAGCAGGTATCACCCAGGTTGTGCCCCCACCCTGGCGCAGGGACCCCAGGGACTTCTGGCTCAGGGACAGGGAGGGGGCCAGAGCCATGAGGCAGGCACGACCCTGAGGTTCAGGATCAGTACTGAGGGGGGAGGGAGTGCCAGGTTCTGGGGAGGGGACCCCAGGGCAAGCCCCCCAGATGGGAGTGAAGAGGGGATGGGGGGCAGTGGGGGTATTTTGGGAAGACAGTAGGCAGAGGCCATGGGGTCAAGTCTGGGGGATTGGAGGGGTAAGAGGTTTTGGGGTGGGCAGTGTGGGCAGGTTGAGGGGGGTGAGGTGGGCACTTGAGGGGCCTCCCACCCCACGGGGCGTTCTCTCAGCCCATGCTGTGGTGCTTTGGTTCACAGCCCAGTGCCCGCGTCGGGAGTTGGGTGCCATGAGGAGTTGGGTGCAGGGAGTCCGCCGGGCGCCCCCATCAGCACCGGGACCCAGACTGATGAGTCGGCCCTGCTGGACGTGAAGTGGGGCTGGAGCCCCAGCCACAGGACCCCTTCAGGGATCGGGGTCGAGGCAGAAGAGCCAAATGCCCTGGGGATGCCTCACAGTCCACTAGGCCTGGCCCAGCCAGCCTCAGCCCCCGATATACTGGGAGCAGGGCCCCCCCAGGACTCCTCCGAGCCTCCCCATGACTGTGAAGCAGCCGCCCCACTCCAGGGCAGTGCAAATGGCAGCCAGCCCCCTGAGAGTCAGCTCCATAGGGAGGAGATGCTATCCCCGGAGCCCCCATCTGAGGGGAGCAGCAGCAGCAGTGCCACGGCCTCCCCGGTGCCAGCGGTCCATGCCCTGAAAGGCACCAGGAAAGAGCTGTGAGTGGGGGACGAAGGGGGCATCAGGATACCTGGGCTCTATTGTCAGCTCTGGGAGGGGAGTGGTGTCTAATGGTTAGAGCAGAGGTGTGGAAGCCAGGGCTCTGGGTGGGGGTTGGGGTCTAGTGGGTGAGTGTGTGTTTACGGGGGCCAGAAGGTGGAGGGTGAAGGAAGCTGTCTGGGAACCAGGATTCCTGGGCTCTGTTTCCAGTTGATGTGCCCAGCCGCATCCCCCAGTGCAGCCTGAACTGTGGGGCTGGTCAAATTAGACTCTGTCTGTGTCTTAAGTCCCTCACGTGGGGGAGCCAGGGTGGGGAGATCCCCAGGGGGAATCGCTAAACAAAGGGCCCCATTCTCCCCTTTGTCTGAGATGGGGTGTGGATGGATTGATGTGGAAAAAGGGAGTTCATGTGGGGGTGCTCCTGCCTTGGGGAGCTGGGGGGTGGCTCATGCTGACCCCCCTGGTGCATGTAGTTAACCCTTTGCTGACCACTCCCTCTCCCCCCAGCCTGCGCAGGAACAGCTCCTCCGACAAGCCTGACAAGGCCAAGGCCCGGCAGCGCCTTAGCAAGAAGGCAGCATCCTCCGCCAACCTGCTCACGCGCTCCAGCAGCCTGGAGAAGTAGGGACACTCCAACCCCCCCACCCCACCCCAAACCAGTGCCCCCTGCTGGGAACAGCCCCCCCACTCCCTGCGGTGATCCCAGCTGGGAACAGCCCTCCCCACGCACACCCTGCCCCCCACGGTGATCCCTCTCGGAACAGCCCCCTCTATGCACACCCTGTCCCCCACAGTGATCCCTGCTGGGAACAGCCCCCCCCCCACACACCCTGCTACATAGAGCTCCCCCTGCTCCACTCCCCACAGTTAGAGCCAGAGCCCACTCCCTACAGCCCGCCCTGCTGATGCTCTGCTCTTCCCTTCCAGCCGGATGAAGGACCCTAACCTGAGCCCAGGTGAGCTGCGGGGAAGCTGAGTGGTGGTCAGTGCCCGGGGGGTATCATTTCCTGGTGCCAGGGCCCTGGGCAGTGTGGGGAGGGCATGTGGTGGGGGATTCAGCCCCTTGCCCTGGTCCTTGGTGCCGCCACACATGGCCCAAAATCTCCTGATGCTCCCTGTTTTCTTGCAGGGCCCTTGGGGTCTCGGCGTGGGACCTACAACCTTGGTGAGGCTACTGGGGCAGGCACTGGAGGCTGCCCTGGGTGGCTGGAGCCACGGGGGGATGGGACCCAATGCATGTTTCTGATGGGGCTTGTGAGATGATGTGCCTGGGAGCTGGGTGCCTGTGGGGGGGGGAGGCAGCCCAGGGGATGGTGTTGTGGGAGGTCAGGTGTGTGTGGGACTGGTGAATGGGATGGAGTGGGGGGGATTGGGTGGAGCCGGGGGGGTGGGATGGCCTGGGAGTGTGGTGCTCTGGGGGATGCAGTGGATGGGGTGGGTGGAGGTGGCAGGGGGTTGGATGGGGTGGGCGTGGGCAGGCTGCATGGGATGGGCCTTGGGGGGTGGTGCTGGCTGTGACCTGTCTCCCTCCCACCCCCGCTAACCCCCAGAGGGCCTCTCGATCAAGATGTTCCTGCGGGGCCGGCCCATCACCATGTACATCCCATCGGGCATCTCCCACTATGAGGAGCTGCGTGCGGAGCTGCCTGCTGAGCACCTGCAGCTCGACTGGGTGTATCCTTCAGCAGGGCAATGCCCCCCTCCCACAGCCCGCACCTGCCCTGCCCCAGGCAGCACTACTCCCCATAGAGCACTATGCCCCCTGCTCCCTCCAGAGGGCGCTGTGTTCCCCCCCCCCCCCTGGGTGCGCTGTGCCCCCCTTCCAGAGGGCTCTGTGCTCCCGCCCCCGGGTGTGCTGTGCCCCCCTTCCAGAGGGCCCTGTGCTCCCGGCCCCCTGGCTCACCCCACAGGGTGCACTGTGCCCCCCTCCAGAGAGTGCTGCACTCCCGGCCCCCCCCAGGGTGCGCTGTGCCCCCCCCCCCGAGAGCACTGTGCTCTCAGCCCCCCATGCAGCCCCCCAGGGTGCGCTGTGCCCCCCCCCCGAGAGCACTGTGCTCCCAGCCCCCCATGCAGCCCCACAGGGTGCGCTGTGACCCCCCAGAGGGTGCTGCGCTCCCACCCAACCCTCACATCCCCTGAGGTGCGCTGTCCGCCTCTGTCTCCCCAGCCCTGGGGCTGGCTGGCTTGGCCCCCTTGCTCCCCTCTGTGCTCCTTGACGGCCCTGCCCAGCTATGGGTACCGCGGCCGGGACAGCCGCTCCAATCTTTACGTGCTGGCCTCAGGGGAGCTGGTTTACTTCATCGCCTGTGTGGTGGTGCTGTACCACATCCAGCACCGCAGCCAGCGCCACTACCTGCGCCACACCGACTGTGTGCGATGGTGAGTGCACAGGGCAGCACCGATGGCGTGTGAGGGGGAGTGCATGGGGCAGCACCGACGGCGTGCGAGGAGGAGTGCGAGGGGGCAGCACCGATGGCATGCGAGGGGGCAGCACCGACGGCGTGCGAGGGGGCGTGTGGACCGATGCCCAGGGCCTGGGGGGCACTGACTGAAGGAGATGGGGAGTACATTGGGGCACAGAGCAGCTGGGAAGCACCAACTACGACTGAGGGAGAGTACACGGTGGCACGGACTGAAGTGGAGGGCAAGGGCACAGGGGGCACTGACTGTGGCAAGGGCACATGGGGGGGTCCCAGGCTGGTCTCCACCCTGGCTGTGGCCCCTGAGCTTTTGAGCCAATAACTCCCCCCCCCCCCCCCCCCCCCCCCCCCCCCCCCCCCCCCCCCCCCCCCCCCCCNAGAGTGCGCGTGGCCACAGGGCAGACTGCTGGAGTGGACAAGGATGGCAAGGTACCCACCGAGGGGGGACAGATCCTGCAGGGCTGTCCCAGAGCGGGATTTAGGGAAGTCCCACTGAGCCAGCTTCCTGGAGAGCCGGGTGAGAAACCCTGCCATGCCCTGGGCTCTGGGTGTGGAGAGCAGGGGTCTCAGTGCAGGAGGCCAGACCTACCACAGGGTCCCTGTCCAGGAGGCCCTGTCTCCTGGGACCTGCCCCCCCGGTCCCTGACACCCCCCAGCTCCTGTGTCTGTCTCTGTCCTGACCCATCTCCTCTCTTGCAGCCCCTGCAGCCCTTCGTGCACATCTGGGACTCCTCCACACTGCTCACCCTGCAGCAGATCGGCCTGGGGAGCTTTGAGCGGGGCGTTGGCTCCCTTGCCTTCTCCACTGCTGTGAGTCCAAGCACTAGCTCTGCCCCCCCCCCCTTGGCCTCACGTCTCCCTGCCCTCCCTTTCTCCACCCCCAACTCAAATCCCTGCCCCATGCTGTCCCATTGCCCCACCCCAGCTTGGATCCTTCTTTGCCCCCTTGGGCTCTGGGGGCAGGACTCCCTCAGGCCAGCCTGACAGGAGGTGAACCCGGCTGGAGTGCCCCCAATTCCCCCTCCCCTCCCAGTCCTTGTCAGCTCTGGCTGTGCTGGGGGCCTGGGCTGTGCAATTGGGGGGGGGGGGGGGGAGATGAATTTGTGTCCCCTATCCAGCCCCTCACACACACACACATCCCCTGCATGTTCCCCATTCCCCTGTGTTCCCAAATTCCTTCCTTGAGGAGCCCCCGTTGACAACTGTCCTTCCCGGCTGCCATCTGCAGGACCAGGGGGCCTATCTGTGCGTGGTGGATGACTCCAACGAGCACATGCTGTCGGTGTGGGACTGCGCCCGCGGCACCAAGCAGGCCGAGATCAAGGTGAGCCAGGAGGCAGACCCCAGGGCTGCATAGCATTGCAGGGAACAGAACCCAGGAGTCCTGACTCCCAGCCCTGCTCCCATCCACTAGCTCCCACTCCCTTCCCAGAGTTGGGAAGAGAACCCAGGCGTCTGTGCCGCAGCCCCCACTCTCCTTCACTGGGTGACGCTGCGGTGCTGCTCCTGCTTTCTGGGTGCCGTCTCCATGGCACCCTGTACATATTTGGGGAGCTGAGGTCATTGTGCTTCCCCCCCACCACGCAGGGACCCTAGGCCGGGCCAAGGGTCTGAGGCTGGGCTGTGCATCGATCCCGCTCTCCTGGGGATGGAGCTAGCTGCAGGAGGAGGACTCCCCTGGGATAGAGGTACCCCCCAAAACCCAGCGAGAGACACCCCCCCCCCCCAGCCCCTGGTGCCATCCACTGGTGGGAAAGGAGCAATGAGGGGTCTCCCCATCCTCACCCTTGGGGGGCCCCACACAGAATCCTGCTGGGCACCCACAATCCCTGCATGCCCCTGACCCTCCAGTTGCCCCCTCTCTCCCCTCTCCAGAGCACCAACGAGTCCGTGTTCACAGTGGAGTTCAACCCCCAGGACAGCAGCAACTTCATCACCAGTGGGAAATCCCACGTCTACTTCTGGACCTGGAGCGGCAGTACCCTGAGCAAGAAGCAGGGCATCTTTGGGGTGAGGGGCTGGGGGCTGGCTGGAGGGGGCAGTTCTCAGCCCGGCCAGGGGCCTGTGCTGAGCCTGGCTGGGGAAGGGCTCTGGGCTCAGCCTGTGAGGGGCTGGGCCTGGCTGCCCCGTGAGCCCCCCCTCGATTCACTTCTCTCCCCCCCCCCCGTTTCCAGAAGTACAAGAAGCCCAAATTCATCCAGTGCTTCCTGTTCGACGCCAACGGGGACGTGTTGACTGGCGACTCCGAGGGGAACATCCTGACCTGGGTGCGCACGGCCGCCGACATCCGCACGCTGGGCAAGGGCGCCAAAGGTATCAGGGGTGGGAGGCCTGCACAGACCCCTGGGCTGGGGGGCAGGGACCCCTGGGCTGAGGGAGGCCTGCACAGATCCCTGGGCTGGGGGGCAGGGACCCCTGGGCTGAGGGAGGCTTGCACAGACCCCTGGGCTGTGCGGGGGGGGGTGAGGATGGGGAGAACCCTGGAGTGGAGGGAATGCAGGACTCCCCTGGGCTGGGAGGGGTGGGGGGAGAGGACCCAGCAATGACCCCACCCCACATTGCAGAGACCTACCAGATCGGGCGTCAGAGCCGGGCACATGAAGGCAGCATCTTCTCACTCTGCCTGCGGCGCGATGGCTCGGTGCTGAGTGGGGGTGGGAAGGACCGGCGCCTCGTGCACTGGAGTCCCAGCCTTACCCTGCTTCAGGAGGTGGAGGTGAGGGGGACCCTGAACCTGCGTGGAGTAGGGAGTCCAATGGGCTCAGATCCAAAGCGGGGGCAGGGCAGTGGTTCTTGGGGTGGCATCTGCATGGGATTGGGGTGAGGTTGAGTATGGGGGATCCACAGGGGATTGTAGGCGGCAGGAGTGGGGTCAGAATCTGCCAGTGTTGGAAGGGGATATGGGCAGGGGGATCTGTCGGGAGGGTTGGGGTGTATGCAGGGGTTGGGCAAGGAGATCTGGGGTTGGACACAGAGATGGATGGGGATTTGCCTGCAGGATCTGTTGGCGGGGAGGTGTTTGGGGGTCGGTGAGGGGTCTATAGTGGGTGGGGGATCTGTGGGGGTGGGCAAGGGGTGTTTGGGGGTTGATGAGGCGTCTGTAGTGGGTGGGGGATTTGCGGGAGTGGGTGTCACGGAGTCACTGGGCAATGCTCTGGAACTATTCCATATGAAGCCAGCCAGGACTCTGGGGAGTCTCCTCTCTCTGAGCATACTGTCTCCAGGGCAAGAAGCTTACACAGCTTTGACCTTCCTGGGTCTGACCTCGGAGCATTCAGCATCCCCTTCCACACCGTGCGCTTCCCGCAGCGAGTCCACCTGGGTGGGGCTCCTGGGGACTCGCTGGGGCACCCCAACTCCGCAGTCAGACGTGACTCTCAGCCAGCCAGTAAAACAGAAGGTTTATTAGTCAACAGGAACACAGAACTTGTTAGCAGAGAAATCAGTGACTTTCAGCCAAGTCCATCTTGGGGAGTCTTGGGCCAGAAGCCCTAGACTCCCTCTCTTCCAGTCCCCCCAAGCAGACTGCCAGCTTCCAGTGACCTGACCTCAGACACCCCAGTTGCTCCTCCTCCTTCTCTTTGTCTCACTTCCTGGCAAAGAGTCACCTGGTTGCATCCCCCTCCTGGGTCTCAGGTTATGAAGGGCAGGGGTCACATGTGCAGGCAGCTGGAGCAGCCTCACCTGCCCCAGAGATCTCAGCCAAAGTCACACACCCCTATTCCCACCACCGAGGTATTGGTGCAGCACACAGGGAAACTGAGGCACACACAGTATTCATGCAAAACAGTAAAACTCACATACAACATAACTAGGGAAAATCTCCACTTCATCACAGTGTTTGGGGGGTCGGTGAGGGGGCTGTAGTGGGTGGGGGATCTGCAGGGGCAGGCAGAGGGTGTTTGGGGGGTCGGTGAGGGGGCTGTAGTGGGTGGGGGATCTGCAGGGGCAGGCAGAGGGTGTTTGGGGGGTTGGTGAGGGGGCTGCAGGATCTGGGGATCTGGGGGGGGGCATGGTTGGGGAACTACAGAAGTCATGGGTGGGAGCTCAGGATCTGCAGGGTGCATGTCTGGGGTGCAGCAGGAGGCTGTGGGTGGGAGGAGGCATAGGGGAATCTGCCGGAGGGAAAGGGGTCTGTAGGAGTCGTGGGTGGGGATGAGGATCTGCAGTGAGCATGTGGGGGGATCTATGGCTCCTGCTGTCTCCACCCCTGCTCAGTCAGCCCCTTGTGCCCCCCAGATCCCGGACCAGTTTGGGGCTGTGCGCACCATCGTCGAGGGCCCCGGGGCTGAGCTGCTGGTTGGGACTACGCGCAATGCACTGCTCAGGGGCAGCCTGGCCGCTGGCTTCACCCCCATCATCCAGGTGAGCAGGGAGCTGGAGGGCCTGGGGGATACAGAGGGGCTGTGGGAGAGCTTGGGAAAGAGAGGGGTTTGGGGAGGAGTATGGGGGTACAGCAGGGTGGGGGCTGCTTGGGAAAGAACAGGGCCCTGTGGAATGGCAAGGGGGACAAATGGGGTTGGGGGCTGGGGAGCAGTGGGGAGGCAGATGGGATTGAGGTCATAGGGAGCAGCATACAAAGGGGTGAGCTAGGCCCCCACCTGTCCCCCTCAGGCTCTCCTTGGTTGCAGGGTCACACAGATGAGCTGTGGGGCTTGGCCACCCACCCCTCGCGGAGCCTCTTCCTCACCTGCGGGCACGACAGGCAGGTCTGCATGTGGGACAGCGGGGAGCACACGGCGGCCTGGAGCCTCACCCTGGAGGTACCACCCCGGGGCAGCAGCGTATTATCGCCTAGGCCAACAAGGCCTAGGCCTAGGGCGGCAAATTTGTGGGGGCGGCAAATTTGCTCACCTCCCCCCCCCCCGGCCCCGCCCCAACTCCGCCCCCTCCCCAAATCACCGGCCCGCCTCCTCCCCTGGGCACGCCACACTTCCCTCCTTCCACCTCGCTCCCAGGCTTGCTGCGCGAAAGCGCTGGGAGGGAGGGAGGAGAAGCGAGTAGCAGCGTGCTCAGAGGAGGAGGTGAGCTGGGGCCAGCGGGCGCGGGGAGTAACCCAGGGGGGGGGGCAGAGAACCGCTCCCCACCCCATCCCATCCCATCCCAGCTCACCTCTGCTCCACCACCGCCATCCCCCGAGCGCGCCGCAACTCCCCTTCTCCCCCCTCCCTCCCAGGCTTGCCGCGGGGGAACGGAGGTGAGCTGGCGGGGGGGCGGCAATTTTATCAGGGCCTAGGGGCGGCAATTTTGTTAATCCGCCCCTGCCCCGGGGGGATGGGGGGACGCAATGGGCTGGAGCCTCCCCCTGGAGGTACCACCCCGGGGGGATGGGGGGACGCAATGGGCTGGAGCCTCACCCTGGAGGTACCGCCCCGGGGGGATGGGGGGGAGACAGTGGGCTGGAGCCTCACCCTGGAGGTACCGCCCCGGGGGGATGGGGGGACACTGGGCTGGAGCCTCCCCCTGGAGGTACCGCCCCAGAAGGCATGGGGGGGACGCAGTGGGCTGGAGCCTCCCCCTGGAGGTACCACCCCGGGGGGATGGGGGGACGCAATGGGCTGGAGCCTCCCCCTGGAGGTACCGCCCCAGGAGGCATGGGGGGGACACAGTGGGCTGGAGCCTCCCCCTGGAGGTACCACCCCAGGGGGATGGGGGGACGCAATGGGCTGGAGCCTCACCCTGGAGGTACCGCCCCAGGAGGCATGGGGGGGACGCAGTGGGCTGGAGCCTCCCCCTGGAGGTACCACCCCGGGAGGATGGGGGGATGCAATGGGCTGGAGCCTCACCCTGGAGGTACCGCCCCAGGAGGCATGGGGGGGATGCAGTGGGCTGGAGCCTCCCCCTGGAGGTACTGCCTGAGGAGGTGGGGTGAGGTGGGTGGGAGGAGGGTCAAGGTCCTTACAGGGTGTCTTTCCCCCCAGGAGACTGGGCTCTGCGCTGATTTCCACCCCAGTGGCCGGGTGGTGGCTGTAGGACTCAACACTGGACGGTAACTCTCTCCCCACCCACACATTGCCCCCATTCTGGCCCCTCAGGGGGTGCTGGGACAACCCTTCCCGCCCCACCAGAGTCGCACCCAAAGGGGTTGAGGGGCTACTGTTGGCCCTGCAAGCAGCACCCTGAGATTTGGGGCTCTGCCCCCTGCCCCTGAGTCTGGCCCCCTGGGGTTAAGGGGTCACTGAGTTTGCCCCCAGGGTCGTAAACCCCCCCTCTGTTGCCCCTGCTCCCTGGGGTGGGGTCCTCTATCTGTCTCTGCACGTCCGGCACTGCGGGAGCTCTGACCCCCTCCTGTGCCCCCCCAGGTGGCTGGTGCTGGACACAGAGACACGGCAGGTGCTGTCGGGGGGCTCGGACGGGAACGAGCAGCTCTCGGTGGTGCGCTATTCACCAGGTCAGACCCCCCTGCCCCCCACCCCTCTCCCGCCCCACTCCCCTCCCCCGCAGACCCCATTCCCACCAGGTTCCTCTCCCACTGCAGCTCTGGCCCCCAGCACTCCATGGCCCCATTCCCACCCCATCTTCCCCACATTGCAGAGACAGCAAGTTCCTCCCATTCTCCCCCATGGCTCTGTTTCCACCCCCTCCTCTGCCCCCCTTTTGCAGCTGCCCCCCACGTGGCCCCTTCCCACCCCTCTTTTCTCCCCCTTGCAGACGGTGAGTTCCTGGCCATTGGCTCCCACGACAACTTCATCTACATCTACAGCGTGGGGGAGGGGGAGCGCAAGTACAGCCGCTTCGGCCGCTGCACGGTGAGGGGGGCAAGGAGAGAGGGCTGCCAGGAGGAGGCTGGCGGGAATGGGACTACTGGGATGGTGGAGGGGGGTCACTGAACCAAAGGTGGAGGAGGGAAGGGGAGAGGGTCTCTGGGAGATGCGGGGCGGGTCCTGGGAGCCAGGGGGGTGTATGATTCCAGGCCCCTGGATTATACCCCTCGGGAGGTGCCTGAGGCTGGGCTGGGGGGTCCTTGAGTAACTGGCTTTGATGCCCCTGTTCCTCCCCTTCCCCCCAGGGACACTCCAGCTTCATCACCCACCTGGACTGGTCCAAGGACAGCAAGTTCATCATGTCCAACTCCGGAGACTACGAGATCCTCTACTGTGAGTGCCGGGAAGGGGGCTGCTCAGGAGCCCGTCACCCTGGTGCCTGGGCGTGAGTCGCCCTCATTGTGCGTTGGCCCGTCCATAAGCCTCCGTCATGGGTGGAGGTGGCTCTGGTGCCCTGGGACAAGTGTGTGTGTCGTCCCCTGGGTACCTGTGGCTGGGAGCTGTGCCCTCATGTGGCAGTGCCTGTCACTGCAGCGGGACCCAAACCCCGTGTGTCTCTCCCCGATTTGCAGGGGATGTGGCTGGCGGCTGCAAGCTGTTGAGGAATCGCTTTGAGAGCCGCGACCGGGAGTGGGCATCGTACACCTGCGTGCTGGGCTTCCACGTTTTTGGTGAGGGTTGGGCCCCGTGGGGGGAGAGGGCGAGTGTTGGGGTACAAGGGGTTCCTGGGAGAAGGGAGGGAGAAGAGTGTAGCGGAGGGGAGCGGGGAAGGGGTCCCAGGGGCTCTGAG
The DNA here is from genome assembly GCA_003942145.1 of Platysternon megacephalum. Lineage (NCBI taxonomy): Eukaryota > Metazoa > Chordata > Testudines > Platysternidae > Platysternon > Platysternon megacephalum. The sequence goes on from QXTE01000478.1 coordinate 369,903, forward strand.
AGCCATGGTCAGGAAGGAGCACTAACAGCCTGTGTATGTCGTGTGTCTCCCCTGCAGGCGTGTGGCCAGACGGCTCGGATGGCACAGACATCAACTCCCTGTGCCGCTCCCACAACGAGCGTGTAGTCGCTGTGGCCGACGACTTCTGCAAGGTGCATCTGTTCCAGTACCCTTGTGCCAGGGCCAAGGTGAGACTGGCAGGGATGGGGGGGATTAACCCTGTGCCAGGGCTGAAGTGAGACTGGTGGGGATGGGGGGGTTAACCCCTGTGCCAGGGCCAAGGTGAGACTGGCAGGGATGGGGGGTTAACCCCTTTGCCAGGGCCAAGGCGAGAGGAGGCATGCGGGGGGAAGATTAACTAGGGTTTTGTCTGCCCCTCTGCCCATTGGCTGGGGACTGCCCTGAGGGTTTGGGGCGCAGGGATTCCCAGGGGGTCTTGGGCAGGGAACTGGGGACTCTATGGGGGGACATCCCAGGGGATCAGGGAGTCTCTGTAGGATCTTGGGCAGGGGAATGGGGTATCTCTGGGGGTTCTGAGTGGGGTGGAGGGTCTCAACTGGGGTATCAGGGTGGTTCTGGGAGGTCCTGGGGGTAGTGGCAGAGCCCAAGAGCCTCGATCAGGGGGTTGGGGAACATTCTGGAGGTTCTGGGTGGGGTGGGAGGCCAGTGGCAGGCCCCACCCCTGACCCCACTCCCTTGTTCTCTCTTGCAGGCGCCCAGCCACATGTATGGGGGCCATGGGAGCCACGTGACTAATGTGCGCTTCACGAATGATGACAGCCACCTGGTCTCACTGGGGGGCAAGGACACCAGCATCTTCCAGTGGCGGGTGCTGGGGGGCAGCCTCCCCCACAGCTGCTCGCTCTCCTCTGCCTCCCTCTCTTCCCAGGAGGCTGGGGGCTGCGCCTGATCTGGAGACACTGTAGGGACCAAGCCTCATTGCCTGTGGGCCTGGACAGCTCTGGCACATGGACCCCAGCAAGCCAGGCCCAGCCAGAGGGTTCCCTCACCTCCTGGCACTAATGCGTGCTAATAATGCGACCTGCTTCATTAACACTGGGGGGCAGGCCTGGATTCTGCTCAGGGCCCAGCACAGGTCAGAGTGGTGGGGCAGGGCTGAGGGCCTGTTGGCAGCTCCCACCACCAGGGCCCAGGGGCTCAGCTGGGAGGGTGCTGGGATTGGGGCTCTTGCCTTGAAGTCCTCATTGCATGAGGGCCGGGGGGAGGGGGGATGTCTGGCAGGGGAACTCATGGGGTTATGGGGACCATGTGGGTGTTAATGGAGGCAGCCCGTCTTTAGGGCTGGGGCTGTCCCGTATCCACCCTCACTCAGTTCCCCATTCCCAGAACGTGTGTACAATGGGGCCTGTCCACCTGGGGGCATTCTCTTCCCCCAGGGGCCTGAGGGCTGCCCCCAACGCTGGGACCAAGCCTGGAGAAGCAGGACACTGCTCTCCCCGCTTCGTTTACATTCCTGGCTGCGCCAGAGCAGCAAGACGCTGAACACTGTGAGAGGCAGCAATAAAGCCTTGGCATCAGGGGCTGGGCTCCTGTCTCCTTCCTGTCAGGGCTGGGGAGCAGGCACACAGCAGTGGTAGGGGGTGGGGGGCATAAGGCTGTGGGCAGGGGCCACAGCACTGGGGTGGGGGAGAGGAAGGCATGCTAGGGGCAGCAGGGGGTGGGGCTAGCCTGCGTTAGGATGGGGCAGTGCAGGGATCACTGTTAACATGGCCGGTGTGGGGGCGTGCCAAGGCTTTGGTTCCAGAGTGTGGGGAGAGAGAAATTAGGGATTTAGCTCCCCAAGTCTAGTGGGATACAGAGAGAACATCTCCGCCTCTCTGCTGGGGCTCTGTCATTCCTACATGGCAGGACACTGGAATTAGTGCAATGGTGCCCTACTCCAGAAGTGGCTGCATCTCACCTTTGGATGCAGGATCCCCTTGCAATCAGTGAATTCCTGGGCGTGAGGAATAAATTAGTGGCTATTTTGGGCTGCACAGCTGTAAATTTGCATATGTACATGTATGCAAATAACCCTGGTGCAGTTGAGGCTGCTGGGAATTGCCCCTTGTTCCAGGGGCAGCCTCGCTGCAAAGCCCCTCGGAGAGGAATGGGTTAAAAACCCAGCGCTGCGGTTTCCCTCCGGAAAGGCCCGAGCGGGGCAGTCTCTGTCCGGAAATAGCCGAATGCTGCAGTCTCCGTATTTACCCGAAGATCGCTGGCAAGGCCCGAAGTTCTGCCCGGCGCCGGCTATCTGGACTGGAGTCACTGGCCGGAAGGAACCGATCGCCGGGAGGCTGTCGTCGGCGATGCCCGAAGCTTCCCCGGGTGCTTCCGGAAATAACCGAACGTTTCCGAAGAGACCCGATTTCGGCCCGAGGCTGCCTCGGATATTTCCGAGTCTCCCCGATCCTTTCCCGGAGACCCCCGAAGCGCGGCCGGAACCGCCCGAAGCCGCCTGGCCCTGGCCTTGCGTGAGGAGGAGGAGGCGGCGGAGCGGGAGGAGATGAAGAGCGGCCGGGAGCGGGGCTAGCGAGGGCCCGCGCGGAGCCGGACGGAACCCCCTCCCTTCCCCCATCGCGCGGCGGGGCCATGGCGGCCAATATGTACCGGGTGGGGGGTGAGTCTGGGGCCGGGGCTGCCCCCGGCTGGGACTGAAGTGGACAGAGCGGGGTTTGCCCGCGGCGGAGTCAGTGGGGGGCTGGACCGGGCTGGGGGTCAGTGCGGGGCCGGGGGGTCCCGTGGGGGGGCTGGGCGGGGAGTGCGGTCTGGGGGAGTGAGCGGGGCAGGCGGTGCTGGGGCGCCCCCAGGAGTGCGGGGCAGTGGCTGGGCCGGAGGTGTCAGTGTGGGGGGAAGCGGGGCCGGACGGGGCGGTGTGTTCCCAGCACTAGCGGATTGCGGGGGGCTGGGCGGTCCTGGCGGGGGTGGGGGGAGGATGCCCTCTTAGTTCCCTAGAGGAAGAGGCTGTTCTCCCCTCACATGCTGCGCCCCTGTGTCGGGGTAGGGGAGGGGGCGGAGTGGGCTGACCCACAGGGAGCAGGCTGTATGGGGGGTGGGTGCTGGTTGGGGGTGGGGAGCAGCGGGTTTGTTATGTGGGGGTTGGGGGGTTGTTATAGGGTGGGGGCGCTGTGGGATAGGGAGGTGCTTTCATCAGGTATGGGGTGCTCACAGGCTCTGGAGGGCATGGGGCAGTTGGAGGGATCAGGTTGTGGGGGGAGGTGGACAATGGGGGTAAGGGATGATGGGCTAGCATTGTGGGGGCAGGGGAGTCTGGTGTAGTGAGCTGGTGGCATGGTGTGAAGAAGTTCAGGGACTGTGGGGAAATAGGGCACTTGGGGTTCTGGCTGGTGGGTTGGGCTGGTTATTTGGGGATGAGAGAGGTTGTGGTGTAAGCTGGCAGGTTATGGGGTGGAGGGAATCCTTTGGGGGGGCAGCAAGTTTGGTTACATAGGGTAAGGGAATTTACTATGTGTGGGGCCCTTATGGGGTCCAGGGCGGTGGGCTGGTTATATGGAGTACAGGACTTGGTGAGCTGTGGGTATGGCTGGTCAGGGAGCAATTGGGGAATGGGGGTCAGTGAGGTGTTTATATGTGGTCAGGAGTTTGCTTGTGGGGTGTCTGTGGGGCAGTTGACCAAGTGGGGTGTGAGGTGCTTGTGGGGGAGAGTCGAGGGGAATCTGGTTGTGGGGAGGCCGGGGGGGCAGGTTATATTTGGGGGTGTGGGTTGTGGGCGGTGGGTTTGGAGGGCTGGGTGAGGTGTATGTAATTTTGGGGCAGTTAGGGGTGGGTTATAGGCTGAGGGAGGGGGAGGCCTGGTTGGGGGGTATCTGGTTTGGGGATGCTGGGGAGGGTGGGTTATGTGGGGGGCAGTTTGTGGGCGTGGGTTGTGGGGGGGGGGATTGGAGGGTGGGGAGAGGTGTATGTAGTTTTGGGGCAGTTGGGGGTGGATTATGGGCTGTGGGAGGAGGAGGCCTGATTGGGGGTTGTTGTGGAGGGTAAGTTATGTGGGGTAGCTTGGGGGTCTGGTTATGGAGATGGTGTGTGGAACAGTTGGTTGGGAGGTGGGGACAGTTGTGGGACATCTCATTTTAGAGCAGTTGGGGGAGTGGCACTTTGGGGGAAGGGTCTTTCCTTCCTGGTGGCTCTATTTTATAATGTCCTCCCCTTGTGCTGACTCTGGGGTGTGTCCCGCGGGGGTGTGTGTGTCTGTCTGATCTTGCACTGAGATCCCTTTGCAGTTGTGCTGCTTTGAGTGGGGGGCTGTCTCCTCCTATCCTGGCAGCGCTGTGCCCACATCAGTACCTGGCTGTTCCGCTGCCTGGGCACTGTGGCTCAGCTACCTCCTGAGCCTGATAAATGCTGCCCATGCCTAGCTTTTGCTGCTCCAGGCTGGAACCTATCACCAGGCACTGGCAATGCTGCCCTTAGACTGGGCCCTGTCCGTGCAGATGTTTGGCAGGTGGTGCCAGCAGGGGGCCGCTGCCTGGCTGTGACTGGGAGTGGCAGTGGGGGGGTCTGGGTGCTAAGGGGGGTGGGATAGGAAGTTGGCCCCTGCTCTGGGGTGCTGCAGCCTGGGCAATGTTGCCTATGTGTGCAAGTGGGTGCTGATGAGAGGAATGTGTTGGTGCCTGCTGCTGTGCTGACTGGTGAGATGGAGACTGGGAGAGGGACCCCCTCCCTTTGGGGGCTGCCTGGCTACTGCTGTTCAGGGCCTGGCCTAGGGTGGGGGCAGGAAACCCCATGGATACACAGGGTGCTTGGCAAGAGAGTGTGAAACAGCTGGGGCAGTCTAGGTGAGGCAGCCCCACGGGGGAGGAGATGAATGCCCCATTGGGAGCAGGTGGCACTGGGGTGGAGACTGAAGGTGGTGGTGTGCCCCCATGGGGACAGATGGCTCGTGTGATGGCTCTGAAGGTTCAGCCTGTGCTTCCTGGGTGCCTGCCTGTTCTCCTGATTTCCCTCTGATGTCTTCGGTCTCAATTCTCCCTGCAGATTACGTCTATTTTGAGAATTCCTCCAGTAACCCCTACCTCGTCCGGCGCATTGAGGAGCTCAACAAGGTGAGGGGCCATGGGACCACACCCAGGGGACCCCTCTCCACCACATGTCCTGCATGCACCCCTTAGGGCCACAGGACCACAGCCGGTACCTGTATGCTCACCCCCACCAGCCGTGCACCAGAGACACCCCCCCCCCCCCCCCCCCCCCCCCCCGCCCCCGNCGGGACCAGAGCTAGACATCCGTACCCCCTCTCACACCAGAGACCCACACCCCTCCCCCGCCCTGCACCCCCTACTGGGCTTGGGCGCAACAGCCAGGTGTACCCTGTCCGTACATCCCCCAAAGGCTGGGGACCTGCAGCCAGACCCCCACAGACACACACCTTTGGGGATTTGTAGCCAGACCCCCTTTACAGGAGGGACCCATTGGCCAGATTGAAAGGTTGCTCCTGGGGGCACTGCAGCTGCTCTGAGCCTGCCATGTGTAAGTACGGGAGGGAGCTGGGATCCCCTGGCGGTTGCCTCAGTGCCCCAACTGGGAGGCTGCACCCAGTGTTGTGTCTAGGGCGTGGGGGTGGTGAGGAGCAACTCCCAGGGGAACAGCAGTGCCAGCCCCTCCTCTCAGGCAGTGTCCTGCTCTCATCCCCAGACAGCCAATGGCAATGTGGAGGCCAAGGTGGTGTGTCTCTTCCGGCGCCGGGACATCTCCAGCAGCCTCAACAGCCTGGCTGACAGCAACGCTCGTAAGTGCTGGGGCCCATCCCCATGGCTCTACTGGCAGGCCTGAGGCCTCTGGGGGTCTGTCTCAGGGGGTGCGTGGAGTGGGGTAGAGGTCTTGGGGGCTATTAGGCTGTCTTAGGCTAGCAGGGGGTGGGTCTATCTTTGGGGATGAAGTAGTAGAGGCATGCATAGGGTTGGGGGATAGTCCTAGTCGTTGGGGAGCAGTGGCTCTCTCTCAGGTGTGGGGTCTTGGGCACTGGGATGTGTGTGTTGGGGCTGTTGGGGGGCAGTGGGGCATGTGTGGGGTGGGGCTGGTTGGAGGAAGATTATGGCCCCGTACCTGTGATGCAGGGCAGACATGCTGACAGAGTTGCTGCTTCCTGGAGCTAGTGGGTGAAAGGCCACCACGCCCGCCCCTCCCTGGGCAGCTCCCTGCTTGCCTGGCTAGGAGAGCTGCCAGCTCCTTCCCCAGCCCCATCTCCTCCTTCCCCTCCCCATAGGCTGCAGGCACTGGATAAGAGTGGCACTAATCCTTGTCATTTGTGGTATGGGGCAGGGGGTGTCTCTGGGGTGATGAGCCCCCCAGCACACAGTACAGTCAGGGTCCCACATCCTCCTCCTCCCTGTCTCACGCCTATTCACCCTGCCCTGGGCAGTGTCCAAGGATCTGTGAAGGGTCTTGCAGGTGCCGAGACTTTGACCTTTCACCCCAAGAGCACTGGTGTCAAACACACAATCAGCAAATGCAACTGACGAGACCCAAGCCTAGGGTGTGTGTGTGGGGTGGGGAGAGGAATGTTAGTTCATTTCCCAGTCCAGAGCTGGGGTAGCAGGGGGCTGCAGATTGGGAGTGAGGGGCACCAGCAGAGCTGTAGGCGGGGGGGAGGGGCTGGCACAGCAGGGGGCTGTGGGTCAGGAGTGAGGGGTGCTGCGGGTGGAGCTTGCCCAGCTCTCCCTAGCCCCTCATGTATGAGGCTGGTGCACAATGGAGGCCATGGGCAGTGCAGGGTTAACAGGCCGTGGGAGCTCTTCCGGTTGGGGCCTATGCTAGCTGCTCGCCTGGGCTTGGGGTTTCCGGGCCTGTTCGGTGGGGGCCACCCTTGACTCTGCCTAAGTGGGGTGGGCGAGGAGTGGGACTGGGTCCCAGGGGGCTGCCCCCACCTACCCTGCCCCGACCCACAGGGCTTCCGAACACATGAAGAGGGGTGGAATCAGTGCCGTCCCCCACTGGGCTGCTGCCAAGTGCTGGAGACAGTGGGGCTGGGAGAACAATGAGCTTCTTGGTGGTGGCGCAGCTTGGCCACTTCCTGCTTGGGGTTGGGCCTCTGAGGATGGGGGGGGCGTGCTTTGCTAGGGGGAGGGTTCTGAGGGGGGTGCATTCTGCTCTTGGGCAGCGGGGGAGGGTTAACCCGGGGCCGTGCTGTGCTCCGGGGGTTATTGGGGAGGGGGAACACTCTGCTTTTCAGCATGGGGAGGGTTAACCCCAGACAGGTGCTCTGCTCCAGGGGGAGTTACGGGTGCTCCCGGGCAGGGAGGGGACGGTTAATTCTGGGGGTTGCCCTGTTCTGGGCAGGGCAGTGTGCTGCGAACCTGTGGTGGGGGTAAGAAGGGGAGGGTTCAGCTTGGGGGCTGAATGGGGGGTAGAGTAGTACTCTCTGCTCCTGGGGGATAGAGTGGGTGATGGGAGCAGCAGAGCTTTGCTCCTGGGACTGGGGTGGGGGGGGTGCACTTGGGGGCAGTGAGTGATTAGGGACAGACAGCAGCAGCCTTGGGGCTGGGATGTGGGAGGGTGGGGTCTGATTTTGCTGTAGGGGCTGGCGTATCTGTGGGGCTGTCTGTCAGGGAGAAGTGGGGGGGGGGGATGGGGTCTCCATGGGGCTCTCTGTTGGGGAGGTCTCTGTGGGGCTGTCTGTTGGGGGGCCGGGGGCTCTGTGGGGGCTCTCTGTCAGGGGGAGGTCGTGGGGCTGGAGGCTCTGTGTTGGGGGGAGGTGGTGTGGCTGGGAGCCCGACCCTTGTGTCCTGCCGCAGGCGAGTTTGAGGAGGAGTCGAAGCAGCCGGGGGTGTCGGAGCAGCAGCGGCACCAGCTGAAGCATCGTGAGCTCTTCCTGTCGCGCCAGTTTGAGTCGCTGCCAGCCACCCACATACGGTGCGTGGGGGAGCTCTGCTGGGCACGGGGGCTAGGGCTCTTTTGAGGGAGGGGCCTTCCTTGGCCTGGGGGGCCTTATCCTGGGTTTCGTGCCTCCCTGTTGCCATCTCCCGACTCTGTGCCCTCTGGGGCGGCCCAGCACCAGGCCAGTTGCACAGGGAGGGGTGTGAGCCCGGGGCAGCAGCTCTGCAGGGCTGACTCTGTGCTGCTGCTGGGTCTGGTGGGATGTGGGGATCCCTCAGGGCCCCGATCTGGGGCAGGGAGAGCCATGGGGCCAGCTTGTGATGTGACCTGTGCTTGGTTCCTGCAGGGGGAAATGCAGCGTCACGCTGCTCAACGAGACTGACATCCTCAGCCAGTACCTGGAGAAGGAGGTGAGAACCTGGGCCTGTGGAGGGGGCTGGGCCTGTAGGGGTTGAGGGGCTGGGCTCAGCCCCCTGGAACTGGTCAGGGGGTGGGGGCAGGGAGGATGGAGGACTTGCCGCCTGGCTGCAGGTGAGAAGGGTTGAAACCAGGGCAGAGCTCTCTCTTGGGGGGATGGGAAGAGCTGTTTCTGGGTGGGGCAGGGTTGTGGGAGACCAGTCTGCTGGGGTGCCCTGCCTCACCCCTCTGCCCCTACCCCAGGACTGCTTCTTCTACTCGCTGGTTTTTGACCCTGTCCAGAAGACGCTTCTGGCCGACCAGGGGGAGATCCGGGTCGGCTGCAAGTACCAAGCTGAGATCCCCGACCGGCTGGCTGAAGGTGATGGGGGAGGGTGTCTCCTGGACCGATCTGTGCCCCTGGGGGAGGTCAGCCTCGCTCTCTGGGGGAACCGTGTCCCAGGGGGAGGGCCCCAATGCCCTAGGGGAGCCGTGTGCCTTGCCTGCCTCTCTCGGGGTGGGGGTTGGGGGAAGAGATGCAGTATCGTCTTTCCTGACTGGCCCCTCCCCACAGGCGAGTCGGACAATCGGAACCAGCAGAAGATGGAGATGAAGGTCTGGGACCCCGACAACCCACTGACTGACCGGCAGATTGACCAATTCTTGGTAGTGGCTCGGTGAGATGCCAGCCAGGGAGGTGGGGGTGGGGGCACGGTGCTCAATGGACTTGGAGAGGGAGGGGGTCTCTTGGTTCACATGGGGCCCCTTTGGGCTCCGGGTTGTCGCTAACCTGTGTCCCTCCCCAGGGCCGTCGGAACCTTTGCTCGAGCGCTGGACTGCAGCAGCTCCATCCGGCAGCCCAGTCTGCACATGAGCGCAGCGGCCGCCTCCCGGGACATCACACTGGTGAGAAGGAGATGGGGGGGCAGGGAACAGGCTGTGTGTTTTCTGAGTTCTGCAGTCCATTTGTGTGGTGTCCTTATCCCCACTGTCTCCTGGAGGGGCCCCTACAGCCCAAGGTGACTCACTGGATGTTACAGGGGCCTCAGAAGCTGCCTCAACCCTCCTGACTCAAGGCTGGGGGCCTTGGGTTGGCCCCTGCCCAGAGGGTTGAGAGACGTAACCCCTGGGGAACATTGCACTCCTCTCACGGGGTGCTGGCTCGGGGCCTTGTGTGTCCCCCGGCAGCCAGGAGCGACAGCCTGCTGACCACCCCTTTCCCCGCAGTTCCACGCCATGGACACGCTGCAGCGGAACGGCTATGACCTGGCCAAGGCCATGTCGACGCTGGTGCCCCAGGGGGGCCCAGTGCTGTGCCGCGACGAGATGGAGGAGTGGTCGGCCTCGGAGGCCATGCTCTTTGAGGAGGCACTGGAGAAGTACGGCAAGGACTTCAATGACATCCGACAGGACTTTGTGAGTGGGGATGGGGGGGATGGATTGGCCTGGGACCAGCTCTAAGTCCTTCCTTTGCGGGGGTGGTAAGAACCTCCCAGGCACCCACACTGGACTGCTCCATCTTGGGGGGACATGGATCCAGGAGAGGGGCTGGGAGCCCTGGAGACTGATCCTGCACTGGCTCGGGTCGGCAGGGGGTGCTGAGGCACTGCTGTCTCCTTCCCACCTCATGCCTCCTGGGGCTGGGTGTGGGGGGCTCTCCTGGCGCTGTCTGACCACCTCTCTGGCCCTTGCAGCTGCCCTGGAAGTCCCTGGCCAGCATTGTGCAGTTCTACTACATGTGGAAAACCACCGACCGCTACATCCAGCAGGTGAGTTGGGCCTGGGAGGTGAGGGGCTCTGGGACTAGGCCTTCCTCCTGCCGGGGGTGAGTGAGGGGGCTGCATCTCTCCCCTGCTTAGGCCATGTCTCTGTTTGCAGAAAAGGTTGAAGGCTGCTGAAGCTGATAGCAAACTGAAGCAGGTCTACATCCCTACCTAGTGAGTATTGTGGAGGGGGATGGGTGTGTGTGTGTGGCCCTCACCCCCGCCTAGTATGGGGGAGGGGCGGTCACCACCCCACCACCCCCAGTGTGAGCATGTGGGGGAGCTAGGACAGGAGGCTAGGCCTGAGGGAGGGGCTATGTCCCCTTCTAGTGGGGGGCTGGGATAAGAGGTGCCTGTCCCATGCACTGTGGGGAGCAGGCCACCTGCCCTCCCCCTAGGTGGTGGGTGGGCTGGAGCTGGGGTTGGGTGTGACCTCATCTCTTCTCCCCTGGCAGCACTAAACCTAACCCCAATCAGATCATCTCGGTGGGCTCCAAGCCTGGCATGAATGGGGCTGGCTTCCAGAAGGGGCTGACCTGTGAGAGCTGCCACAGTGAGTGCTGACGTGGGGCTCCAAGGAGTGGGATTTTCTGTGCCCAGTCCTGGGGGTGGAGGGCCCTGACTGCTGCCATGGATCTTGTCCCAGGGGAGGGGGATGGGTCCCTGGGCCTCCCTGTCAGCGGGTTGCTCAGCTGTGGAGTCCCCTCCCCCTAATGCTGCAGTCTCTCCTCGCCCTCAGCCACCCAGTCAGCACAGTGGTATGCCTGGGGCCCGCCCAACATGCAGTGCCGCCTCTGTGCCTCCTGCTGGATCTACTGGAAGAAATACGGGGGGCTGAAGACCCCGACACAGCTGGAGGGAGCTGCCCGCAGTGCCACGGTAATGCCTGCTGAGGGGCATGGCACCACAGTAACACCTCCCAGGGGATGGGCATGCAGGGCACTGATAGTGTTCTGGCAATCCCTGCCCGAGGGAATAGGCATGCAGGGCGCTGCATGCAGTGCCTCGGTAATGCCTGCTGGAGTGGATGGGCATGGGTGCAGCCCTCCATGGTTAATGCCTGCATTGGGGGCTGAGGGGGGGGGGGGGGGCAGGGGTATTAGGCTGCACTGGGGAGGCCCTCATTTCTCGTGGTCCCAGGGGGTGTACATACCCCACAGGGTGAGATCTGGGGACTGCCAGCACTTGAGTCTTGTGCTCCTCTGTCCAACCTGTGCTGGGCTGTGTCCCTGCCCCTAGGCTCTCCCAGTGCCCCATGCTGGGCCCTGACCCACCTCCCCTTCTGTGTTGCAGGAGCCGCACTCCAGGGGCCACATGTCAAGGCCGGAAGCCCAGAGCCTTTCTCCCTACACGACCAGCGCCAACCGGGCCAAGCTGCTGGCCAAGAACCGCCAGACCTTCCTGCTGCAGACCACCAAGCTGACCCGCATTGCCCGCCGCATGTGCCGTGACATCCTGCAGCCGCGCCGTGCTGCCCGGCGCCCCTATGCCCCTATCAATGCCAACGCCATCAAGGCTGAGTGTACGTGTGCTGGGCTGGGAGGGAGGACACCATGGGCTCCCCCATCTCACACCCAGTCTCTGCTTCCCTCCATAGGCTCTATCCGGCTACCCAAGGCAGCCAAGACCCCCCTGAAGATTCACCCCCTGGTGCGACTGCCGCTGGCCACCATCGTCAAGGAGCTGGGTAAGGGCCAGGGACACGGAGCTCTAGGCACAGCAGGGAGAGCCCAGCTGGAGAGGACCGAGGCCTGCAGCCCCACACCTGCCTGGCTTCCCATGCCCCACAGCAGCCCTTACCCCCATCCCAAGGGGGAAACTCCTCAGGGCAGAGTGGATGCAACTGTCCCTCAGTTCCTCTTGCTGCCCCTGGCAGCGAGATGGAGCCAGGTTGTGGCTGCCTGCTGCCCTCAACATGTTTCCTAGTGGTAGGTAGGTCGCGTTAATCCCTTAAAAGCTTTTTCCCCTTAGTTTTCTCAATGATCCCTCCCCGCTTCTCCCAAGTTCCTTATTTTTCTTTGGTGCTTTATGGATTGAAGGCCCTCAGGCTTCCCACCCTGTGCTTGTTCCCCTTTCCCATGGACATGGCCCTTAACTGTCTGCCTAGGCAAGACATGTATCTGATTGGTGCGCTCTCTGCTGGTCCTTCTTGTCAACAAGACAATTAGGAACACTCGGCTGAAATGCTGCTTCTGGAGCAGTCGGGGGGCACTTTGAACCCAGAAGAACGGATATCAGGCTCCACACAAAACCTTCCACTTCAAGTCCCTGGCAGTCAGTGCTGCTGGCAGCTGGGATGCAGCTCCTGAGACCGATACCACTCGGGGAATCTGAAATGGTACCAATGGGCCAGCCACAGCTGCCAAAAGTCAGCTTGGCATCACTGGCTGCTCCAGTGCGGAAGACTGGTACCACATCCTCCCCTCTGAGGCAGACTTGCCCAGAACACCAGACCACACATGGCTTTAGGCACCAGTCTACCTTCCCGGAACCAGGAGGTGCCAAGAGGCCTAAGAAAAGTCATTGGCCTTCGGTCCCCTCCCTCTCAGAATCCAGGGGCAAGTGACAAGGAATCCAGTGGTCCAGCACCCGTGGGTACTAAAATGGCAGATTTGTTGGCACTGGAGCTGTCGGCACCAGTGATAGACTCGAACAGTTTCTGGTTTTGGGAGTTGCTACTTCTCTGGTCCCAAGGATGCTACACACGGAACTATCTTCAACAGCTGTACTGACACACCGGCCAAGAGGTCACGCTGCTGTCGCAGGAAATCTCCTCTCCCTCTCCAGACCACACCACCTCCTCCCGCCCACATACCGGGCTCTGGGAAGGGTTCCTCTCCAGGGAGCACCACTTGTTTCAGAGCGCTGGTCTGTCCTCTGACACCCACCTCCATGGCAGTGGTCTGACCTGCCCCACTCTTACAGCTCTTCACTGTGGCCGTACTGGGCTCCGCTCTGAAAATCCTCCAGAAGTCGCTCTCCCTCTAGCACACTGGCAAGCAAAGAATGTTCCACTCTCCTGCAGCTTGGACTACAAGGCCCCCTTGAGAGACGACCCAGATCCCTTGGCCGTGAGATGCTTGGAGGGTTAGAGATGAGGAAGAACATCCTGCAGAGGAGGGAGAGACAGGTCCTGAAACTGAGGAGCAGTGTCCCCAACCTCTCCAATAGATCCCTCCTTGTCTCGCCTGATGAAGCGACCTCCTCTGCTCTGGATGCCTACAGAGTATTTCAGGAGCAGACTACTCAGACTCTGATGCCCTAGAAACTGAGACCTCAGTGATCCAAGACCCCTCATCCCTCAGACTGCTTGACATCTCTGTTCTGGACAGGATGGTGATGTCCAGTTGGGAAGGGCACAGTGGAGCCAGTCACAGATCTCTGGAAGCCCCTGGGTACCTTCACCCCAACTTAAGCAAGCGGAGAAAAAAAGAGATCAAGTTCTGCAGAAGGGAGCTGAGAAGTTCTACACCCACCTGGTCCCTGGATTCCTGGTGGTCTCGGAAGGAGAGACACAGACAGGCTGGTCCACTGATGTCTACTCTGAAAGACAAAACCCCGAATAGAAAGCTCGACCTCTCTGGGGTAGAAAAGCTTATTTCTCTGCCTCGCCCCAGGTACAGGTAGCAAATTACCAAGCACTATTCTGAGTCAGACTCTAACTTGGGAGAAAGTAGCTCCCTTTATCAGTAGACTTTAAGAGGATAGACAATATCTAAAGGTAATAACATCTGTCACTGGTGCAAACATCTCTCCAAGCAGCCATGGATGCTTGGGATATGCGGCTAGATCCATGGCCGTAGGAGTCACCACATGGCTACAAGCACCAGGTGTCCCAAAGGAGTTGCAGAATACCATTTCAGACTGGCTGTTCAAGAGATATTTAGCCCCTGTACTATGATGCTTTACATTCCCTGAAGGATTCCAGAGACCTGCTGCGATCATTGGGCATTCGTACCCTGGCCTACAGAAGGAAGCCGGACCAGGCAAGGAACAGCCATCTGCTCGCAGCAGCAGCCTAGGTTTTCTCATCCACCACTAGCCATCCCAACTTCATTGTCTAGGGAGCAGGTTTGACACACAGGTCAAGAGTCACAATCCAGAGCTACTCTCCCCAACCTTATCTTGGGATGCCACCTTTATTCACTCTGACGTGGAGTGGAGTAATTACTGACCAATGGGTACTATAAGTCATCTCCCAGGGTACTCCCTTTCCAGTTTCTGCCCCCTTTCCTGTCCCTCTCCAGGGGCCCTTCTCATGAAAACCAATTGCAAGTGGCCTCCCTGCTTTGCCTAAGAGCAGGGAAGAGGTTTCTACTCCTGATAGTTCTTTATTCCAAGAAAAAAGGGGGACCACATCCCATCCTCAACTTGAGAAGACCGAACAGGCACATATGCACCTTCCTGGATGGCAACGCTCGCATCCCTCATCCCTTCGTTACAGGCTCAAGGCTGGTTTGTGGTTCCAGACTTACAGGATGTGCCCTTCCTGTGGGCTAGAGCGATCGTGCTATGGAAGTGCCTCTTGACTGTAGGGGCAACCATTATCACTGCAAGGTGCTGACCTTTGGTCTTTCCAGAGGACTAAGAGTCTTCACAAAGTACCTGGTGAGACATCTGAAGAGACAGAGCATGGATGTCTAGGCAACCCCATCAGGAAGTCTCCCTAGATTCTGTCCTTGGCCTGTTCAAGAAACTCGGCCTTATCATAGAACTGGAAGGGAACTTACTAAGTCATCTAGTCCAGTCCCCTGCACTCAAGGCAGGACTAGGTAATAACTAGACCATCCTTAACAGGCGTGTGTCTAACCTGCTCCTAAAAACCTCCAATGACGGAGATTCTACAACCTCCCTAGGCAATTTGTTCCAGCGCTTAACCACCCTGACAGGAAGTTTTTCCTAATGTCGAACCTAAACCTCCCTGGCTGCAATTTAAGCCCATTGCCTCTTGTCCTATCCTCCGAGCTTAACAAGAACAATTTACCTCCCTCCTCCTTGCAACAACCTTTTATGTACTTGAAAACTGTTATCATGTCCCACCTCAGTCTTCTCTTCTCCAGACTAAACAAACCTAATTTTTTTCAATCTTCCCTCATAGATCATGTTTTCTAGACCTTTAATCATTTTTGTTGCTCTTCTCTGGATTTTCTCCAGTTTGTCCACTTTCCTGAAATGTAGCGCCCAGAACTGGACACAATATTCCAGCTGAGGCCTTATCAGCACGGAGTAGAGAGGAACAGTTACTTCTCGTGTCTTGCTTACAACATTCCTGCTAATACTTCCCAGAAGGATGTTTGCCTTTTTTGCAATATTACATTGTTGACTCATA
This sequence comes from Platysternon megacephalum, assembly GCA_003942145.1. NCBI lineage: Eukaryota > Metazoa > Chordata > Testudines > Platysternidae > Platysternon > Platysternon megacephalum. Next base: position 385,221 of record QXTE01000478.1, read on the forward strand.
TTTAGCTTATGATCCACTATGACCCCCCAGATCCCTTTCCGCAGTACTCCTTCCTAGGCAGTCATTTCCCATTTTGTATGTGTGCAACTGATTGTTCTTTCCTAAGTGGAGTACTTTGCATTTGTCCTTACTGAATTTCATCCTACTTACTTCAAACCTGTTGTCCAGATCATTTTGAATTTCAATCCTATCCTCCAAAGCACTTTTAACCCCTCCCAGCTTGGTATCGTCTGCAAACTTTATAAGTGTACTCTATGCCATTATCTAAATCATTGATGAAGATATTGAACAGAACCGGACCCAGAACTGTTCCCTGCGGGACCCCACTTGTTATGCCCTTCCAGCCTGACTGTGAACCACTGATAACTACTCTCTGGGAACGATTTTCCAACCAGTTATGCACCCACCTTATAGTAGCTCCATTTAGGTTGTATTTCCCTAGTTTGTTTATGAGAATGTCACACACAACAGTATCAAAAACCTTACTAAAGTCAAGATATACCACATCTTATTTGCTCCATTATCTTTCCGGCTACTGAAGTTATGCTGACTGGTCTGTAATTCCCCCGGTTGTCCTTATTCCCCTTTTTATAGATTGGTACTGTATTTGCCCTCTTCCAGGCTTCTGGAATTTCTTCTGTCTTGATGATGATAAATTCCAGCAAATCATCCCACCCCAGATGGTTCATAGTAGCTCTGACTGACTCCCAGTTCATCAGTGATGTACCTTCCCGAGGAGAGATTTCCCCAGACAATCTTTGGCCATTGCAGGGGCCTCAAGCAGTAGTGCACTTTGCTCCCTCCTAGTCTTTGCCTGTGGCACATACTAGTTTAGTCCCGAGAGGGCTGTAATACTTAGTCTACTCCAGGTTATTGAGCCCAATAGCCTGAGTTAACTGGGTGGGGTTGAGTGGTCTGTGCTATACAGGAGGTCAGACTAGATGCTCTCATGGTCCTCCTGGCTTAAACTCTGTGACCTCCCACATCAAATTAAATCAATCCGCCATGGTGAAAACCTGTCCTCGACTCTTAGGCTGCTCTGACATGATGCTGCTAGCTAGGCTTCGCCTCCCCCAGCACAGGGCTGGCTCAGTTGGTATATTGCCTTACAAGACAGATGTGCACGTCATTGTCCCAATTCGTATCCTGTCATCATTAAACTGGTGGACAGAAGCTCTGCATCTCCATCCTTCCACCAACAAAGACCTCAATCCCAGATGCTTCTGGGACAGGCTGGGGTGCTCGGATGGACCAACTTCAGATAGGGGAACCATCGTCTCTGGGAGAGATGAGACTGCCTACAAACATCTCTCTAGTTGCTGGATCTCATTCAGATGTCACCTCTGCCTTCAATAGCACTACCAGATTGTCCTGATACAGTATCTCAGAATCATGGCCAGATTTTCCATCCAGACACAAACATCTAACTACCTACTTGTGTTGGCTGGTTAAGGACTGCCAATAGAGCCTGCTCATTGCAAGTCTGAGGACTGATTTTACCAAGCAGAAAGCCCTCCACAAGGAGAACCAACTTCTCACAATGAGAAGATTCTCAGTCTGGGAGCAACCATGTAGCCATGACTCTCTGGAAAGCCCTGGTGTAAAGAATCTTGACTGTGTGGTCTGCCGCTGAATCTCTGTGGACTCTAAATCAGTTCGGTCAAGGTCCACCTTGCAGCAGCTAGAGCATGCCAGCCGAGTCCAGTCATGTGGTGTATTCTCCCCCCTACTGTTCCTCCAGCAGTTAGAAAGCCAAATAAAGGCCTGGCAGGGCTCATGTAGCCACCTCTGAGCCCCTCTCTGAATATTCCCTTCAGCACCTTACTCTCAAAGTGGCTCTTCTGGTGGCCATTCCATCAGCCAAACACGTCGGCAAACTCCAAGCCCCCTGGCTCCATTATACCATGTTTCATCCAGATCAGGGGGTGGCAAGACTACCTCCTAAAGTTGTTTTAAAATTCCCACTGAATCCAGAGAGTAAATTTCCCTGTTTTCTTTCCTAACTACAATTCCTCTTGTATTTCTTTCCTAAATACAATTCCTCTTGGGGGGGAAGAAGTAACTCCACCCTGGAGAGATCTCTACGGCCCTGTTCTCTTACCTAGTAGGACCAGTCTCCCCGCCTTTTGGTTGCATTAACTAGCACTGCTAAGGGACAAGTGGTCTCTTCCTAGAGCCCATCTAAAAGTCTTCCCCAGTGGATTCCAGTGTTATCACATGGCAGGCGTTCCCTCTCCCCAGGTATCACAGCTTTTTCAGCCAGAGGTCAGGCTGCCTCCTCTGCATGTTTCAGGAACCCTCCCGTTGGAGTAACCCGCTGCCCTGTGTCTAAAGCTGTGTCCTAGACTGGGCGTTAAGCCCAGAGGCCAGGTTCAGAAAGGCCATGTTCCAATCACTATTCAGGGCCACTGATGGCACCTGGGAGGTGGGACTGCTGGCCAATCACCTAGGATGAGATCCGTGCAGGCACACACACGAGGGAACAGAGGGATGGTCATGGCCACGCCGTTCTTCATACCCTCAGGTGTGCGGAGAGGGAACAGGGCAGGCAGGACACTGGTGTGGCCCCAACGGGCACTGCTGGGCAAATGATTCCCATCTCGCATGTGGGGCTCAGACACTTAGAGGGGAATTCCCATGGACACCACCATCCCCAAGCTCCCCAGCTAGTGCAAGTTAAGGAATGCCCAAGGGGAGGTTGGGGTGCAGCCCTGCAGGAATCCTCATGGGGGTGCAGTGGGGCCTTGTGGTGGGGGAGGGCTGTGTTTGGTTAATATATTGGGACGGGGGTGTGCATGGAGAGTTAGGATGTCGGGGAGGGGCGGAGGGCGATGAACTAGGCTGTGGGATCCTCATGGTGCTGTCTGGTTTTCCAGCTGCGCAGGCCCCTCTGAAACCAAAAACGCCACGCGGCACCAAGACGCCCATAAACCGGAACCAAATGAGTCAGAACCGGGGCCTGGCCGGCATCGTGGGCAAGAGGGCGTACGACAGCGTGAGTGCCACACACACACTCTGGGGTGGGGGGCAGCGATGGCATGAGTGACCGGGGGGGGGTCCCCTCCCATGGGTGGGTGCTCGCTGTCAGAACTTCCTGCCTGCGCTCCAGGACCCCAGAGCCCCTTCCCAAGGGGGGCGCTGCTCAGGCAACCCCATGGGAGTCAGGTTAGTGGGTCCCAACAGAAGGTGGGGCTCAGCTGATGGCTCTGGTCTGTGATTGGTGTAGGGGGTGGGGTCCATGCAGAGGAGGGGGTAAGGCCCAGCTGATGGCTCTGGTCTGTGATTGGTGCAGGTGGCAGGGAGCGGGGTCCCGTTTTCGGCCAATGGCCGGCCCATGACCTCGGGGATGCGGTCGAGTGCCCAGCCAGCTGTCAAGCGTCAGAAGCTGAACCCAGCTGATGCCCCCAACCCTGTTGTCTTCGTGGCCACTAAGGACACCAGGTACCTTGGGGGTGAGGGGCAGAGGGGGCCCCAGGTAATGGGGGGAAGGGGAGTCACTAGGTCACAGAGGACAGGTCCCACCAGGCAATGGGGGAAATCATGGCAGGTGGGGGGACAGGCAGAGGGGACACTTGGTAATGGGAGGGGATTGGTGGGGAGCACCCCAAGGCCAACTGGGGGAGAATCGAAGCTCTCAGTTGGACGGGGGGGAATTGGGGGATTTAGTCTCTCCCCCCCCCACTCCAACCCACTAGTCTTTGAATGGGGGAGGGCATTCCATCTCTTCTCTCCCGCCAACCTCTGGGAGGAGGGCAGGGGCTGTGGCCTCATTCTTGCTGTGACTTGCTGCCCCTCACCGAGCTGAGGGCTGTGTGTGTTGCGGCAGCAGGAGCTATCTGGCTTGTGCCTGCTTGGACCTACAGCTGCCTGGGGGGGTATTTGGAGGGGCCCTGACCCCCTGCTTGCAGGCTGTCCCACTCTGACCCGCTGTCTATCTCCTGCAGGGCGCTGCGCAAGGCTCTCACCCACCTGGAGATGCGCCGAGCTGCCCGTAGGCCCAACCTGCCACTCAAGGTGAAGCCAGTGCTGCCCATACGGCCTGTGGTAGCGCCGCTGGTGCCGGGGCCCCCAGCCCACCCTGCCAGCACCAGTGAACCCATCATCCTGGAGGACTGAGCCCGGCCCCTCTTCCCAGAGCCGCACCTCCCCCATCTCCAGAGCCTGTGTGCGTGGCAGGCTGGGCTGCAGCGCCTGGTTCCACGTGTCCCTCTTGGGGGGCTCCCCCGGCCCCCTGAGGGTTCAGCCCAGGGGTGTGAGGAGCAGGGGTGTGGCTTCCACTTTTTTAAAATATTTTTTTTATTTCCACAAACTGCCCCTCCCTCTTCAGGGCTGGGGTGTTTGTGTCAGGATCGTGGGGAGGTTGAAGTTGGGAGCCAGGGGCTCTGTCTGCCCCCTCTCCCCAAATGCAGTTACTTCTTGTCTTTCCTTGTTTCCCTGTGTTGGTTCTGCTGTCTCTGCTCATTTCCCACAAGCCACAGCTCTGCACCCCCCCCCCCCTCCCCTGCCCGTGTCCCCAGCTGGGCCCGGCTCTCTTCTCCCCCCCCAGCCGGGCCTGGGTTTTGTACATGATCAGAGAGGAGACTGTCTGTTTTTTTTAACTTGACCTGTAACCAGTTCTTATAGCAACCAGGAAATAAACCAACGCCTTTTCTTCACCTGCCCGCTGCTGGGGGAGGAGGTGGCTGGGGCTCACTTGGTGGGGGAGGGACAGGAGGTGGATGGAGCTCTCAGTTCATGGGCTCCACTGGGCGAAGGGAGGGGGCTCCTCATGCTGGGCTGCTGCCTTTGGCCAGCCTGGTGCTGGTCACATGACTGCATCTCACCCTGGGGCTGGACCCTGTTGTCCCAGTGCAGAGGGGGAGGAGAGGGGGCCAGTGTGTGTGTGGTGGTGGGGGGGGGGGGGGGGGGGGGGAAGAAGNAGAAGCAACAGGTGATTGGGCCCCACCCTCTGAGGCGCAACTCAACATCAGGCACAGTCCAGGGGCAAAGAGCCAGTTTAATGTCCTAGCAGGGGAGAGTTGCCAGGGGGCCACCTATGATCTGTGTGTGGCTATACAAGAGAGCGCCCTCTGTACCTTCTCCAGTGCTGCCAGAGTGCCAGCTTCCTCGCCTGGGGGTGGCTGGGTTGGGGGAAATGGCTACAGCAGCCCAGTCCGCTCCCTGCAGGGGCAGGATCCTAGCCTCTGCTGCCTGTGAGGGTAGGTCCTACACAAACAAAGCCTCTTGCTGTTTGTCTGTCACAGGGAAGGTATGTGCTCCCCACCACTCCAAAGGTCTGGGAGGGAAACGGGGCTGGCTGTAGTAGGGCTGTGGCCTGTACTCCAGCCCAAAGAGCCTTGCCCTTCCACCACCACAAACTCTTCCCCCCTCCACACACACGGCTATGGGCTGGCTTCCAACCCCTGCATCTCGCTCAACATCTCCCCCCACATGCATGTAGGTCAGGGGCCCAGAGTGCCCCTCAGCTGAAGTAGCTGGTGATGAGCTCTTGCCGCAGGCACTGGGCCTCCTGGGAGAGGGGCTCAGGGTGGGGAGAAGCCTGGGCAGGTGGCCTGGCACCCAGCTCCACCCCCTCAGGCATGGCAATGCCCCGCCCCACCGCCATGTTGTGCAGGACACAGCAAGCCACAAAGATGTGGCAGACCTTGAGGGGGCTGTACTGGAGCACCCCCCCTGCCTGGTCCAGGCACCGGAACCGGCCCTTTAGTACCCCCACTGTACGTCCTACCACAGCCTGCGTGGCCATGTGTGCTGCATTGTATCGCTGCTCAGCTGCTGTCGCTGCTGCCTCCACGGGTGTCAGCAGCCAGGGCTTCAGGGGGTAGGTGCCATCCGCTGTGGAGAACCAGACACAGGGGTTATGCTATGCAGGTTGACTCGCTGGCTGTCCCTGGCCTTCCACCCATCCCTATGGCAGTCTCCAGCCTTTAAGATGGGGCCTCTCTCCTCTATAGGATGCCAACTCCAATCAGGCTCAGGGCAGGGGCACTGACAAGCTCAGGGGAGTGGGGAATGGAATAATGGGGGCCCTTCCCTCTCTTGGGCAGCTTGGAAGTTGCAAGTGTCCATGATGCTCCAAGAGGGAGGAAGGGCCTATCAAGACACAGTGTACCCCTCTCCCCTATGGGAGGGGCAGGGCAGGCTGAGGCAGGTAGCAGAATCTGGTAGATGGGTGGGCACTCCCTCAGGGCCCCCTGCACATAGCAGGGAATTCAGGCTGGGGTGGAGGATGCAGGTGACCGGCAGCTGTGATGGAGCCTTCACCACACAACCTGTGTTCGAACCACCCTGAGCAATCTCACCACTGGAGCTTGGCCTGTGGTTCACAGCTGGTGCAGGGAGCCTTGATTTCTTCCCTGGCTGCTAGGTGCAGGCAGGGCTGCTGTGATGGGCTAGGGGTGGGATCCAGGTTACTCTGCTGAGATAGGAGTCCTACTTCTGTGGTGGACAGTGGAGACACTGGGGCGTGGGGACAGCCAAGTAAGGGGTGCTGCAGGTGCATGAGATTGGCAGGTGGGGCAGCTGAGGGAGGGGCCATGGCTCACCCAGCAGCCAGCCATCCATGTTCTGGTGCCCCTCAAAGATGCCCCTGAGGCTGGAACAGCTGAGGATGTGGGCATCCGGCACAGAGCCGGGGAACTCGGCCACCACATGGGTTATCATGCCATGGGCATCACACACCAGCTGCATGTTCATGGAGTGGAAGCGCAGTGGGTTGCGGTAGAGGTTCTCGTGATCCGAGGGCGGCTTGAGGGCCACGTGGGTGCAGCCCAGCGTGCCCAGCACGTTGGGGAAGCCAGCAATGCGCAGGAACTCCTCTTTGGTGCGGGCCTGCTGCCGAGGCTGGAAGGGGAAGCGGACGTAGGCGTTGGCACGGCGGGTCAGGGCGGTTGTGACTTGGGAGACGCAGCGGGACATGCTGGCCTGGCTGATGCCAGCTGCATCGCCCGCCGGCGTCTGAAAGGTGCCCGAGGTGTAGAAGTTGAGGGCAGCCGTCACCTTGACATAAACAGGGAGAGCGTGGCTACGGCCAGTCGAGGGCTGCAGGTCACACTCTAGTGCGTGGCACAGGTCTCGGATCATCTCAGGGTTGAGCTGGTAGCGCCGCATCACCTGCTCCTCTGGCATGTTCAGGAACTGGATCCGGGGCTTGAACACCCGCTCCTGGGGCACCCGCCGCCGCCGGCGGGCATGGGCACGCTGGGCCAGCAGGTACAGCGCCATGGGGGAGCTGCAGCCACCCGGGGGAGAACAGCTCGACCTGCAGAGAGCAGGCCTAGGGGGAGGCTCTACAGGGGCTGCGGGAAGGAAGGGGGCAGGGGAGGGATCTCCTGTTGCCCGGGCTGGGAAGTGGGAGGGTATTTAGGACTGGGGGGCAGGAAGGGGTGTATGGGCTGGGAAGCAGGGTCCCTACTTGCCCCGGCCGGGGGTGAGGGAGGAGCCAGAGGGGGATCTCTACTTGTTCCGGCCCGGGGGTATCTAGATATTAGGGTCCTCCCCGCTGCTAGGGGAGGCTCCGAGCCGGAGGGACCCGCTGCCAGCGGCTCAACGCCTCCCGTTCTTCGCGGACCCTGCGCAAGACACGCCCCCTCTTCCACCAATCACCGCGCCCCACTCGTGATTATTAATGAGGTGTCAACCCCTACGCTACCAATACGGCATATTCCAATTAGCCCCAGCTACGTTGGGGGAATGGGAACGGACGGACCACGTCCGGCAGAAGTTATAAAGGCGTCACGGCACTTCCGGTAGAAGCGATCGCTAGATGGGACACTTCCGCTGGAAGTGCTTCCTGGGAGGGCAGATCAGGGAGGAAACACTTCCGGTGGCGCGTAGTTCGGTCCCGGGATGGAGCCGGATGTGGAGTCGCTGCCCCGCGGAGGCTTCTGTTGCCGCCTCTGTCATGTGACTGCGGCCAACAGTAAGGGGGGTGAAGTTGGGGGGTCGGGGTCAGAGATCACATTCTGGTGGGGCTGCAGTGTTGGGATCATGGCACCACTTAGGTCAGAGGTTGAGGTCTGGTCCTGGGGTCAGAGGTCACAATCGGTCAGAGGACGTGGGACCTTTGGACCATAACCTGGATGGGTTGCATGCTGTCAGGTCACCATGCAGGTCAGAGGTCACAATTGGGGTCAACGTTGGGGTGTTATGGTGTGTTTGGAGGGGCAGAGGTTAGTGTCGGGGCAAACAAAGCAGCACTGTGGGTGTAGATGTCTCAGTCTCCATCCAGGTCAGGGGTCGCAGACTGGGAGTGCTTGTGGGGGGTGTTAGGTCAGAGGTCGCTATGTGGGGGTTAGTGTCAAGTTAAAGATTGTCCTCTGGGTCAGGGATGTCAGTATTTGAGGGAGTTGCAGTCTGGGGACAGTGTGACCTTCAACCCCACTCTGCCTCTGCATTTCCCCATCACTCCTGAGCTGCATGTGCCTCCCCTGCAGAGCCCAGCCTACAAGATCATCTGCAGGGGAAGAAGCACCAGCGGCTGGAGAGCTTGCGTGCCAAACGCCAAGACCAGGAGCTGCGCAGTGTCTTTGTCAGTGGCTTCCACAAGGGTACATCAGCCCCTGAGCTGAGTGAGTACTTCCAGGCCTTTGGGGGCGTGGCCAGTGTGGTGATGGATAAAGACAAGGTGAGTCCCATGGTCAGGCCAGGGGCTCCCTGGGGTGGATGAGACCCCTCCCTGGTACTAACAGCCTGTGCTTTTCGCCCGCAGGGGGTCTATGCTATTGTGGAGCTGCAGGACCAGGAGGTGATGGAGAAGGTGCTGGCCCAGCCTGAGCATTGCCTGGGGGAGCAGCGGCTGCGGGTGAAGCCCCGGGAGAAGAAGGAATTCAAGTACATGCCTCCCAAGAAGCAGGGATCTGCACATCATGTACAACTGAGTCCTGAAAAGCTGGTCCAGGCACTGTGCCAGGCTGATGATGTGAGTGTGGATGGGGACCTGGGGCCTCCCCTGGCTGCTGACAAGGGTGGCTGCTGAGCTGCATGGGGCAGGGACACTCCCCTAGGGTGTGTGTATGGGGGAGGTTCAGAGCTGTCTGGAGCTGGGATGATCCCTGGAGTGGAGGTTTGGGCTGTGTGCTCACAGAGCTTAGGGGTGGGGAGGAAGGAGGGCAGGGGGGTTCTGAGATGGGTGGGGTGGGGTTTTGGGCTGTGCAATCCTATGCACATGATTGGGGTGGGGGGGAGAGAGCTGTTTGATGATGTTGCTCCCTCACTCCCCCACACATACCCAGGTGGATGCCCAGATGTCACAGCTGGTGCAGCTGTTTGAGCTCTCCGAGAGCGAGAGGCGGCTGCGACACCTACTGGTCACCCTGTTCCAGGAGGTTTTCTCAGAGTTCTTCCCTGGTAAGTTTCAGCTCCATGTATGTGCACATGTGTCTGTCTGTCTGTCCCTGCCCCATGTGCCACTGCCGTGACCTTTGCCTCCTGTGTGCACGCAGGGTGCGCCATCCTCCCCTTTGGCTCATCGGTGAATGGATTTGACATCCATGGCTGCGACCTGGATTTGTTCCTGGACCTGGAGAAAACAAAAACCTTCCAGGCATCTGCAAAGGGACCCCAGGGGGCACAGGTGAGAATGGATGGTAACAGGGACCCCTGGGGGGTTGGAGGGTTGCAGGGTAGGCACTGGTACCAGGGACTTTTGCAGGTGGGGGGCATGATGAGTGCTAGGCACTAAGTCCAACCCCTTGCAGGCCGAGGAGGGGGCAGGGCCAGACTCTGACTCGGAGGACTCCATCCTGAGTGACATTGATCTGACAACAGCAACCGTGCCCGAGGTGCTGGAGCTGGTGGCAGCAGTGCTACAGAAGTGCGTACCAGGTGTGCACAGTGTCCAGGCGGTGCACAGTGCCCGCCGCCCTGTCGTCAAGTTCTGCCACAAGGACTCGGGGCTGCTGGGAGACATCTCCATCAACAACAGGTGCAGAGCCTGGGAGGCAGGGCCCAGAGGCCAGGGTGTCCATGTGGGGGATGGCGGGAGGGCATGTTGAGCCTGGGGTGGGAGCCAGCTCCATCTGGGAGGGGAGGGGGACCTCTCCCTTCTAGAGTATCCCTCCAGGGCAGGGTGTGTAGAGAACAGTTGACCCCACTCTGGGGAGACATGGAGCATCCTGGCTCCAGTGCCAAGACTTGTTCACCAGCTCCAAATCAGACATGGGGCTGCCCTGGGCCGGGTGGGGGGTGGAGTGGGCAATGGCGAGGTTTGGGGGTGCCTCAGGTGTGTGTGTGTGTGTAGGGTGTTGGTGCTGCCCCCCCAACGTGTCCCATCTCTCTGACAGGCTGGCGCTCTGCAATACGCGCTTCCTACAGCTCTGTACGGAGGCTGATGAGCGGGTGCGGCCCCTGGTCTACGCGCTGCGCTACTGGGCCAAGCAGCAGGCCCTGGCAGGTAAGGACTCCCTCTTCCCCTCGCTACGGGGGTGCATGGTTAGAGCTCCCATCTGGAGGAGTCATGCTGGGTGGTGCATGGGTCTAGGATTTGGGGGTATGGACACCCCCGTCGACTTGTCTAATGGCCCCCATCTCCCCTCAGGAAACCCCTTTGGGGGCGGCCCCCTCCTCAACAACTACGCACTGACCCTGCTGGTGCTGTTCTTCCTGCAGACGCGCATCCCCCCAGCCTTGCCCACACTGGCCCAGCTCAGGGAGCTGACAGGTAGGAGTTACCCCACAGTGCATTCAGTTGGTGTTGCTGCATTAGCCCCTTGTGCCCCTGGGGCAGTGTTTATCTCACCCCCCACCTCTGTCTCCTCCCCAGGGGATGGGGATCAGGCCATTGTGGACGGCTGGGATTGCAGCTTCCCCCAGGATGCGTCGCGGCTGGAGCCCAGCGCCAACACGGAGAGTCTGTGTGAGTGCCAGGGGGGGCGGGTAATGACCTGCAGGACGTCCCCCCACCCCATGTACACAGCCTACTCACAGGCCTGCTGCTTGAGACCAGGTGGGCTCACCCTGCCTGCCTGGGGTGGGGCCGGGGGGAGGGTGGTCTCAATCCCCAGGGAGCCGGGCACAAGGATGTGAGTGATTGTCCCAGCTCTCAGGGGTGGTTTCCCTTCTCATCATGCTCTGGGGTTGGAAGAGATGAACACTCCCCTGAGCTGCTGCCCCAGGGTCCATCCAGCCTGGTTTCCTGTTGGCAGTCCTGTGCAGGCAGGTTCCCTGGTGCCATTGTGAGGGAGGGGAGAGAGAAGAGAATTTCGCTTTCCCCAGCTCCCCATATGTCCTGCAGGCTGAGAGCTCTTCCCCAGCCCCTTTGTGTTCTCATGGCTGAGCGGGGCTCCTGTCTCCCCACCCTCACCCTGCCTCTTGCCTACCTGATTCTCCCGCAGCCACCCTGTGTTACCTGCACAAAATTATCTGTTACGTACACTCTAGGGCACCCACCTTTACCCTTCTGTGGGCTCAAGGCGTAACCCTGTCAATTTAGGCACATCCACCCTTTCCCAGTTCCTAGGGCTCTGGGTATAAGGCACCCAACTTCACCCTAAATTTGTTGCCCGCACGCTCTAGGACATCCCAACTCTACCTAGTTCCTAGGGCTCAAGGTTTCCACCTCTACCTAGTTCTTAGGGCTCAAGGCGTAACCTGGTTGATTTAGGCACCCTCTTCCTTTCCCAGTTCCTAAGGCTCCAGGCGAAAGGTACCTAACTTTACCCCTCCGTGGGCTCCGGGCTCTACCCCTCCATGGACTCAGAGCTTAATCTTCTGCGGGTTTACAGGGTCTTTGACCAGTGAAAGAGCATTACACAGTAATATCCTGCTTAACCTCTATTTATTAACAATCACTAAAACAGAATGCACACGCTAAGCATATGATGTTCTCTACTCCCAATAAGGCAGATGAACTTTTCTTGAAGGCCAGTCAGGAACAGGTCATCTGGAGGACTCCAGCTTTTGCACAGTGTGGTTGGTAGGGAGTTGAGGTCTGGCAGCTCTGATCTTGGGGCTGTGTCCTGGAGTTGGTTCCAAATAACTTCCTTTTGGACCTAAGTTTATATAGTGAAACTTAAGTCTTGCTTGGCTGTACCTTTAGGGGGGGAGGGATAGCTCAGTGGTTTGAGCATTGGCCTGCTAAACCCAGGGTTGTGAGTTCAATCCTTGAGGGGGCCACTTAGGGATCTGGGGCAAAATTGGTCCTGCTAGTGAAGGCAGGGGGCTGGACTCGATGACCCTTCAGGGTCCCTTCCAGCTCTATGAGATAGGTATATCTCCATATATTATTATTATTATTATTACCTTAGCCAATCATTTTACTAAAATATTACTGAACCGTTTTCTAACCAATACTAACATTGTAAGACAATTATACCCCACCACCATAGCTGATTTACACTTAGCAAAATTAGTTATGCAACAGACAGAAACAATCGAACCAGAGACCATATAAATAAACAATAGAGAAGGAGGGAACATAAAGGCAAAACAGTAGAAGTATAGATTCTACAGTCACAACTGTTGTAAGTGATTTTTCGCCAGACAGAAAGCCATCAAACAAAGTTTTCTTTAACCATCTTAAGCTCTGTTTCTTTATCTGGTGGTGGGTATTATTAACACAGGATTACCTTCTTAACAGCCCGATAGTATGTTGTTTTAATGCAGCGGTTCTCAAACTTCATTGCACCGTGACCCTCTTCTGACAACAAAAATTACTTCATGACCCCAGGAGTGGGGACTGGAGACCGAGACCGACCGAGTCCCGCCAGCCTGGCGGGGCGTGGAAGCTGAAGCCCAAGGGTTTCTGCCCTGGGCCGGGGGCATGTAACAGCCCTGGGCAGTGGGGCTTGGGCTTTGGCTTCAGCCCCATGCAGTGGGGCTTGGGCTTGGGCATCAGACTTGCTGGGGCCCAGGGCCAAACCAGCCTTGGTGACCCCATTAAAATGGGGTCCCGACCCACAGTTTGAGAACCCCTGTTTTGATGTAATTCAGATGGAATGTGAGGATGTGACTTTCTGCTTTTTGGCATACGGCTGCATTAAAAAAAGGCTTCAGACCTTACAATATAGCTACAGGAAAAGGCCTTATCCTTACTCCTGGGCTCACCCTTCTCCCCCCAGCCACCCTCCTCTCATCTGTCTGCATCTCCCTGCAGGTTCCCTCCTGGCCGAATTCTTCCGCATCTTTGGGGACCATGACTTTGCCGGCTGCATGATCTCGCTGCAGGAGGGCCGGGCGCTGCCCCTGCCCAGCTTCCTGCTCTCAGAGGTGGGTGCCAAGCTCAAGCTGGGTCCCTTCAACGTGCAGGACCCCTTCGAGCTGAGCCACAACGTGGCAGCCAACGTCAATGAGAAGATAGCGCAGCGGTTCCAGCACTGCTGCCGGGACGGGGCCAAGTACTGCCGCAGCCTGCAGTACCAGCGCAAATCCAGCAAGGGCAAGGCCTGGGGGCTGGTGCGGCTCTTCCAGCCAGGGGTGCCGGAGGCTGGGGAGCTGGGCCCCGATGGGCTCCTCATCACCATCCCCTTCACGCTGATGGCGCTCTCCCCTGGGAGCCGGCAGCTGCTGTGCCAGGCCAGGGACTTCCGGCGCTGCTGGTTTGACAAGGTGTGTGCCGCCATCACCTTCGTGCTGAAGGACGTGCTGAAGTGCAGCTGCACGGGGCCTGCAGGGGAGCCCCTGGGGCAGGAGCCCACAGAGCAGAGTGGAGGGGAGCAGCCTATAGTGGGGTCCAAGCACCCCCGGTCTGACGAGAGAGGAAGCTTGGCTCTCTCCCCAGCCAAGAAGAGGCTGAGAGTAGAGGGCCCAGCGCCAGAGGAGGAGGAGAGCGTGAGCTGGAGCTGTGCTGTGTGGCACCGTGTCTGGATGGGCCGGCGCCGTGTCCGGCGCCAGCTCCGGCACCTGGGCAGCCCCCAGCCAGACACAGAGCAGGAGGCTGGCTCCCTGGAGGTGGAGGAGAAGGTGTCGGAGGCCATAATCCATCAGGAGGGAGATTCCATGGGGGCAGAGCCGCTGCTGAGGTTCACGGCTTGTGCCCGGGTGGGCGGAGGCCAGGAGGACACACGGACCCTCCTGTATTTCACCCCAGTCCCCCAGCAGGGCCCCCTGTTCCAGGACTTCTATCACTTCCTGCAGGGCTTTCTGCCCAGGATGGTGGAGCGGTATGTGGGCAGAGCAGCTTGGGGCAGGCAGTGACCACTAGTGACATCCATGCCAGCACCCTGAGACTGGGGGATGCTATTTTAAATGGACTTTGCTGTGTCTGTACTATGCGATTGGGAAGGGAATAAAGGGCCTAGCCAAGTGCCCCTCTGGGCTGTGCCTGTCCCGTTGCTTGGGGGGTGGGGGGAAGTGGCTGGGGGCCTGGCTCGAGTGGGGAGCAGGCAGTCCCCAGCTGAATGCAGGCCTGGCTCCTATATCCCTGCCCAGCCTCTTGCAAATTTGCTGCTGTTTGTCCCCTCTGGTGCCCCATAGCACTGGGATTTGAAGGCCTGGCAGTATTCTGCATGCACATTATTGGCAGTGGGGCAGATTCTTCATTGGGGCGGGGGCGGACTATCAGCAGTGGCCAGTGGGGCACGAGTGGTGAGTATAAATGCAGTTGATGCCCCGGGAAGGGGGGGGGGCAGTTGCAGAGCAAGGAGTAAGAGGCCTGGGGTGGACAGACCTTGACTCTGGCCAGTTCAGCTCCGTTCTCCTCTCCATGCAGTAAAAGTAGCACTATGTGCTCCACTGGGGGCTGTCGGGGAGGGATCTATGGGAAGGGAGTCCAAGGGGGCAGTAAGTGGGGGGTGGGGGTGTACTGGGAAGGGATGGGAGGGCCCCAGGAGAGGCAGCTCAGAGCAGGTTAGGTACTGCCTTTTCCCAAGTGGAATAGGTCGGGGTGTGGGGAGGGAAGAAGAAAAGGTATTTAGTGCCCTAGAGCCCTCAGGGGCAGGCAGGTGAGGCAGCATGGGCAGAAGGGGGCCAGGCTAGGACTGGGGTTCTAGAGGCGATATAGCCCCTTTTCCCCATAGTGCCTCACCTGTGGGCACCATACCTGAGGGCATTTCACAGAGATGAACAGGTTAAGCCAGGGGTGGGGGTGCAGCAGCAGCGTGATCTCTGGTAAGTAGAGCCCTGCAGTGCAGTACGCTACTTAACTCCCTTCACTGCACCTACTGAGCTCTGAGAGGTGGGCGGGTCCAAGACCCTTCCCCCAGCCTAAGGTGAGGGGCAACAACCAAATGATACTGGGGGACAGCTAATCAAAATCCAGGGACAGGATTGAGGATATAGGGCCCTAAGCAGGGAACTGGAGGGGGACAATGAGCAGAGTACCCAAGACAGCGCCTACTGCTCCTCAAAGGCGTCTAGGGAGCCAGTGGATGCAGCCCAGAGGAATTCTGCCAGATGCGTGATGGAAGGGAGGAGCGGAAATAGGCCCCACAGTCGCAGAGCACTTCCCTGTCCAACATCCTCTTCCTGGTGTTATAGCTGGCCATTTTGGCCAGTGCCAGGAGGAGGTTGACAAGGAGGGCTGCTGACTTTGTGGGGCCATGGATAGGAGGTGCGGGGGAAAAGTGCAGCCAGAACCTTAGGAGAAGGTTAAGCCAGGGGTGGAGATGCAGCAGCAGCGATGTGTCTGGTAGTTTCAAGTAGAGCCCTGCAGTGCAGTATGCGATTTAACGCTGGTCTGTGCAGATTGTTTCACTGCATAAGTAGTTGAGCCAGTTTGAACTGAGTTGCAGACTCCAGATTGATTTACAGGGGAGGCTGAACTGCTTCTCCAGCTGCACCAATCTACTTCTGGTTCAGGCTTAACGTGGCCTGAGAAAATTTTGATGTATTTATTCAAAGTAGACTTGATTCTCCCATAGCCCACTGGGCAGTGTGCAAGATGGGAGAGGAGTGCTGGAGGTTGATCTGGCTGGCAGATCTACTCCAACCAAACACAGGGACGGGGAGGGAATGGGTGGCTGTGCTTTGGGCGATTGAACAGACAAAGGGTGGGACATAGGCCCCTTAGACTGAAGCAGTCTTTTGTCATCATTCATTTAAGGGAGGAGCAGGGGAGAGACTTCAGGCACCCTGTACCCATTCACTGATTGGATCCTGGTCCTTGTGCCCCGTAATTAAGTGTAGGCCCTAAATTTGCATTTTATTGTGTTTTGTATTGTAACCATTTGTTTCCACCATTCCCTTGTTGCTAGTGGAATCTGTTTTCTTAAATAAACCTTTTATTTCTTTACAAGTGCTGCATGTTAGACAATCGCAGGGATTTATGGTAAAGCTAATACATTGGGGTAGGGACACTGCTTCTTGGGGGGGTGGGGGGACACTTAGGATCTGGGATTTGTGTGGGGCTGGATATCACAGGAGAACATGTTTTGAGTGGCTGACAGGCTGCTGGTGGTCCTGAGAACCATCATTCCCCTCCCCCCTCCTGAGGGGGTAGCACGGTACTGTCACTAAAGGAGAGGTCAGCGAAGACTTGTGGCTTCTCTTCTCGGCCTCCCAAAAGACAAGCAAAGCAAGTGCAGAGTTGCCAGTATTCAGCCCCTCCGATATCACCCCATGTTTATTTAGATGTGGAAATAGATCAGTGGTTCTCAAACTATTGTACTGGTGACCCCTTTCAAATAGCAAGCCTCTGAGTGCGACACCCCCCCCCCCCCCCCCCCCCCCCCCCCCCCCCCCCCCNCTTGCGACCCCCCCATGTAATAACCGCGTGACCCCCTGTTTGAGAACCCCTGAAATAGATTTAAATCCTCAGTTTAGGAGAGTATGTAATGCTTTCTTAAACCCATTCCTAGTCAGGTTGGCACTTAAGCACCTACTTTTTAAGCACATGCTTAAGTTGATGTGATTTATGCAGGTGCTCAAGTGTTGCCCTGAACAAGAATACTTTCCTAAATTGGCAGCAGAGGTGCAGATGTGTGTGCAATGGGGGTCCATCTACAGCTGGGAGTTAATCCGGATTAACAGTGTGGGTGGGTTACGTACCCCTGGAGGGCAGCTAAGCCGCAGCACTACTCGGGCACAGCGTGTCCATACACGGGGTTAACGTCACACGAGCCAAGCCCCCGGACCCACTGAAGTGTAACTAGGTCCGTGGAGTGACAGGGGACGCTCCCCACGCGCAGACAGGCCCTAAAACCAGCCTGCCTGGTGCAAAGCGGGGAACAGCCCGGGGCAGCAGCCTGACAACTCCTGCAGCGGGAGCGTTCGCGCCTCCGCCCCGTTCCCCCCTCTCCAAACCGGGCTAAGATTTGAACTCCTGGCGCTCCCGCTCCTCCCTGCCCCGAACCCTGAACCCCGCCCTCTGCTGTCACGGGCACCCGACGCGACCCGCCCCATGGTGGCCTCATGACGTGTCCCCACGTGGGTTTGGATCGATTTGCACGGCGGCCAATAGGCGCTTGGGATTCCAGTGCCCCACACTAGATGTTAATTGGCTGAGATGCGGCGGAGGCGGGGCTAGCTGCGCCTTGGGATAAGGGATTGAGGCTGCTCAGGCTGTAGCCGGGTGAACCCCGATTTCTCCCCCCCCGCGAGCCCTAAGGGGCCCTGGGCTTCCCCCCATCTCGCCGCCGCCATGTCCGAGCGCGAGGAGCGGCGCTTCGTGGAGCTGCCGCGCGAGTCCGTGCGCCTGATGGCGGAGAGCGCGGGGCTGGAGCTGACGGACGAGGTGGCCGCGCTGCTGGCCGAGGACGTGTGTTACCGCCTGCGCGAGGCCGCCCAGGTGCGGGAGCCGGGCCCGGCACTGGGGGCGGAGATTGCACCGGGGCTAGGGGGCCGGCCTGTGACCCCTCCCTTTCCCCGTGGGGGGCTGCCTCCAGGACTGGCCTGAGCCCCCCGCGGGCGGCTGTCCTTGGGGCTGGGGGCTCGCCCCCCTCCCCCCCCCACGCCCTTGGGGCTGGTCCCTCCGATTCCTCACTTTCCCTCTCCCCTCCCGCAGAACAGCTCCCAGTTCATGAAACACACCAAACGCCGGAAACTGACGGTGGAGGATTTCAACCGGGCCCTTCGCTGGAGCAACGTGGAGGTGAGCGAAGAGAGGGGGCAGCGGGAGACTGAACCAGGAGCCCAGCAGGGGGAAACTCACCTGTTGCTGCTGCTCTCTCCTGCCCACAGACCAGTGCTAGCTGGATGGAGTCCAAAGAGTGCCCAGTCCAGTTCTCTCCACCAGGACACTGATGGTGGTGGCAGGCCTAGCTGTCCCCAAGATGGGCCTGGCAAAGGAGTGACCGTCTGGTGTCCTTGCAGGTGGTGTGTGGTTATGGCTCCCAGGACCCCCTTCCCTTCCGTGCTATAAAGGAAGGGGAGCTCTACTTCCAGGAGGACCGTGAGATCAATCTGGTGGAGCTTGCCCTGGCTACCAACCTCCCCAAGGGCTGTGCAGAGACAGCAGTGAGAGGTGTGTGTCACCCCGCTGGGGGGCAGGGTGTGTGTGGTTACTCCATCCTCCAGGGTTCTCCCTCCAGACTCTCTAGGACTTTGGGCAGCCTGCTTCTGAATGTCCCAAATTACAGGGCTCCCAGCTCCTCCCCTGGGGAGGATCTCCTGGCCACATCCCTTCCCCCTGTCTGCAAGCAACAGGACACCCAGCCAGCCCCCCTGCCTTGGGGACAGTCCCGTCCCCCCCTCCCATTTATCCCATAGCAGGGCACAATGGAGGCCCCCAGGGGAGGATAGTTCCCTGTCAGGAATGCTTACCAGTCTCCTTTAGTCACTGCTCAGCCAGGCAAGACATGTTGCTTCCCCTGTAAATTAGTTCCTTCTGCACTCAGATCCAAGCTGTTGGGCTAGTGGCTCTTCATTGGACCTGCACCTAATGCGTAGCTTGGACCTGAGCACGATATCTCAAGTGGGGTCTTCTCAGAGCTAGCGAGGTGAGGGTTGATGCCCCGTGCTCTGTGACTAGGGTACCTAGAACTCTCTCCCAGGCTGCCTCATGAGAAGGGGAGCATCCTGGCCCAGGGAAAGCTGGAGGGATCAGCCAGGTTGTTTAACAGCATCTGTGCTTGCATTGTAGTTCACGTCTCTTACCTGGATGGGAAAGGAAATCTGGAACCACAGGGAGCTGGTAAGAACTGCTCAGCAACCCATTTCCTTGCCCTTATCTCCTCCTTGTATTGAAGTTGCACGTACAGGCCCCAACCAGGAGGGGGACCCCACTGTGCCGGGTGCTGTACAGACAGTTGCTACCCTGCAGAGCTAACAGTGACCTCATCCCACTCCGTTAAGTTGCTCTCAAACTAAGCCCTGAAGCAGAAGGTTTCCTCTCCTTCCCAAATCTTTGCTAGCATTAAGTACGCAACGCTCGCTTGTCCTAGTTATCCACATACACATCCAGTCCCTCTAAATCTCACTTAGTTCTTGACTTCTGCACCATCCTGCGGCAGGGAGTCCCCCAGGCCAATCACACAGTGTGTGGAAAAGTATGTCCTTTTATCAGTTAGGAATTTTGCCACCTTTTGGTCGCTCCTGTCCCCTTGTCCTTGTGTTAGGAGATTGGGAGAACAGAAGTGTGATGTTCCCCTCTGGTGTTATCCGGACCAGTGATCTGCTAGGTCACTCCAATCATTGACTCTGGGAGCCAGCCTTACCCTTCTCTGCTGTGAGAACCCCCACTCCTGGGTTGTTCACGCACAGCCTCTGGTATGTAAGCTGCTCCCAGCTACTTGCAAGCTAATGACATTAGCCAATATCTCCGGTCCCAGACACAACCCTAGGAACCTCCATCTTGCAGTGTCCAGTTATGCCTGCTAGACGCTGCAAGCTTATATGAGTTTGTAAATTTAACAAAGAAATGTATATGTACCAGGCTTGTTATCCCAAGGGGAGCCTCTGACACACTTCAAACCAAACACACTGCTTCAGGTAGAATAAACAAACACATTAACTATAAAGCTAGATTTTAAGTGATTATAAGTCAAAGCATAACAAGTCAGATTTGGTCAAATGAAATAAAAGCAAAACGCATTCTAAGCTGATCTTAACACTTTCAATGTCCTTACAAACTTAGATGCTTCTCACCACAGGCTGGCTTGTTACTTTTCAGTCAGGCTCTCCCCTTTGATCAGCGTTTCAGTTGCTTGGTGGTGGTGTTGGTGTCTGTAGATGTAGGTTGAAGAGAGAGAGCATGGTAAAATGTCTCTCCCTTTTATCATGTCCTTTCTTTCCTCTTGTCTTTGCTCTCTCTCTCCTTCCCCTTCTCCCCCCCCCCCCTTCAGAGTCAGGTGAGCATTACCTCATCACAGTCCTAAACTGACCAAAGGAAGGGGGTGACTCCCTCAAGGGTCTAACAGATTCTTTTGTTGCTGCCTAAGCCAGTGTCCATTGTTCCTGTGAGGCTGGGCTGGGTTTGTCCCATCCATGCCATGATGAGGTGTGAACTGCCTCTCTGTTCTTGGAGAGTTTTTGCATGGGCTTGCTTTAAGCAATGAGGGTACATTTTCAGCCTCATAACTATATATGTGAAATTATAACTGTCATAGGTTTCACCCCCACTCTGAACTTTAGGGTACAAATGTGGGGACCTGCATGGGAACTCATAAGCTTAATTACCAGCTTAGATCAGTACGCTGCCACCACCCAAATATTAGAGTTATTTGGGGAACTCTGTCTTCTCCCCCAAAACCCTTTCCCTCCCAAGTACTATAACCCTTCCCTGGGTAGTTTTGAGAGACTCCTCCACCAATTCCCTGGTGAACACCGATCCAAAAATCCTTGGATCTTAAACCAAGGAGAAATTAACCATCCCCCCTCCTTTTCCCCACCAATTCCTGGTGAGCCCAGATCCAACTCCTTTGGATCTTAAAACAAGGAAAAATCAA